>JAKSZT010054281.1:11391835-11427610 GCA_026826555.1 Tolypeutes matacus
AAGGAAGGAAGGAAGGAAGGAAGGAAGGAAGGAAGGAAAGAAGAGAGGGAGGGAGGGAGGGAAAGAGAAAAGTGCAGGAATGTGACAAAATGTTAAAAGATAGTGGGTGTGGGAAGCTGGGTAGGGGGGATGTTGGAGTTCTCTGTAGGGGTTTTGTATTATTTTTGCCACTGTCCTGTAAGTTTGAAATTATTTCAAAATAAAACATTTCAAAATGGGGAAGAAAAAAAAAAAACCTAAAGGGTCAGCTGAAGTCTTTTCTACCTCTGAATGTCGGCTCCCCACTCAGACGCCCACAAAGCTGCCTGCCATCCTGGTGGAAGGGAAAGGATTCGTTTTCACTTACTGTCAAGCTAAACTGTGACCGACCAGGGGCGAAAACACCGAGTGACCAAAGGAAAGGACGAGGGTGGCCTTTCTTTCGCCCAAGGGGAGAAGGGCGCTCTGGCTCTTGCCCTCGGCCACACCCTCCCCACCCCCTTTACCGCCCCACCCCCGTCCTCGCGGGGGCCTCGTTACCCTGCCAGGTGCCAGCCCCGAGGGCTGCGCGCCCCGGGACTTTGTCACCAGGGGGCAGCTCGCGGGCCAGGCATTGCTGGCGGACGAGGAGGGGCCCCTAGCTGGGCACGGGCTTTCCGGGGTACGTTAAGAGGTTTCTTCTTGGGGTTCCCGTTCTTTGGCAGCTTTCTTTGCCCTGGGAGGGCTCCTTCCCTCCCCTGCCCACCCCCCACGCCTCTTCGTAGGGGTGCCGCCTACACCCCCCCCCCAACCTGGGCGCCGCTCCTTCCCATGGCGGCCCCCCCCCCCCCCTCCGCCCTCTCCTCCCTCCCCTCCCTCCCCCTGGGTCATTCCTTAGCATTTTCAATTGCACTGATATCCTTCTCCCTTTTTCACGCCCCAACCCCCCATTAGAGGAGGTGGAACGGCACGGGGTGGGGGGCGCGCGGGGCAGGGGGAGGCCTGGGTGGGCGCGCGCTGGGCGCGGGGGGTCCCCGAGTCGCTGTGTTTCCCAGGGCTGCCCCGGCAACGACGGCGCCGCGAGGCCGCGGCCAATCAGCGCGGGCCCGGGGGTCAGGGTGGACCAGAGGAGAAGGGGGTGGGCCCCGGCTTTGTGCGCCGTGGCAGGTGACCACGATGGGGGAACAAAGGGCGGGTCAGGCCCGAGCCAGCTCCCTTTTCTCGGGCCCGTGTTCTCCACTCCTCACAATCTGTCTAAATTTAACTCGCCATTGAGGGCTTGGGCTGCAGAAAACAGCTTTCTGTGAGCTAATCCAAGCAGAAGGAAGGCTAGGCCCGGGGACAGGCTCGGAGGCGGGGGCATGGCGATGCGGGTTTGTTTTTTTTTTTTTTTTTAACTCCCTCTTCTTCCCTCTCTGCCCTCAGTGAAAAGTTTTCCTTTTGAAAAAAAAAAAAATGGGTGACAAGATTAATCAGCCCCGAGAGCTGAAACACATGCTTGACTTAAACAATCTCTTTGCCATTATTAACAACTGCCCCAGCTTTTCTCTTGTTATGCTAATGGTACAGATTAGAGGAAAAATCTATTCCTTCTTTACTGAACAGGCCAATTGATAGGGGCCCTGATCCCTTTTTTTTTTTCTTTCCCCCCATTCTTTCCACTGGGCCATAAACAATTCAGCAGAAAAACTAGTGATGGGAAAAGAGGAGGGGAAAGGAAAAAGTTTGCCCTGGAAAGTGTTTGCCTATCAAGTCTACCCTCTCCCCCACCTCAGAAATATACACTGTTGCCTTCAAAAAATGCCCTGACCCATGTTAATAAACCAAAAAAGAAAAAAAAAAAAAAAAATCCAACTAAAATCTTGGACTTTAATTCAAGCTTTATTTCTATCCTGAAACATAGCATTTAAAATTAAAATTATGAGTGATTTAATAATGGATATTTTCAGGGGAATCTCCCTTGTGTTCTTCTACTAGGGGAAGAGGCAACTAAATGGAGACACTGAGGCATGAAGCGACAACTTCAAGATCTTATGATATACCATGGAAAATATGCTATTCGCAAAAATCTACATTTTTAAATGAGTGCCAGCTTTATTTACTTTTAGGGGTTTATTAAATCAAAAAAGTTTATGCTGTTATCTTCTGAGATCTGAACTTGCTCTGCTCACTGTAAAATCGTAATACTCTATTAATGAATGTCAATGACATGTTAAAATACCTTCTGCTTATATGTTACTCTTGAGTAAATGTTTTATTATCTAGGACAGCGAATGCACTAGAATACAAGTAAGTTTATGGATGGAGAAGGGAGCATATTGGCATGGCCTTTATTTTAGAATTGTGTTTGTTTCTCTTTACCTTATTTTTTTTTTTCTTTTTCTATTTTGAGAGGGCTGCCTATAACCAGATTTATTAAGGAATGACCTTTTTAATCTAGGCTCTTCCAAGACAATATCCAAAATGTAGCTGCTATTATAAGCAACTTTGCCATGGAAGGAACTGACAATGCGACCTTGACTCGCAGGGCTACACAGAATCCCAAAATGCCACTTGTTCCATCATCTTTCCCCAAGCAGGAACCTGCCTAACCATTTCGGGGGGAAAATGCCTGGTATATTGTAAACCCTCTAAAAAGAAGAGGCAATACATCTTAATGGTAAATTAGGACGGGGTTCTCCCAAGGTAGCTTCTTTCCCATCAGGTCTCATCGTATTCAGAAATAGAATCATGCCAGAAGGAGATGCAGGTATTACCGGACCTGATCAACCAGTCCCTCCAAGGCCTGAGTTTGAGGCACCACTGACTATTTTTAATTTCTCTAAAGTGTTGTTAAAATTTATCTAAAGAAAAATAATTTTATTTGCTTAACTTTTAAAAAGTTACGTGCTTAAATTTTTAAAAATTAACTTTTTAAAAGTTTTACCATACTTTCCTGGTAAAAGAGAGTTGAGAGGGGAGCAGGTGTAGCTCAGTGGTTGAGCATCTGCTTCCCATGTATAAGGTCCTGGGTTCAATCCCCAGTACTTCCAAAAAAAAAAAAAAAGTTGAGCGAGTTGGAACTCCAGAAAGCCTCTGAAGTCAACTCCTAGGAGTCCCCTGGCGCCCGCTTAATAGTACACATCCAGAGCAGACACACCAACCTGCTTAGGCCAGGCATGGACTGTTGGGGTTATAAATCAACCATGTGATTTTTTTTTTTTTTTGCCTATACTTAAAATGGAAACAGTTCTCCAAAGGGATAAAATTTGAACTTTTGCTCAACTGATGTTACCAATATTCCCCCACTTACTTGAAAGTTTTACCTTCAGCTCTTCAGAGTTTTTAATTTATAACTGACTCTAAATGAGAAGCTTTGCTCCTGGTTTTAGTTAGAGAGTAATGAGTGAGTAAAAAATGCAAGGTGGTTTGTGCAAACCTGACGGCTTGGCCTTACAGCTGGTCTCCTCCTGGCGGTGTGAGGTGTGTGTAACCCAGTAGTGTTACCAGCGGTAGACATAGGAGTCCCCAGGAGCCAGTAACACCCTCTCGCGTCTCCCTACTCGAGTTTACATTCCTGTTTCAATACTCTCTGAGAAGTGCCTAATGTACTTACAGACACAAGACCAGTCTTTGCTATTATTGTAAACAGCCATAAATGTACATAAACTATGTTTAAATGGGGGGGGGGGAACCTTTTCATAGAAATGACCTAATTCATCTTCAGTGCATTCCAAGAGGTTATGAATGGAAAAGCTTTTGCAAAACCGGTGTTTAAATGGAGAAACTGAGGCCAGGAGCAATAGTAAACTTCTCAAGACCATACAGTGAGTTACTTTGAGTTTGGAATAAAACCTTTGGTTTCCATGTCTAGTGATCCGTCCATGAGACCCTGGTGCTTTTCTTTATGTGCATTCTTTTTTTTTTTTTTAATTAAAAACTTCAAGGCTTTTCCACCATGACAATGGAGCCTTTGCTCTAACATTCCATTACAAGAGATGACATGTCTTTCCAAACAAAGAGCTGTCCAGATGTTCAGTCAGTTGATTGGATACGTTGCAAAGTCTAAGGAAAAAAGGGAAAAGAAAAAAGAAAGATATTGGGTATACCCTAACAAGTTTCACAGTCCCACAACTGTAGACATTCATCATAAGGCAAACATTGGCCATTAGAAACTCCAAAGGAGATTCTTGCAAATAATCCTGTACCTTAGGCAAAAAATCAGATGTGTTCTCCTTACCTAATCAGTGACTCTTTCGTATTCAATTTCCTGAATGCTGTAGATATCTGGGAGTTGTAAGAGCTAAGATGTTTGCTGAATTGACTCTCATGAATACTTGCTCTTTTGTATCAGAAAAATAAAGCTGAGATAAGCACATGCTATATTACGCTAGTGACTGGATAATAACAGTTGGCTCTTACAGAAGGAATTATATGACCTGAGGGTCTAGACTATTTTTATAGCTTTTTCCCCTTGACTTTCTGTGACCTTAGCCTGTATCCTTAGCTTAAAATGGACTTCTCTCATTTGGGAAATGAGGGTAGTGATAAGACGGAATTATGATCATCTAATTGTTTGCCCAGGGTAGAACGTGATGACTATTGCATATCCAATCTACAAGTGTCTAAGAAAAGAATTTCCATTTTATGAGGGAATCGGCAAGTTTCAACACCTGGCATTTCACTGGTCTCCCTCTAATATCCACACCCGCAGCATTCGAAGTCCAGGAACCTTCCACAGGGCAGATACTCTCTCCTATTTTGGCACCATCCAAAAAAAAAACAAGGAAATCCTTTGGCCCTGGTCCCTACAAACAGCACACTGTCAAGGGGTCATTTTAAGCAAAGGGACAAGTGTGTCCTGACAAAGGAAAATCTGCTTTTAACTGGCCCATGCTTTGCTTCTGGAAGCCACGGGCAATCTGCAGGCTCTTGCTATATATCAAAGTCCCCTTCACCCCCTTTCTCATAGAAGCACTAAGGCATTTTTTTTTTTTTTTTTTTTTTTTGAGGTGCTGTCTGGGAAGCATTTGATGAAGCACATGGTATTTCTCTAGGTCATGTGTGTCAGAGCCTTTAGAAAGCTGTCTTGCACCCCATAAGCACATGGTATTCTCCTTGTTCTTGAAGCCTCCCAGTGGCTAATGCATGTTAGCCAAAAGCTAAATGAACGTTCACAGACCTGTGCTCCCAGTTGTAACTGGGTCAGGAGTGCCCTTTCCCACGAAACTATTATTTACATGTCTCCGGGGATCAGTTGATGGAAAATAACAGATCAGAAGCTACTCGATGAGAAAGAGATCCCTGCCATGGGATCTAAGAGATCCTAAGACCCTCTGCACGCGGGGTGAGCTTGGCACTTGCTGAGGCAGGTAACACCACCCCATCCCCCACAGGCCACTGTTCTCTCCTCTGCATCAAAACGGCTGACTCTGATGATTGCATAATACGATGGTGTTTTCTCAGAACATCCTTTGCACTTTGGAAGTTCAAATTGCACAATTCGCAGGCTTCCAGATCTGACCTTGGAGCCCTAGGTAAGCAAAAGTCATCTTGGTTAAGTCGTATTATTCAGCGGGTGAGTTTTTATTGTGGGAAAGGCAAGGAGGAAAGCAATCATCATCATCATTTACAGTCATCATTTCCGGGCACTCAGCTAAGCACTTTGCATCCATTATCTTCTTTAATCCTTGCAATGTCGTTATGAGATTTTAATCCCCACTTTACAGGTAAGGCAAGGGTAGCCAAGTTCACACAGCTATTAAATGGCAGGGCCAGGACTGAAACCCAGATCTATCTGCTTCCAAAGCCATTCTAGGCAGAACTGCTGCCCTGTTAGACAGGTCATCTAAAAAATAATAAATCAATAAAGAAAAAGTATTAAGAGGTCTTTATCTAGGCTTTTTCTCATCTATGGCAATTTTGACACCTTTAATCAGTTGCATCAAGCGGGCATAGAGTTGTATGTACATCAGAATTTCCATTAAAATTACTACTTGACCCTAAACTGACTTATTTGAAGCCCTGCATTTGCAGGCCTGTGTCCATTTGCATGCCTAGTCAGGAGTTCAAGCTGCAGCAAAAGAAATTTTAGGTTCAAGGGAAGAAAGACATGAAGATTGGGAGTTTTGCTAATCGTCAAATCAGGGAAACCATTCACCCAGGCAGTACTGAGTATCCCTTTGTCAGACTGGTTTTCAAAACAGTTTTTCAACTAAAGAAGTTTCAACGGGTAGACCAGCTCTTTTGCAGTAGTGGAAAACTGACTTGGATGACCCAGAAGTTTCTCTCAGCCTGGTTTTCCTGTGAGTCCATAATTACTAGGCATATTTAATGAAGGTCAAAGTTTTCTTGGGGCTAAGGTCTTAGGTCAAGGCTGAAACCTTGTTACAAGTCTAGAGGAAATTGCCTTTGCAATAACACTCAGACACGTCCTTCAAACTCTAAGGGTCTGAATGGAATTGTATCCAACCTTGTTCAGCATGTCCCAGGTGTTGTTACAGCAAGGAAAAATTTAATATTCCTAAATATTGCTGTGCCCCCTCTAGTCAGGTTTGAGATGCTAATACGTTTCACACAACTATGAAATCCATACCTATGCATAAAATATAATCTACCTTATCTCCCTTTAGACATTGGCATCTACAGACAGCTGCTCTAACCAAGGAAGTACAGTAGGAAAAAAAAAAAAAAAAAACACCAAAGTATCAAAGCCAATTGCAATCATGCAAATAAGCAAAGGATCCCAGACACAATAGAAATAAATTGATCCCACCCTAAAAGCTATCAGGATGTAAACTTTTTTACTAAAAGTTGACAAAGCAATCGACAAAAATAGTATACTATCCTATGTCCTGTATTTATTTAAGGTTTTGGAAAAACTGGTGAAATTCTAATGTCAAATCTATATGAGTCAGCAGCTTTGTGAAGAAACCAGGGATTCAGATTCTGTCTATGATCCAAAGAAATGTTACTCTCCCCTTTATTACCTTAGTCCAAAGCAAGGATTTAAATTCTTTACCCATTATGCTGCTTGGAAGACAGTGCCAGACTCTTAGTTGAAATTTCCAACAGAACCCAAGTATAATCTCACCTATCTGTTTGCTGCATGCAAATTGTTATATAAAGAAACCACATAACCATGATACCCTAAATCAGCTTCAAACCTCCCAGTGACTACGCGTGATCTTCAGCCATCATCTGTGCATTGCCAGCAAGCAATGGTAAACCTTAAAGCACTGCAATTATCCTCAAAAAGTTATTTGGTATCAGCCACTCATTTGTTAATGGCAAGGCAGACACTCCTGAGAACAGCCAGGTGGATCACTCATTTAGCTGAGGAGCTAGGGTAATAATTCATGTGAAAGAGGGTAGGCATGAAATAGCAGGGAAATGCTTATCCTTGTGGAGCTAGGAAAAGGTGTAGAGAGAATAGGGTTTGTGACTCATCCATTCAAATTTCGTTTTGATGCATGTGAAACTTATGAACCAGATACAGAAAATGAGGTCTACCAACCTCTGTTATGCAGACCAATATGAATTCAGTACTTGTCATCGTGATAATTTCTTGACCATATATTCAATAAGCACCTAATATGTGCCAGGAACTGTGCTAGTGGCAGGGAAATCAGAGACAAAAAGACATCAGCTCAACCCTGCAGGAGTACACCGGCTGGGGAGCAGAGAGAGACACCACCCAACGATTTCCATTTGGATGGAATAAGTTTTAAGAGTTGAGATGTACCGTGAGTCGTGGTTCCAATACAGAAGCAGTATCCAGGTTTGCCAAGGCAGTCAGAGAAGGCTGCCTGGAGGAACTGTGAGCTGAGACTTGAAGGATAAATAGGCGTTTTCCATGAAGAGCACAGTATGTCCAGAAAACTATTCGTAGAATAATATCAGAATAAAGGGAGAGGGAAGAAGTGCAGTTGGGTGAATCTGAACAAGTAGGAAGGTCCTTAGAGCCCAGACGAGGCAAATGTGGTCAATGAAATCCTTGAAGAGCTTTGAGCAGGAGATGACATAATCAACTCAGCATGTTGGGTTGACTTTGACTTTTGCATTTCCTGCGGAAAAGGCAAAGTAGCGGTATAACTATCCTAAGGCAAATCAGACTACACATTTCAAGTACTTCAGCAATGCACATATCTTAAATATCCTAAATATAACTTATTGTCTTATTAAAGAACATGCTTTTATAACCACACTAATTGTCTTTGAATTTTCCCCCATTTGGCTTGGTTCTACCATGCCTAAAAATAGTAAACTGCATTTCTTTGAAAATATTTATGCCGCGCTCTTTAGTTTTTTACTAATTTGCAATGGTCTTTCCTCCCTTTAAATCGAACCCTTTCATGCACATGTAAAGTGGATCTGCACACTGTAAATTTGCCCACTTCATCTTGCCCAAAACCAAATTTGAGAGCTTGTGCAATAGAGAGCAGATCAGTACCAAGAAGCATGCGGCAGCTGCTACACTCCAAAAAAATGTTCCTTGAGGACTAACTACACGCTTCTAAGGAAACGTCACTTCCCTCAGCCACAGAAAACTTAAAACCTGTAGCTCTGGAAAATGTATCTATTGGTGAGGTAAAGCAACTGAACAAATTCACTCCAGCTCTGTCCCCCTGGGTTTCCTCTTCTCCCAGGAATCCCCTAGCGTCTGTCAATTTCTACATCCTTGTACTTCCCAAGAATGCACACCTTGGAATTTTCTTATGAAAGGTAGAAGCCAGTTTCCTCTGCTGCCTCCCTAAGGAACCTAGAAATTCTTTTCATTCTACACCAGCCTCTTCCCCAGTCACTGAGACCACCAAGGACTCACCTTTGGAGAAATTCTACCCCTTTTCCACAAGGGCGTGAACTCTCCTTGCAATTCTACCAGAAGAAATAATATCTAAATATGCTATAATAAAAAATAGTTACACTATAAAAATTACATGTTTATATAGAATAGCAGGAGGGCATTACCACTATGCTTTTTCCATAGAGGTCAATCATTCAATCAACAGTTATTAAGCACCTACTATATACCAGCATTGTATTAACAAATAAAATGCAAATAAAATAGGTCTCTCCCCCCAATTTGAGTTAACAAGGGAGACACACCAGCAGGTCAACAAATATAGTACTGTGAGGAAAATGCTAGGAGAGTACACCCAGTATGTTCCAGAACCTGCACCCTACAAGATGGAGACAGGTGACATCTGGGACAAGCTTGCCGAGGAAGCTAAGCCTTCCACCTCCCCTTCAGGGAATGTAGGGGACAGGGGTTTTTTTTTTTGTTTTTTTGGGTTTTTTTTTTTCCATGAAAATCAGCCCAATACCAACTACCTCACAGACCAAGTAAGGCCATACAGTTCCTTGAGTTCCTTGATGGTTTTGTTTTTTTGTTCGGTTGGGTTTTTTCAAGAGGTACCGGGGATCAAAGCCGGGACGTCTTACCTGCGAAGCAGGCGCTCAACCACCGAGCACCACCTGCTCTGCCCTTGATGGGCTTTTTAAATAAGAAGGCCACTAGAGATTTTGAGCCTCGAGAGAAATATTCTCCAAAGTTTGTTTCCACAGATAACCTGCATCAAAATCCATTGGGAAGTACAGCAGGGGAAGCATAGAGAGTTTGAGAGGTGATGAGCTTTCGTTTGTTTTTTGTTTTTTATTATTATTATTGGAATAATGAAAATGCTCTAAAAAACGATTGAAGGGACGAATGCACAACTATGTGATTATACCGAGGACCAGTGCTTGTACACTTTGGATGGATTTATGCTTTATTAATATGTATCAATAAAATTGATTTGTTTAAAAAAAAAAATCCATTGGGGAGAATGTTATCAATAAAAGATTTCAGGTAAGAGCGTTCCTGCAGTGGAACTAGAAAGCCCAAAAGGCTCTCTGGGCTGGAGAAAGAGGCAGGGGTGAGATCTTAAGGGCCAGCGGCCACAATAAGGAATTTGGATTTATTCAACACACAAGCAGTAGAATAGTAAGCAAAGTGGTTCAGACAGTAGCCCCGGGTGCTCCCTTAGACTGAGAAGCCTTATGGGGTCCAGGGAAGGGGTCACAGACAGGTGTGAGGTGCCCGCTCTGCTTCCTCAGGAAGGAACTTTCCCTCCTCCTTCAGGATTTTGCCTGTAGCTGGTTGTCTGAAAGCTTTGCTCTCTACAGCTGAAGTCTAGAACTGAATGCATCAAAGAGGAACCTTGCTGTGCTCACACAGGACCCCCAGAAGTTCTTAGCCAACGAAAGAACAGTGTTCACTTGGGAATAACTTAGTGTTTTGAACTGGTGTTTTATTGCTAATTTTTTCAATGGTTTCTTTCTCGCTTCTATTTTGTGTACTATAGAATGGAAAGAAATTGCTAGACCTGAGATTCAAAAAAGGAAATGCTAGGGGAACAGGTGTAGCTCAGTGGTTGAGCACCTGCTTCCCATGTACAAGGTCCCGGGTTCCATCCCCAGTGCTTCCTTTAAAAAAAAAAAAGGAAATGCTGTTGTTTATTAGCCATGTGTCCTGGGCAAATTTCTTATTTGTAAGATCCTACCTTCCTTATCAGTTTGCTGTAAGGGAAAATACATTACCTTATCTAAAGTGCTTTGCCCAATAAGTGTAAAATGTGTTCTAAGTATTACTTAGCATACTCTTCCAAAGGTACATTTCATGGAATAGGTAAGAATTGAAGTTTACCAAAATTCTAAGAGAAGTTTTCAGAGGAGATGGAGGAGCTCTGACAGCAAAGTTCTCCATTGCCTCCAAGAAGACGTTAGCACTGTAAGTTCTAACATCAGAGAAGAAACAAAAGATGCACTTCGGGAGGTTAAGAAAAAGGGCTGTCTTGGAGAGGATGGGTTTAATTATGAATCTCATCAGGGTTTCTCAGCACAGCTGATACCTCCCTCTTTCAGAGGCTTTCAATTATTTGCCAGAAATGAGTCCTGACCACAGCTAGTCCTTTGAGTCTGCAAAATACCCCTTAAAAAATAATAGACTCCTGGTATGGGAAAGTCACCCCGTAGAAGATCAATCAGCTGCTTCTGAGAGAAGAAAGCATCTGAAGCTCAGGTTGAGCCCAAGTTCAACAGCAGATGCCTAAAATGCTTTACCTTGTGCTTCTATACGATATTTTATCGTAGGTTACTATCGCTCAGCCTTTCTAGAATGATACCCCTATCATTTTTTGTTGTCCTCGCTTTGCTTTCACTCCCTACACCCACCACCACCCCTCGCCTCTGCCCTCGTGGGAGGTCCCTTTCAGGCTTTGCATTCTGGGCTACCTTTCCATGGAAGGTGCCTTTAGAGAAGGCCCCTGGAGTAGGGTTTCCAGACTTAGCAAATGAAAGTGTAGATGCTAAGTTAAATTTAAATTTCAGATCATGAATTTTTTCAGTATAAGTATGTCCCATGCAATATTTGGGATGTACTTATATTTAAAAATATTTACTGTTTATCTGAAATTCGCTTTTGACGGGGAATTCTGTATGTTATCAGGCACCCCTACCTACCCTAGAGGTCTTTAAAAATAGATTCTCGTCAATCTGGCGAGGTTCTGCCTGGAGACAGCGAGCTGACACAATGGGCAGGTACAGCAAGCTGATGCAACAAGATGACACACAAGAGACACAAGGAGGAAAACATAATGAGAGATACAGCAAAACAGGGGGTGGAGGTGGCTTAAGCAATTAGGCACCTCCCTCCCACATGGGAGGTCCCATATTTGGTTCCCGGTGCCTCCTAAAAAATTGAAGACCAGCATACAACAAACAGACACAGCAAATGCAAAAAACGAGGGGGTGGGGAGAAATAAGTAAATAAAATAAATATTTTTTAAAAAATGACAATGAGAATCCTTTGAAGGGGTCTACTTGTGTTAGTGACATCAGATTGACCAAAGGCCATGTGGATTGCATGGGATTTGAGTGCCTTTCCGAATAAGAGATATTTTATGTAGAATTCAAATAAAGCCATTGTGGAGAGTCACCAAGCCCCAGCCCCCTGCCTTTCCCCTCTTCTGATACCCCAGAGGCAAATAAGGGCCTGTCTCCATATTTAAAGTCTTCTCAAGGTTGAGTAAGGCTTTTCACTTTAAAAATCATTTTCCTCTGTGCAGCTCAGCAGGAGCCTGGCTGCAGGGAGGTTTTGTATGGCTGCCTGTCAGCTTATATCTCAAACACAGTGAAATTCAACTAATTGTGAGGGTGTATTGTCCTGACAGCACAATGCATACAGCTCCTCGAGCCCAGCACACTTCTGAGTGACTGTGTGGCCCCACCGGAGGACTGCAAAGTTCAATATCTGCTTCCGATCACTCTCACTTCCATGGGAATGGGCAGCCAGGGACGGAGGGGTAGGAAGTGAAGTTTTGTCACTTGCAGAGCTTTGGTGCCATAGGTCATACCCAGCAACTTAAAATGTCATGTGGAATTTGCTCTTGTAGGTTATTATGTCTTGGTGCCGTAAAGCTATAAAGGAGTTCGAAATCTACTCCTTATGTGGGAAACACTTTCTGTGGGAGACTGAACTCTCTCTAGAACTCTTAATAGTCATCTGAAAAATAGAGAAAGCCTTACTTATACATATGATCATGCATATGATTAAAAGGTGCCCTGTGCCAGTAAAATGAACAAAGGAATTCTTTTAACCAGTGACAGTATTTGTACTTTCTAAATTTCACCAGGAATCAAGAATTGATACTCTTATTTCATTGATACATGTGTTTTGCATGGATTCTACCACTCTGCAAGTCCTTGTTGTTTGTTTAACCTCATGTAAATTTTCGACGTCCAGTTCGGTAGATATTGGAGTTGGTAAAGATTTCTCATTTTTCTTTGGAAAATTGAGCTCTGTGAGGTTTGCTGACTTGTCTAAAATAATAAACCAAAAACAAATTTTCCTTCATTATCAATACCCATAAGGAATTGTTTTGATAGGTTAGCATAGCATCAGGAAGGCACTTTGAACTGTCCATCCCTCTCACTTCTACCATTCTAGGAGCTCATGAATATACCATTTACTCTAAGATGCAGTCTCTGGAATAATTACAGGAAGAAGATCTTTTTTCAAAATCTTTTTTAGGTGCAGGGCCAAGGATTGAACCCGGGACCTCATATGTGGGAAGCTGGCACTCAACCACTAAGCTACATCAGCTACCCTGAGTTGGTTTCTTCGTTTGTTTGCTTGTTGTTTGATTTTTGGAGGCACAGGGAACCGAACCCAGGACCTCATATGTGGGAAGCTGGCGCTCATCCACTTGAGCCACATCCACTCCCCAAAAGATCATTTAAACAAAGGTTGTCGTTGTCCAGAATACCACACCAATCAACCATGACACACTATTCCCTTCATTGGCTTCCACACCAATAACACATCCTTAGTTTGTCTTGCAGTATTATTTCATAAGAGTTAGTTTCAGGGTGGCTTCTGTTTGTGCTTTTTCTTCAGTTGATAATACAGTTTTGTCCATGTCAGAGTGTTTGTCTGAGATCAGGCAAACAAATAATGAGATATCATCATACTCTAATCGGATAATGTCTTGCCCTATAGCTGGAAGCTTGTATTGGTGGAAAGGGACATGGCCCTGGCAATGGTTGTGACAATAATGAAGGTGAGTCCGTTGCCTCCAAAAGAGAGTAATTTCTCACTAGCCAAGCCACCAGGAGAAGATAAACTCTAACCAGAAGAAGGGGAGAAAATGAACCTCAAATAAAATCATTTCTGGAGGGAAGCGGCTGTGGCTCAATCAGTAGGGCTCCCGTTTACCATATGGGAGGCCCCGGGTTCGGTTCCCGGGGCCTCCTGGTGGGGGCAGGCCCGCCCGCACGGCGTGGTTGGCTGACCCAGCGGGCACAGGCAGCAAGGGGGGGATAAATGAATAAATAAATAAAATCTTAAAAAAAAAAATAAAAAAAAAATCATTTCTGGGGTACTGAGTTTAGTCAACAAAAGCTCTACAACTACCGGAGCGGATGTGGCTCAAGCTGTTGAGCGCCTGCTTCCCACATGGGAGGTCCCAGGTTCGGTCCCCAGTGCCTCCTAAAAACAAAAAAACAAACAAGCAAACGAATGAAAAAAACCAACTCAGGGGAACAGATGTGGCTCAATGGTTGAGCACCGGCTTCTCGTATACAAAGTCCTGGGTTCAATTCCTGGCCCCAGTACCTCAAAAACAAACAAACAAAAAAAACCCGGCTATAACCTGGCCAAGTCATTCCCTGTCCTTCTGAGAGAAACATGTTGTTTCTAGCAAGTTAGGTAGTGACCATTAACCTTGGGCCCTTAAGCAGTGCTTCTCAAATTTCAATGTACATTTTACATTGCTTAGGAGATTTTGTTAAAATGCAGATTCTAATTCAGTGAGAAGAAGCGCCCAATTAAAACTGATGCTGCTAGAGAATATCTTCCATTAATTCGCCTCATTTACTTCCTTTCAAATAAAGTTAATAGAATAATATCTATTACCTGACTATACCACTGAATATTATAAAGGTTGATGTAATATAATCTTTGTATATTTTAAACACGTTGGAAGAAAGACAAAGTGTAAGTTATGATTGTGAAGCCTGTTCTAGAATCGCTAGTAGAATTCACGAAAATTTCTGGCAACCCAAGGGCTCACCCTGCCCAAAGAGCATTGGTTTCAAAGAGAAAGATTGGAAATAAAAGACACAACTTGTTTTTTCAGTTCTTCTCTCCTCCTCTTCCTGTCTTCCCCTCTCCTCTTTCCTTTCTTCTCCCTTTATTTCTCCTTTCTGTTTCTCTTCATGGAAAAATTCGTACAAGATGAGACATCCAGCCATTCACCCAGGCTCCTTACTGGTGACTCAGCAGGGACGCAATTTTTTCTTGAAACTTACCCTTGAAAGTCATCAGACTTTTATCTACAAATAATTGTAGTGTTTCTCTGGGGTGACTTCATAGGCACAGAAGCCCTAGCTCAGTTCAGTCAGCTGCTACCGTCCACACCAGCGCCAAATGGCAAGCGTGGAGCCTTCAGTGGGCTGAATTGCAAACCAGGAGGCCTGGGTCACCACAGTGCAGCAGGCATAAAACCCTGGGCCAATACTTGACCAAATCAAAGCAGAATTTCTTTTTTTGGTTCAATGCTGTCACGACAAAGCCCTAACTTCAGAATCGGCTGTGACAAGCATTCAGAAGGGCACCTCTTTTAGAATACATTTTTTAAAATATTTTAGTTTGCATAAATGCTACATAAAAAATAGAGGGGATCCCCATATGCCCGACTCCCACCCCCTCTCACACTTTCCCACTTTAACGGCATCCTTCATCCGTGTGGTACATTTGTTACAATCGAGGAACACGTATTGGAGCATTGCCACTAAGCGTGGATCATAGTTTACATTTTGATTTGAACCTCATACAGTTCCTAGATTTTCATCTAGAATTCAGGCAGGGTAAAAAGTCCAACAAATTTGGTGTTGTATTGACGGATGTGTGACGTCTTCCCCCTTCTCAAAGACAGCTGCTTTGAAAATGAATTATCATTATTTGTTCACACCAATGAATCAATTCCCAAGTATCTACTGGAGCACTAGCTACTATATTAAATGTTATAAACTAGTCTGAGAAGTACAAAGTCTGGCACCTGCACTCAAAGACTTGGTCATCGTGTTGGGCACAAATGCATAAACTACATGCAGGAATATAAGGTTAAATGCAATTATTGCCAACTTACAATAGAGAATGGATCATAACTACCACAAGATTTTAGTCATGGTAGGGAGAATTTCTGCCCAGGATGTCAGTAAGCGTTCCTGTAAGCTTATGTACCACTTGAGATTTGGTCTGAGCCTGGAAAAATAGGTAGAATTTGACTCAGTAGAGGTCGGTGAGAAGAAATGTAATTACTGAGAATTAATTGTGTCTCTACTAAGTACGTATATATATTACATATATATAACATATAGATATTTCATTTAAACTTCACAGCAACACTGTAAAGTAATAATCATTATCCCTACTTTTCAAAGTGGGCAACCAAGGTTCAGAGAATTTAAATAACTAAGGTGACAAAGCTAAGAATAGAGTCATGCTTCAAACACTGGTATGCCCAGCTCTAGAGGCTGCCCCCACTCCCCACTACAGGACACACACCAGAAGCCCCCTTCTGCCACCACTGTCTTTAAAAGCCTGGCTTCTCGTGGATCCGGGTCTAAAACCTAAGAGAAATAAAACCTTCTAGTGGGGAACAGGTGTAGCTCAGTGGCTGAGCACCTGCTTCCCATGTACGAGGTCCCGGGTTCAATCCCCAGTGCCTCCTAAAATAAAAAGCAAACAAACAAACAAAACTACTCTAATTATTGTGGATAAGGCTGAGAATATCACGAAACCAAGGAGGTTTCCGTCCTCCCCACCACCTTATTCTGCTGCAGAAAACTGGTCACCACTCAAGAGAAATGAAGCATAATTTCATGCCATTTCACCATTAGTGGCTTGCTTGGTTAGCCACTGGTAGAAAAAAAGAGGAAAGTCTTAGGGGAGAAAAAAATCCCCTAAGCCCTGCGGCCATTATAACCTCTACAAGCAAATCACCTGCTTCACACACACACACACACAAAGTTTAAAGCATTTATAGTATATTTCTGATACACATTAATTGTTGAAATTCTTTTAATTACAGATAAAGCACAAAGAAGGAAATAAATCCCCAGGCAACTTGTCTGAATCACGCAGAGGCCTTCCCTGGCCAAGAGCCTTAGACCACTGTCAACTTTGGAGTTTGGGGTAAAAGATAAAGGAAATCACAAAGGAATGTCTGAGTGAAGACAGAAGAATAGAAGTCTTCTCCTTTGCCATGCTCTCAACCACCCTGGAAATTTATGAAGCATCACCGGTTCAACCTAACGTCACCCCCTAAGTAAATGCAGGTAGAGGATGAATTCTGAGTTGTTGGCATGTGCATTCAGGTGGTGTGAATGTATCACCTGGTCAGTGGCTCCCAACCTAGAGAAAATGGGATGCTCTCATGGTGAGTCCCAAACCATCATCCTAGCTGCCTAAAGGAAGAAGGGTAAGAGTGTATTTACCCGTGCCAAGTCTGCACGGATTAGCTTTAACAAGTATTTTCACTTTGGGCTGGAATTCTATCAAATCAGACTGGTACTCCGGTCATCTAACACCCAACAGCTGCTCTCTTTGGCAATTACATATGTCTTCGATCAACAAAGTGGTAAAATATATTAAAGTAAAAATAAGCACAGGCTCTAGAGGGAAAACAATAAAAAAGAGATCTCTGGTGATGAAAAGATTGAGAATTCCGAATGGCCCTAGTGAGGCTAAAAGCTCTATAGCAACATTGAAAAAAGAATTATTTATTATATAATGGAGGCAAACAAACTGATAAGAAAAACCTTTAATATTCTATTATATAACAATGCAAAAAATAGGAAAAATTGGAATGCTTAATGAGAAAATAGCCAAACTTGCTCATGGTCAAATCAGTATAGTAATTAAGAGAATGGTTTGCCTATTTTGTTACCAAAATATGAATGATACGTTGTGGTGAAACTGGTGTTCTCATATGTTGGTGGCATTGCAAGTAGTTCAACGTTTTGGGGAAGAGATTTGGCAATATGTTTTAATAAACAAAATCACGTCCGTGCCCTTTGACCCTATAATTAATATGACATGAGAGGACTTATGTGTCTGAAGTTGTTGATCACAATGTCATTTATGGAACTAGCGATGTCCAAAGTAAATTAAATGCCCATTGAATATTAAGCAGCTTTTTTAAATGATGGTTTTGAAGACCATGTAGCAACAAAGAAATTGTTAAAACCTAACATCGGGTTTTGAAAAAAAAAAACAGCAGGATGTAAAAATTGTTCATAGTCTGTGATTACAAGTTTGGAAAAAGAAATGCAAGAAAACATAGCAAATAGCAATTGTTAAGAATGCTTGGATTGAGCAGTTTTGCTTTTCTAAACTTTCTGTAACATGGCTTTACTAATCTGGAATTTAAAACTAAAATGATATTTTACAGCAAAGAAGAATTCGAGGTTTCCCCGTCTTGGTAGTACTAAGTGATGGCTCCAAACCAAGGCTGTGTACAACTTTCCTTGTGTGACAGTGTGAAAGGCTAAAGGCACCTGCACAGGAAGATGTAGTTTCGGAGACACCAGGAACTCGTCCTATTTAGAATAGTTAGCATATGCCTTTTCTGGTTGAGGACCAAAAAATAAATAAGTGTCCTTTTGAAGAACAGCATAGCAATAGAAAATAAATGTTGTATAATACAAATATAATGCCTAGCTAAAGCCACTTATGAAATTGATTCCTTTTCACCTGCTCTAAACTTAAAGATTTGCAACCTGGAATTTCTTGTTTGATAGCTTGCCCACATGCCCCACTTTACCAAGTTTAATAGCATATGATGTATAATTCAGAACCCTATTTGTCTTTTCAGATATACGTCATTCATAAGATGGCAACTCTTTCCAGAATGACCATTATAAACACAAAATATGCAAACATTTTTGTCTATGCCTTCTTCCAAAGATTCACTCATTCAAATCTTCCTGAAAGTAGATCTTCAAACATATATTTTGTGGTCCCTCTACCTCCCCTACTATGCCTCTTTCAGAATTTGGAGACTCTGGTTTTATTGAGATGAATGAGATAAAATACATGTATTTATAGAAGGCAAAGCAAATAAACGTATTACTCTTGTTATCCTATTTAATATCAGCACCATGGTTGGATAGTCAAGTTCTAACTGCACAGGACAATTCTGAATCCAGAAAGCGCCCAGCAAGCCCATGGAAAGAGCCCATGTGGAATCAACAAATATCGATGCATTTAACCCACCTCTGCTCTGTCACCTGGAAGCTGTAAATCTCAGATGAATTCAAGCTATACAAGTTTGGGTCAATCAATAGTCTCAGCTCTAGATTGGAACAAGGAAAGGAGAAAAGCCAATTAAACGATGACCAAAGAACTCTGTGAAAGTGGGTCATTCTTTACAGCCCTAGGTCCATCAAGGGGAACCTAGAAAGGTAGCACATCCTTCTTGCTAAAGTCTCCTGTCATATTCAGTTTGGAAAGAGGCCTAAACCTTCAAAAAGTGAATTCGCCGATCTTGCTCAAATTCTCAAATTCCTCACCTTGATTCTCGAGCACTTAACCTGATACACGAGTGCCCGGCAGCAGTAGCTAGTTTTCTCGCTGGCAGTTGTGATAGTTGCAGCCATCGTGGCAAGAGAAGCCCAGTTTTTATGCGAATTTCTTTATCATTTATAGTAACTTATTCGCAACAAGAAAAACAAATCCTGGGTGGATAGTTAGAAAACCTGGGTTTGTGTTGTCGCGCTGCCACTCACTGGCTCCTTGATCCTCAGCCAGTCATTTAACTTCTCTGGGTCTCAGCTACTTCGTACGTTTCTAAGGTTCCTTGCGGCTCTAACACTCTGTATTCTGTTATTCTATTTTTCTCTGTACTCAGTTATGAGGAAGAACTGGGATCTTTTTTTCAGTAACCTGAACCAAACCACACAACACCCCTTCATGTACATATACACACACACACACACACACACAACTTCTGTTTTTCTGAGCTTAATTATTAGGACACTTTTAGGGGTCTATGGAATTTCCAAAGGAGAGGACCCGGTTTATACATATTTGTCCACAAAGACCAAGCCTTAGAACATGCCTGGGTTGTCAGACCAGAGGGTAGAGGTGACAGAGCGAAAGTGAAGTGTCATTCACCCAAGGCCACTTAGGTGAGGAAGTGGGCCAGATTTTGCTGTCCACTTCCCTTACTATCAAAACCATAGTAAAATGACCCTATGAACTTTATTTTCTGAGCAATATCTTATGAACAACTACTCAGTTGTCAGACAATTCCCTGGTTCTAAAGGTAGAACATAAGGGTAAGTTGTTTTCTTTCGCTCGTTCCTTTTTTAAAATCATTCTCCCTCCCTTAAAATCAGGACTTTGAAACTGTGTTTGTGTGGAGATTTTCGCTTCCCTGCATTCTGTTTGTTTAAGTAATTGCCAACTCTTTTCCTGTCCTTTGCTGACCCCAGGAAAGAACTTTTTTTCCTGTGTTTCCATTCTGGGACTTATCTACTGCATGGACTGTATGCATTTCTGTGGAAAGACTCGAAAGAGAGGAGGCAGAAGTAATTCAATTTAACAAAGTTATTCAGCACCTACTATTGTGAGGCACTGTACTTGTTGCTACAGGGCATATGAAGATGAGCAAGCTTCATTCCTGAGCAAGGTTCATTCCCCGCCCTCACCCCACCCCTGCTGCCAAGATGACCCTTTTGTCGATTTGCTCATTGTTTTCTGGTTGGTTGTTGTTGTTTTTTCTCATTGTTTTTGCTCATTGGCTGCTCATTGTTTTTGCTAGTTGGTTTTGCTCATTGTCTGCTGTTTTCTGCTTGTTTTTTCTTTAGGAGGCACTGGGAACCAAACTAGGACCTCTCATGTGGGAAGTGGGTGCTCAACTGCTTGGGCCACATCCAGCTCCCTGCTCGGTTTTTGTTTTGTTTTGTTTTGTTTTTTGTTCGTTGTCTGCTCGTTGTTTCTGCATTGTTTTTGCTCGTTGTCTGCTCATTGTTTTTTCGCATTGTCTGCTCGTTGTTTTTGCTTGATGTCTGCTTGTTGTTCGCTCATTATTTATCTTCTTTAGGAGGCACAGGGAGCCAAACCTGGGACCTCCCATGTGGGAGGCTGGTGCTCAACTGCTTGAGCCACATCCGTACCCTGCAAGGTTCATTCTTAACTCAGCCCGCACAGCCTGAAAAGACAGAATAAGTAACTATTATCAAGGTGACTATGATGAAAATGTAATTGGAGGGGAGTAGGTGTAGCTCAAGTGGTTGAGCACCTGCTTCCCATGTACAAGGTCCTGGGTTCAACCTCTGATACCTCCTAAAGAAATAAAAAAAATTTTTAAAAACTGTAATCAGGGGACCTGATCAAATGAATTTAGAATGTCAAGAACTTTAAAGAATAGTAGGACTCCACCTTAGTTTTCCCAGCTGTAAAATGAAAGACATGGATACTTGGAACACAAAAATGAATGAAGCTTAGTCTCTGCCCCCAACGAGCTTGCTTTCTTACAGCAGATGAAAATAAGCTCATGTACCGATTACTAAAACAGCCAGAGCATGGGCATGTAGGAGAGCGGGACAGCCGGGGGCTCGTGTGGAGGGACAGCCACATCTCGTCAGCGGCATCACAGAAGGCTTCTTGCAAGTGAATCAAGAGGGAGAAGGAATATGTGAGCAGCTTTGGCTCCTCCCAGGAGAGGTCTAGCCCGTTTAGAAACCATGCCCTCACCTTAAACTTCCCCTTTCAGGGGAATAAAAAGACTGGACACATTCACGGTGTTAATTAGTGGCCTTTACTTGATGTTAGTCACTTAAAAAAAAAAAAAAGAAGAAGCCTAGATCCCCCAAATATAAATTGTTAGGGAGAGAAGAAGTGGAGGAAGAAATGGGGCAATGGGGTGGGGGGGCATAGATAACCAACACACAGGATGGAGGAACAAAAGGAGGACTTTGACCCTGTCCCCCAATATTTTCCATCTCAGCAAAAAAAAAAAAAAAAAACTTCATTGTGTGACTTGGGGGAAAAAGTTAAAGTTGAAAGCTTAGAGTGTGAAAGCAACTGCTCAACCATTGTTTAATTCGAGCTGATGTAATGTTACCAGCCCGATTATGTGGCTGCAGTTTTGATTACAATTGCTTTGGTCAATAGATGATCACTTCTTTTTTTCCAAAGAGGTCAAAGGGGGGGGGTGTGGCAGACTGAAGGGGCTGTGGGACAGGGGGACTAGGGATACTGGGATGTGATTTCTTGGAAAACATTCCCCACCCCCAGGGGGAAAAAAAATACTTCTGTCAAAAAATATCAATGCTGACCAGATGTCACCAGCTTTTTTTTTTCCCCCCGCATGTGTCCCTTAACAGCTGGCAAGAATATCAGCTCAAATTATTCTCCACAAGCACACATTTTCTGTTTGTCTCCAGATAAAGGGACTTAAAATTTCTGTTTGTCAGAAAGGGATGGTGAAACTGTGGAATGGATTTTTCTAGACCAAAAGAAAGGTGATTTTCTCTATTTTTTTCTACTGCCTAGGTATGGCCCTGGAAGACAAAAGGGATTTGGAGAACAGGAAAATCTGAGATTCAATGCTAGCTCAAACTCTTCTGTTTTATGGTCTCCTATCTGGTACACGATGATAGTTCCCCTCTAGTTAGCATACTTAAGAATAGGATTTTTAGCCAGGCCTGATACCAATCCCCCTACAGTTTAGGAGTTTCCCATAATTCCAGGATTCCTTAATATGTGACATCTAGTCTTCAACATCATGCCTCTGCTAATAGAGATGGCCTTGGAATTTTTGTGTAGTTCCCTGATAGCTTTTTTTTTTTTAAAAGATTTATTTATTTGTTTGTTTGTTTGTTTGTTTGTTTATTCCCACCCACTTCCCTCACTGATTTGCACTCTCTGTCTGCTCTCTGTGTGTTCTTCTGTGTCTGCTTGTCTTCTCTTTAGATGGCACCGGGAACCGATCCTGGGACCTTCCGGAGTGGGAGAGAGGCGCCCAATCTCTTGTGCCACCTCAGCTCCCTGGTCTGCTGCATCTCTTATTGTGTCTCCCCTGTGTCTCTTTTTGTTGCGTCATCTTGCTGCGCCAGCTCTCTGAGTGGACCAGCTCTCCACGCGGGCCAGCTTGCTTTCACCAGGAGTCCCTGGGAATCGAACCCTGGACCTCTCATATTGTAGACGGGAGCCCAATCGCCTGAGCCACATCTGCTTCCCCTTGGATAGCTTTTTTTTTTTTGAGGTACTGGGGCCAGGGATTGAACCCCAGACCTCGGAAGCCAGCGCTCAACCACTGAGCCACATCGGCTCCCCTGAGTTGGTTTTTTCTTTAGTTTGCTTGTTTGTTATTAGGAGGTACCAGGGACTAAACCCAGGACCTCCCATATGGGAAGCAGGCTCTCAACCGCTTGAGCCACACCTGCTCCCTCCACATATAGCTTTTATATCTTGTCTTTTCAGCGAAACTATACACTTCTCAGAGGGAGGAATGCTGTTCTCTACTTCCATTTCTATTCCCTGGGTGCTTTGAACAAATGGGTTCTCAGAAAACACTCACTGAAGAAAACTAGAACAGGTAGGCTTTTGAAAAATTCATTTCGTCAATAATAACGAAAGTACCCAACAAGGACAGAAAGTTTCACCTAGTTCTATGGCACAGCAGCCATGCCCAAGATAAAGATGCTAATCTTGCTAAAGGTCCCATCCAAAACAGCCCTCTTTTCCTCTCAGTCTTTGTAATCCACCCAAGGATGTGCAAAACCAGCAACCTCTTGCCTGCCTAAACAAGCCACAGTGGGAGGAAGAGAGGTAGGTAAGGGAAGCTTCAAACACCCTTCAGCTCCCACGACTACAGTATTTGCATGCAGAGTCCCGGAAGGAGGGCTTGCCTTCCAGTAAGCTGCCCTGTATGCTCAGTCCCCCAGGACCCAGAGCAGGCTAAGTGAAATGGGAAAGTGGAGCAATTAGCCAGGGCTCTTTGGCCCCCAAATAACGTTTCCTTAATGTAGTCTAAGAGTTTTTTGCTTGAAATCATTGGATTATTTCCCATTTCCCTCTGAGGTGATCAACAGCAGGAAAACGTACAAGCCCAGACTCATTCTCTCACATCAAGAAGCCTGTGGATATTATCCAAAGACAAAGATTTGACCCTCAGTTGTTATCACTACAACATAGAAATCAACTTATGCCCTAGCTTGGGAGAACTTGTTAAGGAAAAAAACAGGTGAAAAAAATTGATAGACAAAGGAATCGTATCAAATGCTTTGATGACATCAGGGATAAACAAAGTCTTAGTTGTTGAAGGTAGCATTCTCTTTTTTTTAATCTTAAATATATCTGTTACCACCATTTAACCTCAAGGCACTAAACAGATTTATTCTCCACAAGTTAGAACACATTGTGAGCGCACAATGCCTGTTATTATAAAATATTTTAAAAAGCCAAGCCTAACCAATAAGAGTATTTTGAGTTCCTATACCTGAATATAACTAGGTATAGATAGAAGTATGTAGTGAAAAAGAGGGCTCATGATCATCAAATTCAGAAATAGTTCATTGATTTAATTCAGACTTTTCAGCGGTTGCAAAGAAGTGAGTTGAATAAAAAACCTAGTATAGAAATTCTTAATATTGGGGTGGCTCAAAGGTTGAGAGCAGTCATGGGGTGCCAGCTGATAGAGATTCCAGCCTGGCAAATACTATGACCTTATTTTATCTCTTGTGCAGTGAATTCACAACATTTCACATCTGCCTTAGGGACCATAAAAGCTCTATCATGAGCAGAAGAATCCTGTTTATTTTGCTCATAAAGCATAGGGCCTAGCAAAAAGTAACTCAATAAATGTTTGTTGAGTGAGTGAGGTAATAAACCGCTATGCAGTGTTGTTTGCAGGCCCTGAGCCTCAGGATTGCCATAGTTCCTAAGACAGACGCCTCTTCCCCAGCCCAGCCCAAGAATGTCATATGACAGCAGATCAAGAAATGAGATGATCCACCAGTGAAGGCCTTCTGCTACATATAGCTTTTTAACAACCTTCTCTCCACCCCCTAAATGCTTGTATGTGATATTTGTACAATTTACGTCAAGATTTGGGTGCCTGCTTGACTCCAATGAATTGGGTCAAAATAACCTATTTTTGTAAAGGGTTCAGTACCTCATCTTGGAGTGACACAGTGGAGAACCAAATGCTATTTCAAAGCAATTGCAGAGGGTAGTAATTTAGATTGTTAATTTCCCCTCTCACTTGTCACTACCCCGGTTTGGCTGCAGTTCTCTTCATTCAGCTAATAAATACCCAAACTGTTGGTGTGCTAAGAAAAAGCAAGAAACATTCCTTGAATATTTCAGAGCAAAATGTTTCTGAAAGCCCTTGATTCCCCAACAGAAAACATATTTAAAAGGAGAAGAGTCATGCATCAGTAGCAGCTGCTCCCAGCACCTGTCATTGATTCCCATCATTAAAGGTCTCATGGCATTTTGGAAAGAACTGAGTATTTTTCCTAGAGAAAAACCCTGGGTTCTGGAGGACACAGATGACTACACCCAAGTGTTGGCTGAGACAAAGGGACCCTCTGAGGTGCATTCACGAGCAGAGACAACCTTCCACAAAACCACCAAGCAGCTCAAGTTGCTTCTCAACATCCCACCTCCCTTTCAGCCTTCCTTTTCTGCTCCTCCACCCTTCTCTCTGTTCCCCAGGCACCTCCACTGTGCCCATTTCTTCAAGGACCAAAGTGTTATGTGAAGAATCATCTATCTGTGTAATTTCTACATTTATAGACTATCTGGGGATAAAAGGCTTCAAGGCAGAACGAAATCAATCTGGGGAAGTGGATGTGGCTCAAGGGGTTGGGCATCCATCTACCATATGGGAGGACCCAGGTTCGATCCCTGGGACCTCCTGGTAAAAAAAAAAAAAGGCAAGCAGGCGAGGCGGGCCCACGCGGACAGCCACACAGCAAGAAGATGACACAACTAAAGAGAAACGCAAGGGAGAATCAAGGTGAGAGGCACCAGAAACCAGGAACTGAGGTGGCACAAGTGACAGGGTGACTCTCTCCCACATCGGAGGTCCCTAGGATGGAATCCCAGTGAAGCCTGAAGGAGAAAAATGAGAAGAGAAGGCAAGAAACAGACACAGAAGATCACCCAGCGAATGCACACAGACAACGAGTGAGGGAGGGGGGAGACACTCACAGAACTGTACACCAAAAAGAAAAAAATAAAAGTCATTGCTAAAGAAAAAAAAAAAGAAATCAGTCTGTAATGATCAAACTTCAGACCCTTAGCAACAGACAGGCAGTGAGACATTGAACAAGGCTGAACTCTGCTAACCCCTCTCCCCATCTATCTGCAGTTTCTCCTGAGGAGCTCTCCCATTTATGTTAGGGTTCCCTTCATCAGAAACATCATCTCACAGTCCTGGAGGTCAGGAGTCTGAAATCACCTCCACTGGGCTCAAGTCAAGGTGTCAGCAGGGCTGGATCCTTTGGCAATCTTAGGGGAAAATCCATGTCCTTGCCTTTCGAGCATCCAGAGGCCACCAGCATCCCTTGTGTGTGTCCCTTCCCCAATCTTCAGTCAGCAACTAACATCTCCAAATCTCTCTCTGACTCCCTGAGCCCCACATCCATCCTTATATCACCTCCTCTGACTCTAACCCTCCTACCTCCTGTAAGGAATGCTGTGATGATGCTGGGTCCACCCAGATAATCCAGATAATCTCCCATCTCGAGATCCTTAATTTAATCACATGTGCAAAGTCCTGTTGCCACATAAGGAAACGTATTCACAGATTCTGGGGATAAGGACGTGGACATCTTTGGGCAGTCATTATTCTGTCTACCATACATCTCCTTGAATTGGATCCATTGCAGTCATCCCATGCCATTCATCCCCTCTACCCAACTTGGATTATACTTCTCTCAGAAGTCTAGAATAGTGTATATAAGAGACGACTGATTGGTGTCCCTTGCATCTACATCTTTCACCCAGTAATTTACTCAAAAAGTATTTATAAGTGCCTACCATGGGGAAAGACAATATGCCAGGGATTATCAGGGACACAAGAAGGTGCAACTCCAAGTGCCACCCTAGGTAACAAGTTAATGGAGGAGACAGACATTCTTGAGGAACTATCAGAGAGGAGAGTGTATGCGATTTATAAGTGCTAAAAGTATTGCCACAAAGAATAAAGCTCCTCTAATAGGCATGGCCCTAGATGCTTTTCTTATCCAGAAGTAGATCTGGAAGCAAGCAAAGAATCACAGGAAAGAGGGCCAGATGGGGCTACAGGTTAATCCTATTTTTCTTGCCCAGTTGGTCTCATTGTGTGGGAAAATGCATAAAGGACACAAGTCAAGTTGTCTTGAATACATCTCACATGCTAATTTGGGATTTTCACTTCCTTAGTGGACCAAAATGAGAAAGTGAAAGTGTGCACAAGAGGTCAAAACCCACTTCCTAGAACTTAATACATTTCATAAGGTAGTTATATTTCTTGAGAGAAGATAAGGTTGCCAAAGCAGCATGAAAAGAGGGAGTGGCTTTATGAGTATCAGCAATCAATTGGGGGCAAAATCCCAGAAGAAACATTATATTTCAGTATGCATGCAAGTAATTTGCAATTAAGGCTTAGGTCTGAACAACCTGGCTTTCCATTGGTTGTTTTGTTTTGTTTTGTTTTGTTTTGTTTTTCTGTGTTTCAATAGTTACTTCACCCCTTACTAGCTGTGTAGCCTTGGGTAAGTGATTTAACCTCTATGTAACTCAATTTTTCCAGCTAGAAAATGCAGAGAGTTATATGACACGATTACTAAAAAGTACCTAGCACAGTGCCAAGTATCACTGTGCTCTCAATAAAGGATGTTAATAGCATAGTTAAGTCCTGAATAATTTCTAAGATACTCTGGATCCAAGGTACTTGAATGTTGAAAGGAAAAGCCTGACTGAGAAGAATCACCTGAAAATGTTTAGAGCTGGTAGGATTGAGCTCAGAGCACCTAACTGATCAGGGACCCCATTTGTTCATTATTGATAAAGGAACAAAAAGGCCTAATGTCACAATAAGAGGGGAAAAAAGATAAGGACATAAATAAATTCATTGTCATAGCTTTGTCCTCATTTTACATGCTTTTCCATTCTTCTCTTCCACACTGTCTTAGTTTTCCAGGTTGCTATGACAAATACCACACAATGGTTTGGCTTGAACAACAGGAATTTATTGGCTTATGATTTTGAGACTAAGAGAAGTTCAAAATTGAGACAGCAACAAGACGATGTTTTCCCCTGAAGATAGTGACATTTTGGTGCTGACTGCCAGAAATCCTTGGGTTCCTGGGCTTTCCCGTCACATGGCGATATATATGGCAATGTCCTCTCTTTTCTCTTCCAGTTTCCCACTGACTTCCGGCTCCTGGCTCCTCCCCGCAGCTTTCTAAAGCCTCCAGAAACAGGGTTAAGACCCACCCTCGTTCAGTTGGGCTGCACCTTAACTAAAAACCACATCTTCCAAAGGTCCTATTTGCAATGGGTTCACACCCACAGGAAAAGAACATGTTTTTCTCCTAGGTACAGAATTCCATCTACTACAGTCACCTACCAGATGGCAGTCACTACAGATACAAAAAGGAATTAGACATCTCTTATCCTCAAAGAGTTCATGGATAATGGGATATAAGCCCACTCTCACTTGCAAGTGGAGTGGACATCACCATCCCAGTTCCCTCAGGAGTGGGGGAAGAGCTATGGACTAGAGTGGACTTAATGGTATTCTGTTGTAGACAAATTGTGATTCTAGCAATGGAAGAAATTATAACAGTGAGGTGGAGCCAGTGGCCACTAGATGCTTTCAGGAAGGGTAGGGGAAGGGCAGTTGTAATACAGGGGCTTTTTCAGGACTTGGGAATTATCCTGAGTGACATTACAACGACAGATATAGACCATTTTACATCAGCATATACCATGCAGAACTGTGTGGGAGAGAGTGTGGTCTACGATGTGAACTATGGTCCATGCTTAGTGGCAAAGCCCCAGGATGTGAATATCCATTGCAGGTGATATGCCACGCTAATGAAAGATGTTTATGTGGGAGGTTATGGGAGGTATGGGAGGTGGAGATCATGGGAATCCTTGTAATTTTTGTGTAATATTTATGTAATCTAAGTATCTTTTAAAATATATATGAAAAAAATAACATCTATGTAAGCAAATGCACATATACACATATATATCTATATATAATTTTACAAATATTGGTTTATATTGTGAAAAATTTGATTTTTACCCACAATAAAATTTGAAAAAAAAAGAGTTCATGGATATATAAAACAATGTGATATAGACATTCCTGGGCCTTGTGGGTGCAAAGATTTGGCACCTCGTTCTGCCTGGGAGACTCGGGGAAGACTTCCAAAAAGAATGGGTATTTGAATTGAGCCGTAGAAGATGAATAGGAGCTGACCGGGACAACAAAGGTAGAAATCATTACAGGCAGAAGACAGGGTGGTACCAAAAATTGACAAACATATGGAGTCTCAACTAGTTCAGTATAACTAGGTGCTATACTGATAAGTGAAAAGAGAAGCAAGAGATGAGATTGGAAAAAAGCAGGTGCCAGATCATGGAGAAATTAGGACCACAGGGAATTATGAACTGTCCAGGGGTTACCAGGTGCCAGGCATTGTTTGTTATACTTTATATAGATTAATGTATTCAGTCATGTGCTGATTTTACAGGTGAGTGTAGTAAGAAACAGAAGAATGAAAAGCTTAAGTAATTGCCCAAATCTACACAGCTAATATAAGGCAAAGATAGGATTCAAACCTGGGTAGTCTGGCTCCAGAATCCAGGTACTTAACCCCACATTATAAACAAGAAAGAGATCCAGGGGTCCTACAGCCAGACAGAACAGCAGAAGAAAACAATGGGGATCACCAGGCAGTCAAACCAACCAGATATCCTTGCTCTGAGGGCTTCCAATACAGTAGCCACACTCTATGTGAGGCTATTTAAATTTAAATACATTAAAAATTCAATAAAATTTAAAATTCAGTTCCTCAGTTGCACTATCCTCATTTCAAATAATCAGTAGCCACATGTAGCTAGTGCCTACCAAATTGGACAATACAGACAATAGACCATTTCCACCATCTTAAAAAAAGTTCTTTTGGACAGTGCTCTTTCTGGAGGAACTGGAGGGGAGCCTGAGTTTCCACAGAGCACGTGGAGGTATAGCCAGAGAATTTGTTTTTGTGAGTTTTTATTCTGATGTGGCCTAGGAAACATAGATAACATACAAGTAGTTCAACTGTTAGATCCAAGTTACTGTTTTAAGCAAATCCAGTAGGGGAATATCAAGATACACAAAGCACATAGTTGAACAGGTTACCTTTAAGATTACTGAAAGTGCCTTCTGAGAGATGGAAGGTAAGCTCTTACCCTATTATTTGTACATCCTGGAAGAACTCTAACAACATCTGGAGCTTCCATTTCCCATTGATAAAATGGAAATCATATCTGCCCTAATTAGACTCTGGAATGATAAGAATTACAGCGATTTTGTGAGGCCAATATATCACTACACATTAGTAATCATTTTGAAAAGATGAAAGCATTTCATCAGGAAGCCGTGAGTGTGGGGAAAAGTCTCTCCACTGATTGTGTGACCTTGGGCAAGCTACTTGGATGAGCCTCAATTTCCTCAGAATAAGGATTAAAATAAGACATGGAGAGACAGATTTGAGTTTTTGCCTCCTGTCTCCTTGCTGGGCTGCCTTGCAATAAACTTTCTTTCTCAGAAAGAAAAAAAAAAAAGACACGGATAAAGAGCCTGGTACATAACAGGAGCTCCATGGATTCTTGGAACCCTCCCCCAACAGGTTTCTTGGGTGGGATGTTTGCAGCTATAATATGAAAGCAGATTTGTGGCTTGGCTGTAAAGGAAAGTATGGAGGCTCTGGCTTCTTGCCAACCACCTGGCACAGGCTGGGCCGCCGCTGGTAATTCTCCCCTCCATGCAGGTATCATCCCTTAAAAGACTAGAATGATGAAGCAACCTACTCCTGAGGTAGTAGTGTGACTGATTCCTGGCCTGATATTAACCTTGAAATATCTTCTAGAGGAAACCATTATGCGGCTTTCACTTCCACACATCTTTCAGGTAAAATGAAGAGCCAAACAGTGCTAAGAGTCGTCTTCATTTCTTAAATTGCTTTCCCTCTGGTTATGGATATCTGTCAACTTGCAATTTAGAATGCCATGCAATTTCAGTTTCTCACCCCTGAATCTACTCTTTTGGCCAAAATAATGTTTTTACTTACAAAGGATATCTACAGTACAACCTCAAAAATGTGGTTTGTAATTGCAGGTTCATTTAATCAATGTAATCAGATCATTTGAACCATAATGTTGAGTTTAGATTCTGAATTGTTTTTAAATATTTTCAAATTAATTGGATAAAAGTACCCAAACTCCATCTCACTTGTGTCAGGTAGAAATAGCTTGGCAGTAGATGTTCAGTGTTAGGCGAAGTGGCTCTGTAGATTGGGAAATGATCGTGTCAATCCACCAGCCTGACTCATTTTCAGTGGTCGTAGGAGCTGTGGCCCATCACATCCTGTCATAGTGATTCCATCTCCTCATCTATGAAATGAGCAATCCAAAAACTCATGCCAGATTTTCCTGGCTAATAGGGGATGGAAAAGGGAGTGGTTGCAAAGTGTCACTATAGTACCATGCACAAATCAAATCCCACTTGATGTGCTTTCCATCATTTCCTCTCTAAATGGGGGGAACGGTTGAAGCTTTCCTCTCAGCCCATCTCCTCTTTCCCTCTCTGCCAACCCCATAACCATGCCTACTCCATGGACCTTTCTCCGAAGGACACCCTACTTTTACTTCCCTTTGACATTCAACGACTTCTTTTTTTAACTTTATTTTGTACATTTAATAATTGAAAACATAAACAATTAAAAACTAAAAAGTAAACACAGGTGAATAAATATATACATTTCTCAATTAAATGTAATGGATACATGTAAATTTTTTTTTTTTTTGAATCAAACAATATATTACACAATATATTTGGCTCATAGTAATGCATTCATACAGTATTTGTCCTTTTGTGTCTGGCTTGCTTCACTCAACCTAATGTCCTCCTGGTTCATCCATGTTGCCATATGCTTTATGACTTCATTTCTTCTTACAGCTGCATAATATTCCATCATGTGAATAGACCACAGTTTGTTTATCCATTCATCTGTTGATGGACACCTGGGTTGTTTCCTAAAGAAGTTGAATACAGACTTGCCATGTGACCCTGCAATACCACTACTGGGTATATACCCAGAAGAACTGAGAGCAGTGATACAAACAGACATCTGCACATAGATGTTCATAGTCACATTATTCACCATTGTCAACGACTTCTTGATGAAGAAGACGACGTAACTAGCTCACGGGTAACTACTCAACCAACCAGAGTCCTAGTTTCTACTTGAAACAAGTCTTCTAGTCCCACAGTTTCCCCTGCCCGGTGAAAAGTGGCCAGCATTGCCTCAGTCTCCTTGACAGAATTGCCGACTAACACTGCTGTCCACCATCGAAGCTGACAACTACGTTAAGGCCATCTTAGTCTTTTCTTTTTTCCAGTCAATGTTTCAAAAGCTCTACTCTAGCTGAGCCCTGATCTTGGTCCTGCATCTATAAAGAAAGTCAAGTCTCTGTGTTTCCCCCAGTTCACAGTCTGGTGAGAGAGACGGGCTTTTCCTTATAATGCGGTGTGGTGGATGCTGAATAAAGGTATAAATGAAGACCTTTGGACACCCAAAGGTAGGAGTGACCACTCGGTTCAGGGCAGCCAGGAAAGTCCCCACAAAGAAACTTTTTGCCCTAGAGAGACCTCCCTATTGATTGGGAAAGCAGGATTTGATATAGCATCGCCAAATCCCAGGAAGGTCATGTGCTTTAAGATCTGGGACAAGGAAGAAGCTTTTTCAGCATGAGCTTTTTTTTATTATTTAATGTGAAAATATTTTTACATCAGACAGTTCCCCTTGAATGAATAGTGACTGCATAATTAGGTGCGTGGATTCAGAGAAAAGGTAACCAGCCATGAGAAATCAGGCTTCCCCCGACTATTAACTCTTGCTGGACAAGGTAATCAGGTTTGCGGAGAATTCTGGACTGTCTCTAGGTTTCAAACTTAAGTTTAGAATTCCTGCAGCTGTGACAAATCGTCACCAAGAAAGGGCAGTGTTGTACTACACAACTGCTTTGATTTAAACTGAATTAAAGTAAAAATGAATCAGGGGATAATTCTTTTCCCTTTCAGCCAGGTGGTCTTTCTAAACAGGTGTGTTTATGTCTAAAATTTTTTTAAAAATCACGAAGAGGGTGTAGGGGACAGGTTGAGAAAGGGTGAAGCAGCATTTCGAGGGAGAAAAAAATTTATAAACAGCATCTAGGGCAGCGACTGTTTACATTAAAAAGGTGACTTCATATTTTTGCCCATAATCTGTATTTTTGTGAGAACCAACACAAAGGTGGTGGCAATAGCAGGTGAGGAGGAACAAATCAGTCCTTTTATTTTTATTAGTCAACATTTGTAGAGTTTACATTTATTCCACCTATGAAAAGCTTCCCTTTCACTGCTCACGTCTCCCTGCCAGCTGCCTCTGATCCCCGGTCATTGGGGATCAGCTCCTCAGTGTCCCCAGCTCTGCACAAGATGCTTCTTTCCCTGCCCCACCTCCTGGTCCCAACCAATCACCTCAAGACCCTCTTCTGGGTGTCAGAGGATGATGGTGGTTCTATCAGCTAAAATAAGGAACAATAAGGGGTGTAAGCGGCTGCGGCTAAGGTGCCTTCAGGAAAGCTCCCCAGGCGAGGTCGTCTTCTCAACTGTTGAGACCCTGCTCCCCAACTGTGCTGGCAGAACCCTCACGGCCAGCAGGGAAGGCTCAGGACCTGTAGAGAGGCAGCAAAGCCTCAAAGAAGCAGACCAGGTGTAAATTTGGTCGAGTGTAAATTTGGTGCCAGCCCCAGAGAGAGAAGGAAGGCAGAAAAAAATATGGAACTCAATACAAAGCCATTTGCATCCATCGGGAGGACTTTTCTTAGCTGAAACTGAGTTCGCCTATGGGACACAGCAGAAGACAGCAGCAGTACATAAAGCTCCCACTCTTCTCGTGGGGACAAAGATAAAGGAGGGAGGGTCTTTCTTACTTCCCCTGCCCATTGATTTACACAGAACAATCCTTACAAAAGCCCTAAGCAATGCAAAATAATGAAATACCGATATTTGTGACTGCATAGATGAGACTCAAAATCAGGCTAAAGAAAAAGAAACCAGACACAAGAGTATGATTCCATTTATGTGAAATTAAAATAGATGAAATAAATCTATAGTCCTAGAAATCAGATCCGTAGTCACCTGAGGTGGCGGAGAATTGTCTTGAGGGAGCTTTCTGAAAGGTGGTGGAAATATTCCCCCATCTCGATTATCAAGGGACGTTCGTGAGTATATAGATTTCTCAAACTCCTCAAGGGAGTGGATTGTGGCTCAAGTGGTTGAGCACATACCTCCCACAGGGGAGGTCCCGGGTTCGGTTGCTGGTGCCTCCTGAAAAATAACAAAGACAAACAAACAAAAAGACTGACTCAGGGAAGCCCAGGTTCAATCCCCAGTCTCCAGTACCTCAAAAAAAAGAAAAAATAATAAATATCTAACTGTACCCTTAAAATATGTGCATCTTACTGTATATAAAGTATAACTCAAAGTAAGTTGATTTTTTAAAAACAGACTAAAAGTATACCCACCCATAAAGAAAGCACAGCACACACAGAGGCCTTAGCTCTAAACATACAAAAGGGAATCTGTGGAGGGAATTTCTGTAACACGGATAACTAGTGCTTCCACAGGAAAATGTCCTCTGTCAGGGTCTTGGCAGCCCTGGAAGATGGTAGCAAAGTCACTGAACCAGGGAGCAGAAATGGGTCCTTCACTTAGTTATATGTGACTTCCTGTGCCTCACTCAACCAGATAAGTTCTGAGATCTAAATGGCATAATGTGTGTATGTCATGGAATTAGTGGGTCTTTAATAATAGGTAATGGGGAGTACAGTGGTGCAATGGAAAGAATACAAGCTCAAATAACCTAGGAAAAGGTTTCCAGCCGCTCTGTTCATCAAAAAAATTAAAATGACTTTCATAGACTATTTATTCATATCAAATCGAGAAAAAGAATGTTTTTAAAATGAAAACAAATAGTGATGATGAACAGCCGGTATTTCCTGGATGGAAATTCATAGATAAAGATCAAGTATCTTTAAAATGTTAATTCCCTTTGAAAAACAATTCCACTCTCAGAAATTTACCATAATGGAAAAATGAGAAGCAATCACAATGATTTATATACAAGGATGTTCAATGACATATTATTTAGTTGGGCAAAATTTGAAAACAAGCTAAGCATCTAAAAATAGGGGAAATGATTAAATACATTAGGGTATATCTGAAGACTAAAATACAACTATCCTTCAAGAGTTTTGCTAGCTGAATTTTAAATATTAGACAGCTTTGTTTGTTTGTTTATTGGTTGTTTGGTTTGAATAGCAATTTTTTTTTATGCTATGAAGAGTTGTTTTTTTTTTAAGATTTATTTTATTTATCCCCCCTCCCCCCATTGTTTGCACTTGCTGTCTGCTCATCTTCTTTTTAGGAGGCACTGGGAACCGAACCCAGGACCTCCGATGTGGGAGGGAGGCACCCAATTGCTTGAGCCACATCCGCTCCCTGCTTGTCGTGTCTCTCATGTTTCCTTGTTGCATCATCTTTTTGTGCCATCTTGTTGCACCAGCCTGTCATATCAACTCGCTGTCTTGCTTGTCTTCTTTAGGAGGCCCCAGAAACTGAACCCAGGACCTCCCACGTGGTAGACAGGTGCCCATCTGCTTGAGCCACATCCGCTTCCCTGAACAGCGAATTTTTTAAGTTATTTTTGAGACCAAAGATCCCTAAAAAAAGGTCACGTGAGACTCCAGGGTTCTTCTGGCAAGGGAAGGGACCCTGAAGAGTCAAGGACCAACACTTAAATGCTTCAGCCTGAAAGTGGTGTGCATTCCTCCTACTCTCGTTTCATTGGCCAGAACTAATCATGGGATCGTGCTCAACTACAGGTAGTGAGGGATTATAATCCTCTGTGCTCTCATAAAGGAGAAGAATGGAATATTGATGGCCATTAGCAATGTCTAGCATCTTTTCT
>JAKSZT010054281.1:11432610-11445474 GCA_026826555.1 Tolypeutes matacus
CTTTCCTTACTATGTCAGAGTAAGTAAGTGCAGCACGGAAGCGACTTGGAAACATAACTAATCCTATCAAGCACACATCTCAGGTCACTTCTTTCAACGTCTGAGTCTAGATGTGCAGCCAGAGCACAAAATGCCATTTGTGCTGCCATTCAGGTTCGTAGTTTCTAAACTAGAGGTGTTATTTGGCGTTTGGAATAGGAGGTCAAGTGGCAGAAAATCAGGGGTTCTAATTCTGTCTCCGAAGAGTGGTTTTAGTCATCCAATGTCCCAGTGAGCCCAGTTGTGAAGTGGGAGTTCAACAAACCCATTAGGATTCTTATACATGCCAGGCCCGGGGTACTGCACCCCCAGGCCCCACGAGCCACGCAGCAAGACGATGATGTAGCAGGAGAGTGACACAAGGGAGAGCCAAGAGGAGAGGCACAGAAAAACCAGGAACTAAGGTGGCACAGGTGGTAGGACGCCTCTCTCCCACATCAGAGGTTCCAAGGATCGAATCCCAGTGAAGACAGGAGAAGGATGAGAAGAGAGGGCAAGAAATGGACACAGAGAGTTGCCCAGCGAATGGACACAAAACAGCAAAAACGGGGCGGGGGGGGGGGATAAAAATGGATAAAAGTAAATAAATAAATCCTTAAAAAATGTTTAGGGGAGGAAGATTCAAATTATAGTTAGTAGTAATACTTTGGTGACGCTCTTTCATGATTTGTTAACAGATGTTTCACAACAACGCAGGATGTTTGTGGTGGGGTGATGTGTGGGATCCCTGTATGATGTTATGCATGTTTGTTTTGTAAGATCACAATGTTTACTGAACACTTAGAGTTTTATGTATGTTCGTGTATGAATGATACACTTCAATAAATTGCTTAAAAAAAAAAAGATTCTTATACAGTTTCCAGGACTGTTAGCAGAAGTGTTTTCAATACTTTGTAAAGTTCAAGTTAGTTAAAAAATTACTTTTTGTTAATGTTGATTGGAACATTACATAGCTTTTAAAAAATAGTGTATACATAGATATAGACATAGCTGGGGGAGAGGAAATAGATATCAGAGAATCATAAAACTGGAAAGGACTTTTAAAATTTAGGTCGTCATGCACACTTCAACCATTTCTTACCATTGAATGTTTGGCTGACTGTCCTTATAGTCTTCCTTGGGTTTAATTGATGCCTTGATCCCATATAAATCCCTTATCCTACGATGTTAGATTATTTTTTATATTGACCTCAGTTTATTTTTTAAGAATGTCATTAATAGCTTGAGTTTAATCATTGTTGCTGTCTCTGCTTTAAAACAGAAAGACATTCTGGTGCATATGTTGCAATAAATTGTCAAATGCCTTTTCATTCCAGTATTTTGCAGTACCCTACTCTCATTTCTACTAAAAGCATAATCTCTAGAATATGGGAATTAACAAATGCCAGATATGGGTCGATGAATGTTTCCTTAAGAAACAAGAAAAATGAGAAAGAACATTTATTGCTTTTCAAGGGTCGTTAGCAAGAAAACACAGTGATTGCACTCTTCCCTCACCTACCCCTGCCAGCAGTGGAAAAGTGATGTAGGGCAAATGGGTTTCTCTAAAATCTAAAGGTTCACTTATTTCAGCCAATCAATGTAAATCAAGGTTGTTCTGGGTGGGGAAAAAATGCTAGCACCCTGTGCTAACACATAACATCTTTTACAAATGATATCTGAGTTCATCCAAATGACAAATGCCTGAAAATATTGGAACACTTTCTGATATCCTAGCCATGTAGTGTGAGACATTACAGTCAACAAAAATATATTGTGACTTTCCTGTATGCTATGCCTTGTGGACCAGTACATGTGTCCTTGCATCCCAAATACTGCGTTTGACATTTCTAAAGACATTGAGCTGCTATTTAGGAAAGCAGTTTAACTTCCCTATACCTTTTCCGTAATTCATAGACGGAGAAATTGCTAGCTGCATGTTACCGTGCTGGATACCAAGCAAAACACACGCTCAGACTATTTGAACTAGGTCTGGTGGCCAGTTTTTAGAATGAAAACAAAATGATGTGGCCCTCCGCTCAGATAAATCTCTGTTTGGTTTCATGCTATGATTCAAAACTACTAGTGACATGGATAAAAGTGAACTCCAGAATGAAACTTCTTTCGTAATCAAATATCCTTATACTTTTTAAAAAGCCCTTTCTCCTGCTCACTCCTCTGTGTGTGTGTGTATTCTCAGATTATAGCTCACATTTATTAAGAATTTTCGCTAGTTTAAGCACCAAGGTATGCTGGGAAGACAGTGGTAAGAAAGCAGATGCAATCCATCCCTGCCCTCTGGGAGATTGCAGGCAGTAAGCAAATAATTACACAAATGAATAATGCCCCAACGTAAGTTGCTATGAGAACATTTGAATGTAGAGGTGGGTGACCTGGTCTGGGAAGTCCAGAGAAGGCTTCCCTAATGGTACGACATTCCAGCGGAAATCCCAAGGAAGTAGAGTTCGCTAGAGTGAGAGGTGCTGGTTCCAGGCAGGTGGAAGATTGGTTGTGAAATTTCAGAATTGGGGAGGGATTAGATAACCAGGGTACATTTGGAAAAGGCCGGTGTGGCTGGAGCACGGCACTAAAGGAAGAGAAGTGAGGGAGAAGAAAATGAGGCTGAAAAGATAGGCCAAATTATGCCAGAGCCTGGGAGACCAAGCTAAGGGTTTTGAACTTTCTGCTGAAAGGAGTAGGAAGCGGTTAGCTGGTTTTACTCAGGAGAACGGCATGCTCAGATTTGTGCTTTGAAAAGTGCCCCCTAGGAGCTGTGTAGGGAACGGAGAACAGGAGCTTCCCAATGCTGCTCAACAGGCTTAGAGAAGGGAATAATCCCATCAGTGCATAGCCAGGAAAAGGCAGAGTTTGGATTCGAACCCAAGACTCTCTGGTACCCAAACCTTTTAACCAAATTAGTCTGCATCTCTACTCAACTAATTTCCTTGGCTTTGGCCTGAAAGATTTCTTACCTAAATTAAAATGTGCACATGCAACGATTAAAAACAACTTCAGTGAAACCCAGTATGTTATCTGCCAATTAATAGGTGCAAGATTCCATACACACCAGTAAATTATGCCACACGTATGTGTGTGTGTGTGTGTGTGTGCGTGTATCTGTGGCATTATTCATTTCAATGCTTTTTGTTATGGTAAGTTTCAAACATAAAAGAGGAGAGAATAGTAAAGTTAACTTACCCATGTACCTATCATTCAGCTTCAACACTTTTCAGCTGCAGGCTCATCTTGTCTCATCGCCACTACACCCCATCATGGGTTATTTTGAAATAAATCCCAGGCATCGTATTGTCTCCATCCATAAATATTGCCAAATTTTTCTCTGAAAGGTAAGGAATCTCATTTAACTTAACAGTGATAACATCACATGCAAAACAAATTAGCAAGAATAATATCATAAAAATATCCAGTGTTTCAGTTTCTCCAATTGTCTCACAAATTCTTTTAACTGTTTGAAACAGGAACAAGGTCCATACGTTGCAATTGACAGATAATGTCTAAGTCTCTTCTAATCTATAGGTTCCCCCTCCAAATCTTTCCTTTTTACTTTGCAATTTATTTGACCTGCTGAGTTCCCTGGATATGCTGAGGAGTTCCTGGTAGTATCTTCCAATGTGTTTCTCAGTGCCCTGTATTCCTGTAAACTGGTAATTAGACTGAGGCATCTGATCAGAATCAAGTTGAATTTTTTTGCAAACATATTTCATAGGTATTGGTGTTGGCATATATATTTAACGTACCCTTAATTCAACATTATAAAACAGACATTGAGTCATGTCTGAATGAATGGATAGACACACATTTACTGCATCTCTATTTGGAACTTTCACATAGATTATCCTGTTTACATCTTGGTAATTGCTCATGGTTTTGAGGCTCACACATTCACAGAATTTTAAATGTAATTGCTATCATTCTCCATTAAAAGGAGCCAGGGGGAGCGGAGGTGGCTCAAGCCATTGGGCACCTCCCTCCCACATGGGAGGTCCAGGGATCGGTTCCAGAACTCTCCTAAAAAGAAGATGAGCACACAAGGAAGAGACACAGAAAGCAGACAGCGAGTGCAAACAACAAGGCGGGGGCGAGAAATAGATTTTAAAAATCTTAAAAAAGAAAAAAAGGAACCAGGGCTTACTGGGGAAAAAAAAAAATACCGAGTCCAGGGTTGAGGTAGAAGAAGCACATAATGAGCCAGCAACATCATATTGAGCCTGAAGGTAAAGCAGTACTCAAAGAACAACAAGAACATGTCAAAAACAAACAAATTGAGCTTTTCGTGAAGATGGCGCTGACAGCAAAGAAGGGACCATCGGCGCTCAAATTAGAATGTTAGCTTTGAAAGGGACTGAGGGCACCTCATCCAACAGAGAGGTAGGGATTCCAAAGCCGCAAGTTTTATGTACCGGGGATTGAACTCAGGACCTCAACTCAGTTGCTCGACCACTGAGCTACATCCGCTCCCCAAGGAGAGTTGGTTTCTTCCTGTGTTTGATTGCTTATTTTGTTTTTAGGAGGTACTGGGGGATCAAACCGGGATCTTGTACATGGGAAGCAGATTCTCAACCACTTGCACTTGGTTGCAACCTCATGGGAGCAAGTCCATTCCCCATGACTTGCTTCTTAAGTAAGTTACTTTGCTTCCTCTAGATGGAAGATGAAGTTACTCATTGAGTTTACAAGAAGGTTGGAGAAGATGAAAGTGAGATTATCCTTAACCACTTGGAAGTTCTTTCGTGGAACAGGGGCTTCGTAAGAGTCCCAGCATGTTACATTTTCTTGAAAATCAATGAACCATCTCATTAATGACCCACATCAGGTCACTTTTGAAAGTGAAAGGGAGGGCCGTTAATAATTACTCCAGGCTAACAAGTGTAAACTGGACTGTCCTAGGCAAATCAATACCTAAATAAGGCCACCCTACTCTTCCACCAGACCACATAGACTATTGAAAGAAACGTTAGCAACTTCCTCGGGTATGCGAGAATATGCTGCCACACCCTTTAAGGTAAGCAAGTGGGGCAAGGTGAAGATGGAGGGGGGGTCTAGGAGTCTAAGGTTCCCTAACTCACACTCTGACCCCATCCCTGACTTGTCTCCATGGATGAAATTACTTCACTAGATGCCCTTGCCTTGAAGCTGTTGTTCCAAAAGAACCACCTGAGTTGGTCAGACAGGTTAAGGATAAAGTTGGGTTGCAGCTCAGAATTACAAATGCTGGCTTATATCTCATGTGGTGTTCGAACCCTGTTCAATTCCTATTTGATACTGAGTTTTATCGGCATCAACTTCTGCATGGATGCTTCCGTCATTTATGTGTTTCAAGATGGGTACGTAAACTATATATATATATGTTTTGTTTTTTTTTAGGAGGTACCAGGGATTGAACCTGGGACCTCGTACATGGGAGGAAGGTGCTCAACCACTGAGCAAAACCCACTCCCGTAAACCCGGACAGCCCTTACCTCCTCTCCTCAGGAAGACCCCAGAATTTCTGATGGTGCAATAAGAACCAGTGGAATAAATTCATCATACGAAATGGGACAAGGGCAAAGGTAATTCATGAACCAGCTCCTTTTCCTTAATTAGGCCTAGGATGTTCTATCCCACTGTCTGCTCCCTTCCTACCCCAGAAATAAGGCACAATCTTCCCAACATAGTCTTACGGAGCTGACGGTTCTGCACCAATCCCTTGGAACTACCAAATCACACCCAGTGACAGGGTCCACGAAACCCCTCAAATCTTGTTGGCAATAAGAAGCTGAGAGTTTGACAAACAAATGATTAATGATTAAACTGGGGCCTGGAGCCAGACTGCCTGAATTTGGATGTCAACCTCACCACTTACTAACTCTGAGTAAGTAACTTAACCTCTCAAACGTAACATCTCAATTTCCTCAACTGTAAAATAGGAAAAATAATAATAATAATACCTACTTCCCAGGAGTGCCACCAGGATTAAGGAGAGAATACCTGAAAAGTACTTAACCTGGCACCTGCACAGAGTAAACATGCAATGAAAGAGTGTATTTACATGGGGCTGTAAAACACAGGGAATCCAGTGGTGGAAGATGGACTGTGGTTAACAGGACAAATAGGAGAACGTTCTCTCATGAGCTAGAACAAACATACAATACAAATACAGGGTGTTAATAATTGGGTGGGTCGGGGGAAAAACACACCAAATCTAAGATATGGGCTAGAGTTAGTAGTAATATTTTGACGATGCTCTTTCATAGTTTGTAACAAATGTTTCACAGCAATGCAAGGTGTTGGTGGTGGGGTGATGTATGGGAGCCCAGTATGATGATATGCATGTTTGTTTTTAAGTTCACAACTTTTACTCTACACTTATTGTTTATGGATGTGTATGTATGAGTGATGTACTTCAATAAAACTTTATTTTTAAAAAAAAGAATGCTTTTATTATTTTCTGTTCTACCACGACTGTGCTTTAATTAGAAGGCAACTAACACTTTTGAATGTAAACCCACAAATAAATGTATGAATGAGTATTATTCTAAGACAAAGAGGCTTTACAACAGCAACATAAAAGCACCACATGGGGATTTGGTCCCAAATGAAGCTCTGTTCTGGTACTTAAAAAAAAATACATGTAAGACTCAAAAGGAAAGTGGCCCACTCTCTGAAATTTTTCAGCACCAATAAAACATGACAGTGAGAAGAAACACGTGCCTGTTGATATTCTCAAGAAGTCAACTAGGGTTGTTTCATGGACTCAATCAGCTGACAATGACTCTGCCTGGACTCATTAAATTATCTTAGCCGACACATTGGAGGGACTTTTTGAAGGAGAGGGCCTAGAGGGATGAAGGAAGTTGCCTCCGATCAATCCAATGAAACCGAGGCAAAGACTTAAAAAAAAAAAAAAAAAAAAGCCAAGGTCATTTCTATTTTCAAGGGGTCTTGTATAATGAGAAAGTGAATGCCTGTCTGCTTAGAAGAAATGGTGAGTAAATATACCTTCCGGTTGTCATTCATAATATTTATTTTGGAAAAATACTTTAAAAAGGAATTTCTTCATTAACAAAACAGTAAAAAACTCAAATAACATTTGCACAATATTCCATAAATACATTTATATACAAAAAAATATAGTCACATAGACCCGAAGTGCCTTTGTACATATTTACCAAAAATTTAAATTATAAAAAAATGAACATCACAAAATACTCAAGCTTTACAGATATCATGAAAATATTTTTACAAATCCAAAAAATAACACACATTTTTTTTTCCACCTAGAAAAAACACATTTTAGTATCAAAAAGGACAATAAAGGCAGTGTCTGTGTTTCTAATTCAAGAAAAGACTGGCTCATAAGAATCCAAAATATACACTTCAGGCAGTGCATGCTTCTTATGTAGTAATTAAGTCCATTCATTTAAATATATATTTTTTTAAAAAGCAACTGTCCATAGTGCAATGGAAAAAGTCATAAAAAGGCAGTGCAACAGGTATCCTTGAATACCAAGCCAAGCCTGGTGTCGAGCTTGTTTTGCAGTCACTTTTGCTAACTTCAGGAAGAGAACCAGCTCAGTCTGAATTTAGTTTCTCAGCAGCAGTCTCTGAAGGGGTCTCCCTTTCTTCTTTCAGCAGCATTCGTTGGGGCATATATCCTTGGAATTTTATTTATTTTAAGAGAAACGGGAAATTTTTGCCATATCACTTCCATTTTACACCTAGAGAGGCCCACAGAACAGAAAGTGAGTTAAAGGGAGAGATGAATCATTCTCTAACTTCTCCGCCACCCCCACTTCCCAACTCTGCTCCCAAATGCAGGCTTTCCAGGAGGGAAGACAGGAGCCAACCTCCACCTGCCAGCGAGCTCACTGACCTCAGTTGCTATGATGCACTCGTCTTTCTCCTCTGATATGACATACACCGACTGGTACTTTGTGTCTTTTGCAGTGGAATACACAGAATCTGGTCTTTTTCTTTCCAATGCTTCTCCACTAAAAGAAAACAAAGGGGAACCACAGTGAGCAGGTGAAGTTAAGGTGTTTTGTTTTTTTTTTTTCTCAACAGGGACATGACCGGCGCTCGGAGGAACGCTCGCAGACGTGGCCTCGCCGCCGTGGCCTCCGCCCACGTGGCCTCGCCGCCGTGGCCTCACCAGCGTGGCCTTTGGCGCCGTGGCCTCGCCAACTGGCCTCGCCAGGCGTGGCGCTCGGCCTCCACGGCCCCGTCCCAGCCCCACGGCCCCCCGTGGCACGTACCCCCTGAGTGTCGAGGAGCCCTTCTCCTCCACCGCCGAGCCGTGGGGCTCGTACTTGGCTTCGCACTTGCTGTGCTCGTCCCTGACAATGTCTTCATTCTTGAGATCCTGCACTAAATTATAGTCCACCGCCGGGTAGCGGGCCTTGAGGCCGTTCTTGTCGGCGTTGTTGTCTCCGTGGAAATCCGCCTTCTTGTTGGTGTTCTTGACCTGGGTGGCCCCGATGATGCTGACCGAGACGTCCTTCTCCCGCTGGCAGTTGGCCAGGTTGTTCATGGTCTCGGCCTCGGCCCGGCACGCGTCGGCCGGGGGCCGCCGCTTCTGCAGCTTCAGCCGGACGCAGACCACGACGGCCGCGCAGCCCAGCAGCAGCACCAGAACCAGCACAGCCCCGGCGCACACGGCCACCCAGGGGAACTGGCCGCTCTGGCCTTCCAGGTACTTCTCGGTAAAATCCACCACCACGGGGCCCGGCGGGGGCTCGGGGAGCAGGAACTGGCAGTTGGGCCCCCCGTAGCCCCGGGCGCACTCGCAGACGTAGCGGTGGTTCCTCTCGTGGCACGTGGCCCCGTTGTGGCAGGGCCCGTGCTCGCATTTGCTGACGGGGGAGCTGCAGTTTTTGCCCGTGTATCCGGGGGGACAGGTGCAAGAGTAGTCGTTGACGCCGTCCTGGCAGGTGCCCCCGTTCACGCACGGAAAGGAAGCGCAGTCGTCCACGTTGTCGTCGCAGTGTCTCCCGGAGAAGCCAGCCTGGCACTGGCACAGGTAGGAATTGCTGAGGTCGACGCACTGCGCGCCTGGAACACATCAGAGCCGTGCGATCACTCAACTTCTCCAAGTACCTACTCAGCAGACAAACATTTCTGAAGCATCGGCTATGTGTCTGGCACTGTCAGACGTCAGGGATGCAAAGACAAAAAGAAAGGCAGCCTGGGCCTAATGGAGCTCGTGGTCTAAGGCCACGTATTCTATGACCACAAGCAGGGGCCCACTGGGAAGAGGCCCAGGCTGGCTCTATAAGTTAAAAATAATAATAAGAGGCCATAGCTATAGATGGATAAATAGAAAGATGGATGGACAGACAGATGGATAGATGGATTGACAGATAGATGGATAGATGGATAGATGATGGATGGATAGATAGATGGAAAGATAGATAGATAGATAGATAGATATTTTGATAGATGGCTTGATAGATGCACAGATGAATTGATGGATGATAGGTAGATGAACTGATAGATGGGTAGATAGATAGATATAGATAGATAGGTGGGTAGATGATGGATGGATAGTTAGATAGACAGATGGATAGATAGATAGAGAGATCAACAGAGAGATGGATTGATAGATGATGGATGGATGGATAGATAGAATGGGACAGCAAATGTGGCAAAATGTTAAAATTGGTGTATCTGGGTATCTGGGCGGGGGGAGGCCATGTGGGAGTTCTCCCTATGTGTTTTTGTGTTATTTTTGCAGCTATCCTGTAATTCTGAAATTGTTTCAAAATAAAACATTTAACGAAAAAAAAGAAGGCGATACCTACAGATCAGTTATGGTTTGACAGGCACTGAGCAAAATGCTTTACCTGTATCACTGCATTTAATCTTGATGACAACCCTTAAAGGGAGCTCCTACCACAAAACCCAGTTGACGGAGGAGGAAACTGAGGCTCAGAGAAGATAACGTTCCTGCACACGGTTACACAGTGAGGGCAAAGGAGAGCAGGGATTGGAAAAAGCAAGAAAGAGGGCTTTTCATTCCAGAGCCAAGGCTCTTAAACCTCTGAGCTATTCTGCCTCTAAAAATAAAGCATCTAATGCCTCTATTGGTTCAGTGAATGGAAACAAATAAGAGAACTAACTTGACCTCACAGGACCTGTCCATGACCTTCTATAGAGCACACGGGAAACAAAGTTAAGTTGATTTTGTTTTCATTGCGAGGTTCCCTTTAGTTATTTTGAATAACCAATGAGCGAAGCCTGTCTGCTGTCCAGCTTTTCCACCCTGCGTGTTCGCTCTTGGCTCTGCTCAGACAGTAGCAGGAGGTTCCCCATGAACAAGGCAAACGTCCCCCCTTCGTTCTCACCGACACACCAGACTGCTATGTTTGGGTGACAGAACACCAGAGAGCTGGGCGTCCCTCCAAAAGCCAAGCGGTTTTGTTGCCATTTAAGCACGATCTACGGAATTACGGACCAGGCTAAAAAACATCAGGGACCTGGGGTGGGTGTGACCTTGAGCAGGTCATTTAACCTCTCTCACTGCCTTAGGTTTTCTCTAGATCATACAAGGTTATAAGTTCCTGCCTTCCTTTCTGGTTCCCTGGTTGTAGGCTCAAGGATTAAGTTTCGATAGAAAGTTCTAGACTATTCAGATTTTTTCAAAGTCTCTGCAAAGTTCAAGGTAACATAAGAAGTGCCGACACTTGGTTTGAAAGAAAATGTGCATGCTTCCTAAAGCACTGTTGCATTGCCTACTTGCCACCAGCTCTGCACAAAGTCTCCAAGCCGTCTCTTACCGTTAGAACAGGGTGAAGAACTGCAGTAATCAATTTTCTTTTCACAGTTAAAGCCAGAGTAACCCAGAGGGCAATGACAGCTGTATCCTCCATCAGGGTTGTCTGAGCACCGTCCCCCATTGAAACAAGGGCCGTCAGCACAAGTCATGGCACTCAGCTCACAGTTTTTGCCATAGAAGCCAGGCGGGCAGGTACAGGAATAGCTGTTTTCCATGTCCTACATTCAATTTAAAAAATGAAAGTCTTTCTAAAGTTTGCTCCAAGAAACACGCACACTCCGTCTCCAACCAGGGCTCCCCAACTTCTGAACAAGACCCCACTGTGCCTCGTACTTACCGTGCAGCTTCCTCCGTTCTTGCACGGGCTGGTGTCGCATTCGTTGATCTCGGTCTCACAGTTGGCACCCGTGTATCCGGGCCGACAAGAGCAAGTGTAGCTTCCCTGGCCAGTGTTGGTGCAGGTGGCTCCATTCTGACAGGGTTTGTGGTGTGTGCAGTAGTTCAGATCTACAGCCGGGAAGGGGGAGGGAGGAAGTGCAATGTCAAATTCAGGAAGACTTTAATCCCCCAGGGCTCCAAATTCAAAGGAAGTGCGGGATTGCTCCAGAAAGAAGACAGGTAGCGTTTTGGAACCGGTGGCTCACCCTGGTTGCAGAAAAGGCCTCCCCAGCCTTCCTGGCAATTACACTGCCAAGGCTGTTGGCAGGTGCCGTGGAGACAACCTGGGTATCGGATGCACTCGTCACAGTAGCGACCCTGCCAGCCAACTCTGCACCTTAAAAATAAAAGGTAGAAAAGAGTCAGATCAATGCGAACAGGCTTTCGATTTATAATGACCCATTCCTCCCAGACTGGAAACCATCTCCTAGCAGTAACAGCTATATCACTGGTTCTCAAACTAGGCAGAAAATTGGAATCCCCTTGGAAGTTTTCAAAAATACTAATACCTGGGATCCTCCTCCAGAGTATTCCGATTTAATTGGCATGAGGTGCAGCCTGGGTGCCAGCATTTTTAAAAAAGTTCTCTAGGTGACTTTTTTTGGAGGTACTAGAAATTGAACCCAGGACCTCATACATGGGAAGCAGGCGCTCAACCACTGAGCTACATCTGCTCCCCCCAGGTGGTTTTAATATGTTGCAAAGTTTCCAAGCCATTGGACTAAACTCTCTCATTTTCTGTGCCAACTGTTTTGGGATCTGCTCTCTGTAAATTCCTATAACCAGTAAGGAGCTTAGATAAATAACAAACCCATGATGTTTTTTCCATCTCCACGTATTTATTAAGCAGCAATGCCAGAAAAACGTTCCCCGCACCACAGTGTTTCAAGCAATCACCTAGGAATGCTTTACAAATACGCCAGGGGTAAAAGGAAGACAAGAAAGAGGGAGTGAAAACAACAACAAACTTTTGCAAACTTACTTGCATTCCCCTGGCTTGTCACAAACCCCATGCTGTTCATCACATCCCGGCAGGCAGATTGCTGCAAGGAAAAGAAAAAAAAGAAAAAAAAATACAAGGTTAAAGCACCCCATCCCAAGTGCTTCCACAACATAACAACATAATGGTCACTTCTGCTAGTTTATGGATGGGGACGAAACTTGCCCAGCTCCATCAGCGAATCCCAGCTGAGTTAATCTCCCCAGCCTGGTAGAGTATTGATCCATCTTGCCTAGTAACTGCATGCTTTGCTTAGCCCGAGGGATGACCATTCTTCTTAATACAGTTGCACATGGACAAAAGAGGGCTCCAAAGCCCCCCACCCCCACCCCAACCCCTTTTCTTCTAAGAGAGGGTCAGAAGTCCTTTCCCCCTCCTCTTCTGCCCCCACTTCCCAATTCTATGCACAAAGCTCCACCTCTTAATATCCCAGAAAGTGTGTGTGTAGATAAGAGTGGACAGCTGGTATGCAGGGTGCCAGAGCAAGACAGCTGCTCTATTGTCTGTTCTCTCCCAGCAGCTGCCCCCGTGCAACAATACCGGCCTCCCCCCTTATCCTCCTACCCCCCCCCCCATACACACACACTCCCCCCACCCCCCTTACATACATCCCTGGCGTGTACACACATACACA
>JAKSZT010054281.1:11445484-11465824 GCA_026826555.1 Tolypeutes matacus
GCGCGCGGGTTTTCTTCGCCTGGTTATGAAACTCATGAAGCAAGCAGCTTCGCAAGTTTTTCCCTACAACAAAGCCAGCTCAGGACAATGCAGAGCTTAAAAGGAGCTACGTGGAGTCTTTTAATAAGATCTGCTCCAGGCTGATGGCCTTGGGAAGTTAAATGGCAAGGCAGCCGGCGCGCTAAGTTTAAAGACCCACCTCCTCACCCCCAGGCTCAAATCAAAACTGAAAAATGGCACCTGGGGGGGCGGGGGGGGGGCTAGAGGTTCACCTACTCCTGGGCAGGAGAATGCAAGCTCTAGGTAGGACCCAGCTAATACCTGACCAAGGCACAACCTGCTACCTACTGGTTACAGAGGGGCCCTGGGGGTCAGCGGAAGGGAGGCCTTCTGGGGAGGGGGCTGGGGGGAGCCGGACCAGCTCCAGAAGCCAGTCCTGTCCCCACCAGCACCCCACCCGGCCCCCAGGCCCTGGCGACTTGGTTTCCTGCACCCTTCCCACCCTGCAAGCCCAGAGGGGTCGTGAACCTGCCAGTGACATTCCAGTACCTAACGATCTGGCAGGGAAAGCCTCGTTTCACTATAGCAGCACCAGGATATTTCTTGTCCATGCAGAGTATGGCGTGAGCATGCAAAGAAGCAAAAGGGCACACGGTACCCAACACGGGGCGTGCATTTACGTCGTGTGCATCTCCTGTGCACTTGCACGCCGCCACCCAGCCACTGCACTGGGACACGTGTGTCCAGCCGCCCACTGTGTGCATGTATACAGGCTACACGGATCAAAGGGTCCTCTTGGTAAGCGCCTCCACCTCTGCGTTTGCATAGTAAGAGGAAAATGCACAGACAGCCCCTTTCGGTGCGTACACAATAAGCAGTGCGGGGCTATCACATGGGATGTTTGGAAAGATTCTGCGGAGGGGGTCACAAGCACACCAAACGAAGCATTTCCACACGAGATGCTGTCACAGCAGAGAGAACTTGGTTTTAAGACAGGCCCCCCTGCGCACACTGTCCTTCTCTCTTCCTCCCTCCCTGGCTGATTTCCTGCCCCCTGGCTGAGTTTCTCAAATCCTCCCTGATTAAGAAAGGCAGTTTCCTATAGTGGATAAACACTGTCTTGGAAGTTAGGACATCCGAGTTCCTGCCCCAAGCCCTGCCACTTGTGAGATCTTCGCATAGCTCTGCTGCTTCCCCTGGCCTCGGTTTCCCCCCACCTCCACGGAGACGGCCCGGGACATCTCTAAGGTCCCCTCTTGGGCTAAAATTCCGTGACCTCGGCCACTTATAAGACACGACTGGCGAACAGTCTCGGTGTCAGGGGAGAAAAGGCCGAGGGAGCCCGCCAGCTCTGGGGCAGGGACTCACGTTCGGTGCAGTACTGGCCTTTCCAGCCAGGGTTGCAGACCTTCTCCCCTCTCTCCCCACAGGTGAAGTGGCCAAACGCGTCGTCTCTGGGGCGACAGAAGACAGAGCAGCCTTCTCCGTAGTAGTGCTCATCGCACACAAAGCGGTAGGAGTACTTGAGGTCCGTGCGGCCACTGCTGTGCAGATCCTGGGACCACTCCTCGCCCACCGTCAGGTGCCTCTGGGTGGCCAGGCGGCTGATGAGCCTTTCTGGGTTTTCTGTGGGCAAGAAGATGCCATCAGTCAGCGCTGGCTGAGAGCACAGACGCTTAGGGACAGCGGGGGAGATGGAAGGGATGGATCTCGAATATTGCAAGGGTCGGAGAACAGAGATATGTTGGAGGAACATGCAGAATGAAAGATGGAGGGGTTTGTTGTGGCGGAGGGAGCGGGGTGGGGGCAGGTTATAAGGTCAAATGTGCTAAGTGGGAAAACGGTTTGCAAAGTTTTAGAGCTGTGATAAGCAGGGCAACGGTTTGCAAAGTTTTGGAGTTCTTGTGGCTTTGTTTTTGTTTGTTTACCTGTTGTGAGGTCATCTGGAGAATCTGTGTGGAGAGCCTCGATGATCAGAGAGAAGGTGCCCTGGAAGCAAGGGGAGAAGACAAAGCAAAAATATCAAGTTAAAAAAAAAATCAAAGTCAAGGTAGACAAGCCACTCAGGGGCAGAGGCCTGGGAAGTGAGCCTCTCTGTGTGTACTGAGTCCAGGGGAGGGTCTCTGTGTCATTGGCCTGTTTTCACTTTCCTTAAGGAAATGGAAGAACTTTTTCAAGGGTGGTTTCCTGGCATGTTTTTTCAGCCTGTTAGTACAGGATATTGTTTTAAAAATTAAAAAAAAAAAAAAAAAGGTTGCAAGAGCAGGAGGGGGATGGGCTGGGTGGATGAGGCTGAAGGGCAGTTGTCATCAGTCTTCCGGGTATAAAACCACAGAGAAGGGGAGGGGGAGGGCTGCCGAGACGAGCCTCTGGGGCTGTCACGCTGTGCGGGTAATTATACAACCAGCCCCATCCGAGGAGCGGGGCGGAGGGCGGGAGGGGGGCGTTAAAACTTTCCCACGCGAAGGATCTCATTGATTTGGGAGCTGGGCCTAGAAGGCCGGATACGGAAACGTCTTGGGCTTGCAAATGATGCGGGTCCACAGCCTGTCCCCCTCGCCCCATTCCGGGTCATCCCCTTCGTCGCCTTCAAACAGCTCATTCCAGGTGTTGCGCCAATTCCCCCGGGGGCGAGACCCTCCCTCTGGCTCGCTGCTTGGCAGACAGCGGCGCCCGCTTGTCGTTCACCGGCGGGTCCCCACCGTCTGGGCCGGGTTCCCACCCCCCCACCCCGCACCCTGCGCCCTGCGCCCGGGAATGGCAACAAGCGGGGGCTTGTCCTCCCCTGCCCGGGCCCCATGCCCCTCCCATCAGGGCCGCAGCCGCCAGGGCGCGGGCGCAGCGGTTTGCAGCGCAGGGGACTCACCGGCCAGGTGAAGCCGAAGGGGAAGCGGATGGGGTTGGTGAAGGCGGCGTCGCCGCTGCCCGCGCCGTCGGGCAGGCTGAAGGAGTTGACGCCCAGCACCGGGGTGACGGTGCTGCCGTAGGTGCACGGCGGCTCGGGGGACACGCTGGCCTGGTAGTGCTTGAGGCACACGCGGAAGAAAGTCTTGCAGTCGCACTGCAACAGCCCCGCGCCCGCGCCCCCGCCGCAGCAGTTGCGGTTCCCCAGCAGCCCCTTCTTGTTGACAAACTCCTGTAGCTTCAGCTCGAACACCCCGGAGCCCCAGACCTGCGGAGAGGAGGGAGGGGGCCCTGAGGACGCGGGCTGGGCCCCGGGGGCCCGGGGACAGCGGGCGCGGCGCGGCAGAGCGCAACGCGCCACAGCGCCCCCCGGCCTCCCCGGGAAGCCCGGCCGCGGTGCCCGCGCCCAGGGCCACCGCCGGGCCCGCAACCGCTTTCGGATCAACAGTTGGCATTGCTCGCCCGGCTCCCCGCCGCCCTGTCGGCGGCCGGCCCCCGGGTACCCTACCTGCCACAGCAGGGCCGAGAAGACGGTCAGGGTCAGCAGGCACGGGCGGCCCATGGTGGCCCCGCCGCACTGGCTGGCTTTTCTGGTTCCTTCGCCCGCACCGCCCCCCCTCCCTTTATTTTTTTCCTCTTCTTAAAACGGTAGGGACTGAAAGGAGGATAAATGTGATTCTAGAAGCCGAGACACGAACAAGGAGGCTCTTCTGCCCCGCGCTGGGAATAATGCGGATTTCTTTTTCTTTTTTCGTTCAAGAGTCAGTTTCTGCCTCTTTCTGTCGCGCGCGCGTCTCAGTGTTGCTGTCGCTTTAGATACGCCCTTTCGGTGACTGACAACAGCGCTGGTGGATGGAAAAGGAAAAAAGGCTTGTTTGGAGAGGTTAATCTTCGGAGCGGCAACTTTCGGTTTTCCTCCTTTTCCTTCCAATCCACGAGTAGGTGATTTTGTCTTAAGCTTCTTCCCCCGGAGGGGGATAAAGAAAGAGAGGGAGAGAGAAAGCGTCCAGATATTGAGCTTAATTCCCAAGAGAATTGCAAAGGCTTCCTCCCCAGGCAGATTAAAAAGCAGCGATCTGGAAATCCCTATGGGCGAGGTGATAATCCCCGGTGGCTTCGGGAGAGCGGGCGGAGAGGGACTGTCGATTGTGGGTTGCAGTTTGGGGTGTGCGGGCGAGTGGACGCGGCGCGCTCGCCCCTGCAGATGGCGAGCCGGAGATGTCACACGGCAGCAGCGGCTTTTCAGAGAGCGCTTGAGCCTCGTATCTCCCGTGCCACCGCCAAGAGACGCGCGTTTTGAAGGAATCCAGCCAATCGCATCAAAATTTTAAAAAGACAACACACAAAATCGGAGAGTGGTTCGGTGTCGTAGAGAGGAAAACTCTGCGCCCGTTGGCTGGCCCCGTCCTTTCTTGTGTGTGATCTTTGCTCTCGGCTTGTCTGGGTCTCTCTCCGAGTGGGAAGCGCCGAGGATCTGACTCTCGCCCGGCGCCTGCCGTCCTTATATTCCGCCGGCCGCCTGCATGGCTAATGAGATGCAAATGAGCAGCCCCCCAATCTGGCGAGAGCTGTCACAAAGGAGCCACTTTTCCAAACCCTCCTCTCAATGGATCGCCAAATGGTCAGTGAGCTGTAAAATGTGCAATCCTCCTCCCCTGCGCCCCCTCCCCGGCCCTCCACCTCTCCCCACCTCCACCCCCCGCCTTCCTCTCCCGCAGCACAAAACGCGCTCATTTACATTCCTGCAAAATTTTCACCGCAAGAATCCCCTCTTCTTCAGCTCCGGGGAGCCTGTAACGCCACCCCCTGCACCCACCCCGGCCCCCTTCCCCGGGCCGCCTCTCTGCGCTCCCTCCCCTGGCCCCAAACACGCGGAAGCCTACGAGGAAGCGCGGGGGGGAGCCACGCGCGACTCCTCCTTCCCAGCCGCGAATCCGTGTTCAACTTCTGCGGACCCGGCATTGCCTCCGGAAAGTCTCCGTGGCCGCGGCGCTCGCCGGCCCGCCGGTTCGCCGGGAGGACCCGGGCTTCCAGCACCCGGCACCCGATCCCGGGAGCTTTAGGGCACGCGGGGCGGGGCGGGTCGTGGGGATCCAAATCCCGGAAGGGTCCCCCGAAGTCTCCGTGGAGCCGCGCCCCTTCTCCCGGGATAGCCTCTTCCTCCAGAGGTGTCACCAGTCGGCCGGGGGGAAGGGGGGGCGAGCGAGTGTTTGCAAGGCACGGAAGTGGGAGAGGTGGGCCCAAGTGGGGCGAAGAGCCAAGCGGTAGTTTCTGGAAGTTTGGGAAGGTCTGACACGGACACACCTCCCCGCCGCGGAGGGCGACTCTGCGTCGCCGAGGGCAGCGCTGGCGCGTGGGGAAGGGGCGGGAGTGAGCGCGGCGCCCCCGGTGTCCCCGGCGCCCCGGCGCCGGTCCCCGGCCTCTCGGGGAGGGAGGACCCGGCCGCGCGTCTCCCCGAGCCGGGCGAGCCTGAGGCTTTAAACGACACCCCGCTCCCCTCCCCTGCACACCCTCCCCGGCGGGACTCTTGGCCACCGCCATCACCATCTTCCCTTGGATCTCGGGCTCCCTCTCTCCTGGGTATTTTCCCCCCTTCGCCTCCCTCAGCTTGGTAAAAAGTGAGTTTGGTGTGTGTCGTTCGCGTGGCTGTCATTAAGGCAGTTTGTGATTGTGCGAGGCTGAATCAGTCGGCTCTTTGTGCGCTCAGCTGTATGGTAATGCAGACAGCAGCTGCTCGGCTCACAATGCACGGGCAGAAAGCGCTCCCCTCCGCGCACGCCGCGGCCTCTGCAACAATGTCCGGCACACGGTTTAAAGAGTTCCCTTCCAGCCCCCAGCCCCACCCTCCAAAAAAAAAAAAAAAAAACGACAACCTTTACACAACCGTCACCTTATTATTTTTTTTAACACGTCCATCAGACACCAGAACTTTTGTTTTTGATTTTTTTTTTTAAGGGAAATGATTTTATTGGGGGAGGGGGGGGCGAGAACACACAGCTCACACAATGAATTACCTAAATTGCTCTCGCGCTTGGAAGATGGAGATGGGAGAAGGAAAGTTGGGGCTTCGACTCCTAACCTAGCACCTAGCTTTGTGCTGGGTGTGGGCTCTGGGGTTTCTTTTCCGTGCCTGTCTACCTCCTGCCTCCAACCCCACCCCACCCCACCCCTTCATTAGGATGCAAGGTGTGAGTGTCGGAGTAAATGTCATTTTAATTGTAACAGATCATTTCAGGCCAGATTAAGCCGAGAGTGCGTTTGGCCACAATGGCCTCAGTGTAGTTGCGTGCTGCGCCAAACATCCTATCAGAGCCACTTTATTCGTGGGAACGTGCATTTTCATGGCAATCACTTTCATGAAAGCAGATGTCTTGATTACAAATCATCATATAATACATAGAAAGGGGAGAAATCTTCAAACACTTCTCCAAGCCAAAAAAAAAAAAAATTCATTAGAAAGAGCAATTTTAAAAATCACTGAGTAAAGTCACCCATGCCGGTCCCTGGTGGCTATTGGGCAACTGGGATGGCAATATTGTGTGCCCTTGTTCGGGCCACCCAGCTGGGCTCCAGCTACCCTGCTCCCCAAAGACCTGTAAAGTTTCAACAGGATCAATCGAGTGGGGATCTTTAGGTTTTTCCACTGCTGCCTCCGGGAGAAGCCAAGACTTAGACCAGAGGACGGTGAATAGCATGTGAAAGGCAGGCTGGACATCCCACAAGGAACTCAGGTACAGTTTGGTTCAGAGCAAGTGGAGGTTTCAAGAACTGCTGCCGCCTCGGTGCCTCTGGTAATCACAGCTTGGCTGCCCTCTGCTCTGAGGGACTTGCAACATCACCACAGGGCTGGGCCAGCCTGAATCCTAATTTACTCTTGCCACCTAGTGTCAGCATCCTTTTTCACTAAGTCGCTGTTTCCTCCCAAAGCTAATTTCTGAGAACTCTGCTCCCTTCTGCATGGCAGTCATTCCATGTGGTGCCTGAAGGGGGAGGGTGACAGGGGTTAATGGGTGGATGGGGGGGGGTAGATAGGTGAGAGGGTCCAGGAACAGAGGAGATGCAAAAGAAGAAAGGAAAGGACTGGAGGTCAAAATCCCCTCTGCCAGCAAGACTGGTCACAGATTTCAGTAATAAATGAAATATCAGGAATCTTTTAATTAGAAAATGGAAGTGGGACACAGGCTCATCCGAATGCCTGTTTAGAAAACTGGAAATAAAAAGTTCCACGTGCAAGGGCTTAAACCTTGGGAGAGAGAGAGAAAAAAGAAACTTGCCCCCAAATCTTTAACAACCCCCCCTCAGTATCAAGTATTTGTTAAATTGACGTGGCACAGATTTCTCGATTACAGCGGCAAAGCGGAACTGAAAGGCATCGTAAAATCCATCAGAATCCTGCCCAAAGCGTTCATTCTTTTCCAACTTAATTTATGCCATGGGATTCTGTATTGAGGAAATCAAGCAGAAAGCCCTTTTCTTCCCCTCTCCCCCTTCTTCTCCTTCTCCTCCTCCTGCTTCTTCTCCACCTCCTCTCTCTCTCTCTCTCTCTCTCTCTCTCTCTCTCTCTCTCTAAGTCTGTCCCTCTCCCCCTCTCTCTTTCAAAAGCTGAGCTAACGGGGAGACTGTTTAACTTCAGTGTTTCTATAGGAGCCTGTTGTAGTTTAACTCCTGCGCACCAGTAGCTGGGATGAACAAAGGAGAGACTCAAGGACCAACTATTCATCCTTTCTTTGCACTTTAATTTTCATTGATTGGGAAGACAAGGGGAGCCCTTAGGGATTCGAGCTGAAGGGGGATGACACGCCTTTAGACGCCATCAGCCCCCTAGCCAGCCATCTGCTCCGAACCAAATGGCGTTTTTTCACTCCCTAACTGCATGTCACTATACTCCAGCAACCAAGCACTCTGAACCCCTCAAATGCAGGAGGGAGCTTAAGTTAGAGTATGTTAAATAGGGCCTTGGTGCCGGCCCTAGCAGCCAGATTCCCTCCTCCCCACACACCATAAATCCTCACCTTGCTCATTAGGAAAAAGCAGGAAACTTTCTTTTAAATACTTTTTGATGTCTCAGCAAATTTACTGTACAAAGTGAGACTCATTAGGGTTTAGAGGGCCCCCAATACATTAGACACAGGACTAGAGGGAGGCATTTGCTGACTGATGGTGGTGTTTTCTTTTTGCCAGGGAGACACAGCCAAGAGCCCGAATCACCCCTGTGGTTAGGGTAGGACTCAGGTCGTATGATAACCAAAACCGTGACCACAGCAGCTAATGCCTCTACCTGCAGCTGGAGCTCTCCATTTGCTGGCCACCTCATCATTTTCTCCACCATATTATTAGGCTACTTGGGAATGAAAGCAGTGCTCAGAGCCATCATCTTATCAAATGCGATGTCCCCACCCTCAACTGACCTAACGCTGCAGTCACCCAATCCTACTTCATCCAAAGAAAGGTTGTATTCTCAAGGTGGGTGGGTAGTGGCTGGGGGGGGGGTGTCAGGCGGATTGCAATAAGCAATGCCCCAGAACAGGCTTCAGAGGCTAAGCCAGCCACAGGTTCAGTTTCCTATGTAAACAAGTCTGGAGTCTTGAGTGGGGTTTTGTGTTTTCTCAGGCCAACCGAATACTGTGTACCCTACAGAGAGGTTCTCTTATTCCTAAGAAGAATTAGGGTCCTTGTTCAAAACAACAAAATAAAAAACTTCCAGGCAACAAATCTGGTGTTGATCAAAAGAAAAAAAAAAAAAAAAAAAAGTGGGGTGGGATGGGGGTGGACCTGAAAGCATGTTTATTAATTAGTATTAGTATCACATCTCCCACCGACATACCCTTCCGCCCATTCTTGGTCACAGTTTTGAATTCTTAAAGCAGTTTAAACAGCAGAAGAATTGACCTGTGTGATGTCTATGGATGTGTATAGATAAAGCCTGTATATATGTGGAATAATTATTATGGATACTCCTCCAGCTCTTTAAGGTTATTTTTGGAGCATCGAACCCCAGAGACATATGAACATAGAACTTATTTACCTTCCTGCCGCCCCCTCCCACTTGCTGACCACCTGCATCTACAAGCCACCCTGCCCCCAGTGGGTCTACGGATATATTTACATTCCATCGCAGTTATATCTGGATCTTTTCGAGTTGAAAGTATGTACCATTCTAATACAAGACGGTCTATTCATCCACTGCCCGGAAAAGGGGGGGGGGGGGGGGGAATTATATTTAGACACTTGAGGCTTCCGTTTTGTAGGGGTCAGTGGGAAAAGAGGATAAACACAATAACAACACACCCAGTAAGGCTCCAAGGAGCCGGCAAAGGAGCCTATTCTTCTGCCAGTCCTTCGGCGACGAGGCTTTCAAAGGGACCATGTGCACGTGTGCTGGATGGGAGCTAGCAATGGCCCATAGACCCCCACTAGACCCCAGCCGGTGGTGCCTGACAGGTTTGTTGCGGGCGGCGGGGGACGGGGAGGGGGTGCAGGAAGAGGCAAAGAAGGACTCGTGCCCTTACGGATTCTCTTAAACCCTTCCCTTCTAACCACAGCCTGGGCCACTGGGAGACTCAGGGAGTGGGAAGCTAATCGCTAACTCCTCCTGTGGGGCAGGATCACCCACGGGTAGCATAATCTCTTATCTTGATCACTTTTAATGGGACAGGCGGCCCTGGCGAGAAGAGCAAAGACTGTTCCAAGCCCACGTCGTTTATTTTGTTTTGCTGGTGTTGGGGGGTGGGGGTGGGGGGCTCCGAGTAAGAGCGCACTGCGTTTTGGGAGCGCGCCGCACCTTTTCTCGCGCGTGGAGACCTGCAGGCGTGGAAGCTGCAGGTTTGCCGAAAGTTGCAAAGGCATGTGCTGATTTGAATGAGAAAGGGCGAGTCGCGTGGCTCAGCTGGCCGACCCAGATCGCAGATGATGGATAAGCTGCTGCCGGAGCCTCCCCCCCACACCACCACCACCCACTCTCCTCCCCCTCTCTTCCCCCTCCCTCTTCTCCTTCTTCTGCTGCTGTGCTTCTCCCCACCCCCCTGGAAATCGCGAATCATCTGCTGCAGCGCTGTCCTGGCGCCTCATTTTCATGACAAAGCGCGTGTGTTTACCTGTGTTCCTAGAGGACGGACGGGGCATTCCTTTGTCTCTAGATCAGATTACTGCTGCCAGCTGCTCTTCAGCCTTTTCCTGTGCAAATCTGAAAGTGGCCCCTCTCTCTATTTTTTACCGATTGAATATGCCGAGACCTGTTGGGGGGGGGGGAGGCGCAGAGGAGAGGGGCGTTAGGTGGAGGCTATTGCTGCGGGAAGGAGCTGTTTGCAGTTTGATGGGGGGCGGGGGTCCCCGAGACCCCAGGCGGGAAGTGGGACGCCCCAGAGGGCTTCGTGGCGGTGGTGGCGCCCAGGGATCGGGGGCGAAGGGGGAGATTTCTGCCAGGGCTGAGGTCGGTCGCGTGCCGCGGCTGCCGGGCGAACAGCTGCTGGGTCCCGAGGGCGAAATCGGCGGGGAGGTGCGCGACGGGTCAGACCCACCCCCGGGCGGCTTCGGGGAGGGGGTGCAGAACGAGGTGAGCGCGGGCGAGAGCGCGGGAGCCAGCGCGGGCGCCCCCTGCCCGCCAGCCGCCCCATCTCTACCCCCCCTTCCCCCTCCAAGGGCACGTTTCTCGCTTCCAGTAAACATGGTGATGATTCCATGCCAGCCCGGAAAAAAAAGAAAGTCTCCCTGTCGCCGGATCGCCAAGGGGTGGTTAATTTATCCCCCCGCCCCGCTGGGCACCCACATCCAGGCCGGCAGTGTTCGCGGGTGAAGGCGGGGTCCCCGGGGTGCTGACCTGGGCCCGGGTGGACCGTGGGGCACGGAGCTCGTTCTCCAGACCCTGGCGGGAAGGAAGGGGGGCATTGCTTTGGCTTCAAGGGGGGGGGGCGGGGGACGATTGTACCCGGGCCGGGGCCACCGCCCGGGCGGAATGGGGCCGCGCGACGTTTCCCCGGGGCGCGGAAACTTGGCTTTCTTTCCAGAAGTATAAAGCAATTCGCCAGTTATTATTTGTGTCTCCCCTCCTGGAGGCGGTTATGGGAAGGAGCCGGAGACGCAACGACGACAAAGGCCACTCCGGGGAGACGGCGTTTGTCACGCAGACCTCACCTGAGCCACCTCTTGGGTCAGCTCGGGGCCCCCAGCTCCTTGTTTCCAAGAGGGAGTTCTGGAGCGAGTTTAGAACGAAGACGGGAACGAAATCTCGAGTAAGGGGAACTGAGGGCAGATGTCAATAAATGCTGGTTGAAGGGTAGACGTTCATAAACGCTGGTTGCCTGTGATTGATTTGTTTCTCCGGCAAGGTACTCGCCACCTCCCAGGCCCTCTTCCCTTGCCAGCTCTAGCTGTCCTCCCGCCTCCGTCCGTCCCCGTGTCCTCCTGCTGTCCCCACCCCCTCAATAACTGACTAATTTTCTGCTGGAGACCCGCGTCGTGCTTTGGGTCACCTCTATTTTACCACCCCATTAGGGGGCTCGAGTTGTTACATCTGGAAATTGCAAGCCTGTGACCTTGAAGGAAAAAAAAAAAAAAAAGAGGGGAAAAGAAAAATTATTGGGAGGAGCAGTGATTGGCTAGGGCACCATTTGCTGGAGGAATTGCTTTAAACTGCTTTCCCTCCCCTACGAAGAAGCTTTTGCTCTCCAGAGGGTCCCAGGCTTGGCACGGACGTGATCTCATGCCCTGGTTTCCCCCCAAAGCCCCAGCTCCGCTGCTGCTCCACCGCCCCCACCCCGAGGGGAATGTCGCGAGCACCTGTCGCTCCCCTCGCCCCGAGGGGGACCAGTTAATCACAGCCACGCTCCCTGACACCGACAGCCCAGCTTGCGAGGAGCTGGTGCGAGCGGGGGGCTTCGAGCCCGGGGGTCAATCGACGCTTTAAACAGAATAGTCTCCAAAACTTCCCGCGCACCGCCAGGCCCTAAAACGGCACTAGGGGGTGGCCTTTGGGGGCCGCTCCTTCTGCGACGTTAGCTGCGGGCACGTGCACTAGGCACTTACCCCGCACCGCCTCTTTGGCTGGATCGCGCATGGCCCCAGGGCCGCTCCCAGGAAACTCTAGAGAAGGTGATTATGGAAAGAGTATGAGCCTGGTTCCAGAAGCTTTCGAAAGCGCTGTCCTTCACTTGCCTCCCCCCACCTCCCCTTTTCTGTGAGCATCTGCCGGGAGAAGAACAGATGTGGGCACCTGCGGTGACAGGCTGCATATGTTCCATCCTATTCACAGGCATTCAGACGTGGCTACAATGAGCAGCCTTTTGTGTGCACAGAGTCACTAAATATATTAATCTGTACTCCCCAGAGCACCGGGCTGTTTAATTTTTCACTAGCAATAACATCTGATCTAATCCTTAAATCGGCTCCCAAAAGCCTTCTCTCCCGCCCTCCTTTTTTTCCCCCTCTCTCTTCCTCCCCACCCCCTCTCCCGAAAAAAAAAAAAAAAAAAAAAAAACGTGTGAAGTTATTCAACCTTCCACCTGTTGCCCACTGAACTGGGCGTGGGTTATTGCAACATCTAGTGTTGGTTCAGGGCAGGGGGGCTGGATGGGTAGGTGGGGGCATCTGTGTCAGGAACGCTGTTGAACCACATGGGCATATAGCTAGGGCATGTTTATCAGAAGGAAAATAAACACCAGCACAGTGCGGACTGTGGCTCCCCCAATGTTGTGCAAACAAAGAACAATAATTATTAAGCGGCTTCCAAAGCAACCCAGCATACCCGCCCTTTCTGTGCAAGCGCCTTTAAAAATGTACATAAAGTTCCCATTTATCTTTTTGTTTATTAAACTCTAGTGGTTATTATAAACACTGGTCAATAGGCCACACAGCCAAGAGGTAACATAAATCTCAGATGTAAGACTTCGATTTCTTTTTAGCAATTTTGTTGCATGACTCTTTTATCTTAGCTTCTCTTATTCTATTTTGATGTGTTTTCCACCACAATGAGTCCTTTAGTGCCATTGTGGATGTCACAATGCACATGGACATCAGGCTGTGAATGAAGACAGAAGCAGTTTAAACAAACCAGGCTCTTTCTTTCCTTTCCGTCCATTGTAATATGAATGGGCCTTCTGCATTCTGCTGCTAGGAAACCGGCTTTGCGAATAAATGGGCTGGAGAGAAAGGGACCCCAATAAACAGCCAAAGTATTGGAAGAAAAAAAAAAGAGGGGGACAAATTTAGGCCAGTTTTTTTTTTTTTTCCTACCTTCAAATCAACACATGTCTACCACTCAAAATATAAAACATACTTTCCAGTATTGTGTTCCTTGCTTTTCACCAGCTTGTCATTTTAATTCTTACTCCCTCTCCTAGACCACCTCCCACCAGGAAACACAGAACAGAGACACTGGGTCATTATCAAGATTTGTTTTCAAAATGCAATATTTGCTTTTCTTTCTTTCTTTTTTAAGGAAAATGAGAACTGGGGAGGGAAGACCATGTTGATCAATCATGACTAATAATGAATGATTGTACTTTCAAAAGGTTATTAGGCTACTGCTAGGGCAGTGGGAACATGGTTTGTGAGTCTAGTTTTTTTAGGAACAATCAAAAACTCTGATTTTTTTTTTAAAGTGGGAATTGGAACCTTTCCTATTACATGTTAGTAGGCTGGTGAAGGCAAGAAATGCAGCTGTTTTCAGGTTGTTAGGAGAGCAAACACTGGGTGTGTGTGATGACTGCCCCCCCATCTCCCCACCTGCTCACCTACCAGCAGAGTTTCTCTTATTTCTCAAGGGCTAGAATGGAGTCACATGGCCACAGCTTAACCAATCACTGTCAAGATAAATGGGAAAGCCACGGTTGGCTCAGCTCAATCATAATTCCCAGGTGGGACTGGGGTTAGACTCACTGGCCCCAGCACATGTCAGTAAGAAGAATGGTACTTCACTTCCTCACTTTTTTTCTGCACCCATACACTGATCTAGGAGCTGGGCATTGGAGATGTAATGAGAATTGGCCTCTACCACCCTGTAAGTTATAAAGTGAGGAAGTCTTCTCTTCTATTTTCTCAAAGAGTTTGAGTAAGATTAAAACGATTTCTTCCTTACCTGTTTGATAGAATTCATAAGTGAAGCCATTTGGGCCCAGAGTTTTCTTTGTGGACAAGTTTTTACCCACAAATTCAGTTTCTTTAATAAATATTTAGATTTTTCTATTTCTTCTTGAGTCAGGTTTGGTAATCTGTCCTGTTCAGGGAATTTCTTCATTTCATCTAAAGTTGTTCATAACATTCTCCTTTTAGCCCCTTAGTGCAAGTAGAATCCATAGGAATGCCCCTTTTTCATTCCTATATGGGCAATTTGTGTCTTCTTTCTTTTTTATCGTGATCACTGTAGCTAAAGGTTGATCGGTTTCATTGATCTTATCAAAGAACTAGATTTTTGTTTCGTTGATTTTTTTCTCTCCTGATCATCTGTTTTCTATGCCATCTATTTCTATTCTTTTCTACATTCTTTCTTTCTACTTAGGTTTAATTTACTCTTATTTTCCTAGCTTCCAAATGTGAAGATTTAGATTGTTGATTTGGGGCTTTTTAAAAATTTTTATTATTTATTTATCCTCCCCCCATCCTATTGTTTGTGCTTGCTGCCTGCTCTCTGCTCTCTGTGTCTGCTCATCTTTTAGGAAGCACCAGGAACTGAACCTGGGACCTCCCATGTGGGAGGGAGGTGCTCAATCCCTTGAGCCACATCCACTCCCTGCTACTTGTGTCTCTCATTGTGTCTCCTCGTTGTATCATCTCGTTTCGTTCTTCTTTTCTAATATAAGCATTTAAGGCTCCAAATTTCTCTCTAAGCACTGCTCTAGCTGTATCCCACAAATTTTGATGTGCTGCGTTTTCATTAAAACTTCATTCAAAATATATTATAAATTCCCTTGTGATTTCTTCTTTGACCTGTGGATTCTTTATATGTGTGTTGCTTAATATCCAAATATTTGAGGATTTTCTGGACACTTTTCTGATAATTGATTTTGAATTTAAGTTGATTCTAATTTAATTCCATTTGGTTTTTTTTTTTTTTTTTAATTTATTGAGAATGGGTTGATGACCCAGAATATGGCTTGCCTAGGTGAATGTCCCATGTGCTCTTGAACAGAATGTGTATTCAGATGCTAAGTAAAATGTAATATAAATGTGAATTAAGTCAAATTGGTTGATAGTGTTGCTCAAGTTTTCTATATTAATGATTTCTATTTAATTATTCTATCAGTTACTGACAGAGGAGTGTCAAAATCTCCAATAATAATTATAATGTTTATACACTATAAACAAATTTATAATAGTAGAACAAGTATTTAGTTCTTCTTGAATAACATTGTTCTGTTTTAGTTCAATTTTAAAAATAAACGTTTTTATTTTGAGACAAATGTAGATTCACATGCAGTTTTAAGAAGCAATACAGAGAAATCCTGCGGGCTTTTTACCCAGTTTGCCCCAGCTCGTCCCAATGGTAACATCTTGCAAGCGATAGTATAATATACAGCCAGGATCTGCAACTGATAGTCAAGACACAGAATATTTCCATCACCTCAAAGATCCCTCTTGCTGCCCTTTTTTAGCCACACCCTCTTCCCTCCTGCCCCCAACCTCTCCTTAAAACCTGGCAACCAATAATATATTCTCCATTTCTCTAATTTTATCATTTCAAGAATTTTTTAGAAGTGGAATCATACAGCATGTAACCTTTGGGGATTGGCTCTTTTCACTCAGCACAGTTCTCTGTAGAATCATCCATTTCAACATTTCGATATTCCTTTTTTATTGCTGAGTAATATTCCCTGGTATGGGTATGCCACAGTTTGTTCAACCATTTGCTCATGGAAAGACATCTGGGTTGTTTCTAGTTTGGGACTATAATGAGTAAAATGGCTATGAACATTTGTGTATAAGATTTGCGTGGACAGAGTCTTCATTTCTTGGGATAAATGCACAAGAGTGTAATTGCTGGATCATATGATAGCTGCATACACAGTTTTTGGAGAATTGGCCAACTGCTTTCCCAGAGTGGCTTTACCATTTTATAGTCCCACCAGCAATGTATGCGTGATGGTGTTTCTCCACATCCTTGTCTGCATTTGGTATTGTAACTGCTTTTATTTTAGCTATTTTGATAGATGCATAGTGGTATCTCATTGTGGTTTTAATTTGCATTTTCCTACTGGCTAGTGATGTTTAACATCTTTCTGTGTACTTATTTTCTTGGGTGAAATGTCTGTCTTTTATCCATGTTTTATATTTTTCCTTGGCGAGTTTCAAGAGTTCTTTATATATTCTAGATACTAGTTTTTTTGTTAGATATGTGGTGTGCAAATATTTTCTCCCATTCTATCCTTTTAACAGGGTTTTTCACAAAGTAAAAATTTTAAATTTTGAAGTCCAATTAATCAACTTTACTTTTTAATGGTTCCTACTCTCAGTGTCAAGTCTAAGAACACTAACCCTGGATTCCAAACATTTTCTCCCATTTTATTTCCTAAAAGTTTTATACTTTTATGTTTTATATTTAAGTCTGTGGTCCATTTTGAGTTAATTTTTGTGTAAGGTATGAATTGTAAATCAGTGTTCATTTTCTTGCTTGTGGATGTCCAATTGCTCCACTATCGTTTGTTGAAAAAGCTATTTTTCCTCCATTGAATTGCTTTTGAGTTTTGTCAAAAATCAATTTGGCATATTTGTGTGGGTCTACTTCTAGTCATTGATAAATGTTTCTACCCCTCTGCCAATACTACAGTCTTGATAATAAGTCTTGAAATTGGGTAGAATGATTTCTCACACTGTTGTTTTTTTTTAAGATTTATTTTATTTATTTATTTCTCACCACCCCCTCTTTGTTTGTACTTGCTGTGTCTGTCCATCTTCCTTGTTTCTTTAGGAGGCACTGGGAACCTCCGTTGTGTTTCTCATTATGTTTTTCTTCTTGTGTCTCTTTTTGCATCATCTTGTTGTGTCAGCTTGGCACTCCTGCCTGTTGCGCACCAGCTGTCTTCTTTAGGAGGCACTGGGAACGGAACCAGGGACCTCCTACATGGTAGGTGGGAGCCAATCGCTTGAGCCACATCTGCTTCCTGGTTTTATTTTTTTGCTTCACGTTTTTTTATTTCCCCTCAAAGAGAAGGTTATCTGACTTTTTAAAAAAGATTTTAGTTATTCCCCGCCCCCATTGTTTGGGTTCACTGTCTGCGCATTGTGTGCTCTCTGTGTCTGCCCATCTTTTTAGGAGGCACCAGGAACTGAACCTTGGAACTCCCATGTGGAAGGGAGGCACCCAATCACTTGGGCCACCTCTGCTCCTTGCTTGTTGTGTCTCTGGTTGGGTCAGCTCACTGTCTTGCTTGTCTTCTTTAGGAAGCACCAGGAACCAAACCAGGGACCTCCCATGTTGTAGGCAGGTGCCCAACTGCTTGAGCCACATCCGCTTCCCATGCTTCACGTATTTTGAAGTTCTCTTATTAAGTTCTTTTATCTTTAAAATTAAGCTCTTTACATTTAGGATTGCTATGTCTTCTCAATTAGTTGAACCCTTTATCAATATGAAATGTGCCACCTTATTCCTACTGAAATTCCTTGTTCTGAAATCTACTTTGTCTGATACTAATATAACCACTTTCTTACGATTAGGTATATATTTTCTCATGCTTTTACTCTTATTACCTGTGTCTTTATATTTAGAGTAAATTTGTAGACAACACATAGTTTTGTTTTTTTATATTCTAGTTTGATAATCCTTGGTTTTTGATTGGAATGCTTAGACCATTTATGTTTAATGTAATTATTGATTTGGTTGAATTTAAGTCTTCTATTTGCTCTTTGGTATCTATTGTTCCATCTGTTCTTTAACCCCCACCCCTTGTGGTAGGCAGAATAATGCCTTCCCAGGACCTCTTAATTCCCAATACCTGTGAAGATGCTGCAAAGGGGACTGTGCAGGTGTGATTAATTTAAGGCTCTTGAGATAGGGCGTTTATTCTGGATTATCCAGATGGGTCCAATGTAATCACAAGGTTCCTTATAAGAGGGAGGCTGGAGGGTCAGGGTTGGAGTGATGTGCTTTGAAGATGGAGGCAGGGGCACGAGCCAAGGAATGCAGATGATCAAAAGAAGTTGAAAAAGGAAGAAAATAGATTGCCCCTACAACGTCCAGAAGGAACCAGCTCTGCTGACACCTCGACTTTAGAACAAAGAAACTGATTTTGGACTTTTGACCCCCAGAACTGTAAGATATTTAAATTTGCATTGTTTTAAGCCACTAAGTTTGTGGTGATTTATTGCAGCAGCAATGGGAAACCAATACTTTATTTTTCCTGCTTGTTTGGGATGAATTTTTTTATGATTCCATATTTATCTCTCCTATTAGCTTAGTAGTTATGCCTCTTGCATTTTTTAATTAGGTGCTTCAGATTTACAATATGTATCTTTAACTTTTGTCTTCAAATACTATTAAACAATGTGAGAATCTTATAGCACTGTACGTTTATTTTCCCTTCCCTTACTTTGTGCTGTTACCATTTTGCCTCTATATATTTTATAAATCCCACAATACATTAAAATTTTTGCTTTACTCAGCCAATTATCTCCGGGATTGAACCCGGGACCTCGTACATGGGAACCACTGAGCTACACCTGCTCCCCCAATTATTTTTTTATTTTTATTTTTTTAAAGATTATTTATTTATTCATTTATCCCCCCCTTGCTGCTTGTGCTCGCTGGGTCAGCTAACCACGCCGTGCGGGCGGGCTCGCCCTCACCAGGAGGCCCCGGGAACCCGGGGCCCCCCATATGGTAAACAGGAGCCCTACTGATTGAGCCACAGCCGCTCCCCCAATTATCTCTTAAAGACACTTAAAAATGATTGCAAAATGTCTTTTTATTTATTTACCAGGAGGTCCCAGGGATCAAACCCAGGTCCCTCCATATGGGAGACGGATGCCCAACCATTTGAGCCACATCTGCCCCCCAGTAAAGTGTCTTTTTATTTTTAGCCACATATTTTGGTGCTCTTCATTAACTTGTGTAGATCCAATTTTCTAACTAAGATCATTTCCCTTCAGCCTGGAGAACTTTAACATTTCTTGTGATGCAGAATCTGCTAATTAAATTCTTTTAACTTTTGTTCATCAGAAAATCTTTATTTTACTTTCATTTTTTAAGGATATTTTTGCTTGGTACATAATTCTAGGCTGACTTTTTTTTTTTCTTCCAGTACTTTAATGTTTGTTCCTGTCTCTGGCTTGCTAAATTCGGAGCAAATGTCAGTGGTCTTTTTACTCTTTGATCCTATGCATGTAATATTTCTTTTTTTTTAATCTGCTTTTAAGATTTTGTCTTTACCTTTGGTTTTCAGCAATTTGATTATGTGCTTTGGACTGATTTGCTTTTTATTCATCCTGCTTGGGATTTGCTGACCTTCTTGGATCTGTAGATTTATAGTTTTTATGAATCTGGAAATTTGGGACCATTAATATTTTCGTCATATATATGTTTTTTTCTTTTTCCCCTACCCCCATCTTCTGGGACTCCATTTACATGTTAAAAATGCTTTATTAAAAAATAAAACTAAACTAAAAAACAAAAAAAAAAAAAAAAAAGAAAAACAAAACAAAAAGTGCTTTGTATTGTTCCACACTGAGGTTACTTGTAGACCAGCCTGACTCTCTGGAGGGCTTGGTTTTAAGTTTTTTAAAGAGGAGTATAGAGCAGTGGTTCTCGATTGGGGGGCGAATTTGCCATCCAGGGGACATCTGGCACTATCTGAGATGTTTTTTGGTTGTCATGACTGGGAAGAGGGATTGTGCTATTGGCATCTAGCTGGTAGAGGCTAGGGATGCTGCTACATTGCACAGGCTCACCCCTACACACACACAAGAAACAACAGTGAGTTCAAAATGTCATTAGTGTGAAGGCTGAGAAACTGGTCTAGAGTAGCCTTTTTTAAAGGGGCTAATTTAGTCCCACTACTAAGACATGACCAATCTGATCTCCTTTGTTTTTTTTGTTTTTATATATATATATATAAATATATATGCATATATGTGTATTTGCTTACAAAAATGTTATTTATATATATATATATATATACATATATTTTAAGAGGTGCTTAGATTACCTAAAATATTACATGGAACCCACTGGGATTCCCATGTTGCCCACCTCCCACACCTCCCACCACATCCCACACAAACATCTCCCACAGTGTGGCCCACCAACCTCAATGAACTTACACATCCTGGAGCCTTGCCACCAACCATAGACCACAGTTCACACTGTAGACCACACTCTCTCCCACTCAGTTCTGAGTGGCGTGTGCTGATTTAAAATGGCCTACATCCATTGCCACAACAGTACTCAGGACAACCTCCAACTCCCAAAGAAGCCCCTGTATTTCAACTGCTCATCCCCTCCCTACCCAAAAA
>JAKSZT010054281.1:11466224-11861445 GCA_026826555.1 Tolypeutes matacus
TCAATCCCCATTGTCTCCCAATTTTTCATTTAATTTTCAAAGAAGTTCTAGGTCACAGCAAAGTCACACACGGAGTGCCGGAGACTCCCAGATACCAAACCACCCCCGCTTTCCCACCCCATATTAACTCCCCCTCCTCTTCCTTTCTTGGTTGTCAGCATTGTTATAACTGTTATGCAGATAGCAAAATACAGCAACTAAACATTCCCAGTGATCCACAGCACAGCCCACAATCTAGATGATACAGTTAAATAATTTTGATGATATTTACCATGTCCTGTGTCCATCACTGAAAGGTAATGAAAAACCTTCCCCATGACCACCAAACATCCCATTAGAATCTGATCTCCTTTGAATGCTCTGTGGACTCAGTGAGGTACTTCACTCCAGCTGGGTAGGGACTTGAGCAGTTCCTGTCTCTGGATAGGTTCTGGAAATTGACTCACAGCTCCCCAGTAATTGTTCTTTCCCTGCTACTTATGCTTTGCCTGGTCTCATAGAGCTCCACTCTCTGAATGTATAGATAAGTATTTACCCAAAGACTCTGGAGACACACACATAGACTTCTGGAGCCCCTTCACTGGATATCTATGCCTCACAAATTCTAGTTACCTCAGCCCTCTAGCTCCAATCTCTATCTCCTCAATTTGGTGAGACCACTGGGCTTGAATTGGGTTTCCCCTCCCTGTGCTATGATCACCTCGTTTGTGTCCCTTCTCAGGAATCTCAGTTCTTCATTTCCTGCTGTCTACTGTCTGAAACACCAGTGTCATATATTTTTGTCTAGTTTTCTAGTTGTTTAAAGTGAGAAAACAAGTTCTGTTGGAAGTATTCCTTCCTAGATGGAAACGGAAATCTCACATAAATTAAATTCTAGAAATTGAAACAGGATGCTTTTGGCTGCAAGGAACAGAAAACCCTGATTTAACTTTTTTTTTTTTTTACTAAAAGGAAAAGATATCTCTAATAAGAAGGTATGATGGTTTTAGGGTTAGTTAATTTAGTGACTCAACCACATCAAGGCCCAAGGTTCCAGCCATCTTTCTGCTCTGCCCCATTCTTGGCTTGTTGGCTTGATATATCCATTGTATATTTGTATATCCATTTCGGGATTGTCCCAGAAGTCGCAAACAGACATAATGACCATTAGAAGAAGAGGGACACTTTCTTTTTGACAATTTTTATCAGCAGTAAATATTTCAATATTTAATGTACATCTACCATATGGAAATCAGTGTGCTTTTATGGTTTTCCTTCTTTGCCAATTTTTTGATGGTGACCTGTTACCCAAGTAAAAGCTCGGGGCCCTGTGGATATTTCATTTAAAGAAATTTAGTTCAGCATCCTTATCAGTCAGAGTTCTCTAGAGACACAGAACCAACAGGATGTGCACACACACTGATGTATGATGAGGAGTTGGTTCAAGTGATTTTGGGGGCTGGCAAGATCGAATTCCATAGGGCAGGCTGCAGGATGGAAATTCCTGAAAAAGCTGATGTTGAAGTCTCAAGCAGAAATTCTTCTAAGCACTGCGACCCTCAGTTCTTGTTAAGGCTTCCAACTGATTGCATGAGGCCCACCCACATTGTGGAGGGTCATCTCCTTTATTTAAAGTCAACAGATTGTAGATGCTCATCCCATCTCTGAAATACCTCCACAGTCACAACTAGGCCAGTATGTGACCAAGTAACTAGCCACTATAACCCAGACAAGTTGACACATAAAATTAACCATCATAATCCACCCCTTGTCGACTTGGCAACCACACACATCTCCTTAAATCATCCTTAGTCTCCAAATAAAGATAACAAAGTCCTACTTATGCCTAACATGATACAACTATTCTCCATACAACCAACAATGCACTAACTCTTTACCCAGAAGAGGATGCAAGTTGTTGGGTGATATTCACTCTTCTTAATGTCATATACCTTAAATATTAATATTTAAAGTTAATATGACATGATATATAACAAAGAGGATAAGAAAGGGAAGAAAAATATATTTGTTAAGCATGTTCATAACAAAATAAGGAAGAAATGCTCATAACCACTACTGTCCTCATTTCTACAACTTGTTACATGGTCATAGTTGGTATTTATAACAAACTTCTGCTACTCATTCCATATTCCCTTTACTATCAGCTAAGTTGTGGTTCTTTGCCTGGTGGGGTAACCCAAACCTTCATTCCTAAAGGGTCTGATCATTAGCAGTCCTGCCCGGATTGGATTGTTGTAGTTTTCCACTGATTTTAATCACAGGGCATAGTAGTACTAAGAGATGGCCTAAGGGATCTCCTGTTATTCCTGACACAACCTCCATTGTGTAATAGTCCAATTTCCAGATCAATCACCCCAGCCAATCCAGAAATTCCCTTCTTTGCCTGTTAATTCAGAGGTGTGAGGAGTCCAAAGTGGCTGGGTGGCAGTCTTGAATTCCAATTCAATGGAACTATCATTGTGTCTCCTGGTGAAAGCATTTCTTCTTTAGAAACTAAGACCTCTAGATCAGCGGAACATAAGGTCATGGGGATGGGCAGCAAAATTTTGCTAGTGGATCCCTAGGGGTAATAGTTAATTGTTTAAAAACAAATACAAAAACAAAAACAACACACATACAAATAGTTAATTGTGCCACTCCCCTTTCTACCCTTTGATTTCTGGCCCTGTGATTCCTGGTTGTGGGAGAAACAGGACCATATGTTGGATATCGGTTAAGAGCATATTACAGCCTCCTGGAGACCACTGTCCCAGCCATGCCAGGTATTGCCACCTAGCTGGTATTGTAATTGAGTCTTCAAAAGGCCACTCCACCGTTCTGTCAATCCAGATACTTAAGGAACATAAAACCAGTGAATTCCATGAGCATAGACCCAATCCTGGTAAATGGGACAGAGCTGCACTTCATTTGCTGTGAAGTGAGTTCCTTAATCAGAAGCAACTCTGTGTGGAATACTGTGATAGTGAATAAGTCATTCTATAATTCCATGGATGGTAGTTTCGGCAGAAGCATTCCATGCTGGGAAAGCAAATGCATATCCATAGTGTCTATTTCAAGGCAGAACAGCTTGCTGCTCCTTCTCTGATGGAAGCAATCCAGTGTAATCAACCTGATCACCTTGGGGAATGAAGCCATATTGGAGACTCAGTGTTGGTCTCTGCTGCTGGCAGATTGAGCGCTCAGCAGTGGCTATAGCCAAATCAGCCTTGTTGAGTAGAAGCCCAGATTGCTGAGCCCATGCATAACCTCCATCTCCGCCACCATGGCACTTTGTTCATGAGCCCATTGTGCAGCTATAGGAGTGGACACAGAAAGGCCGACTGGTATCCACAAAAGAAGTCATCCAATCCACTTGAGGATTAAAATCGTCTTCTGCTGAGGTCACTCGTCAGTAAGCATTCATATGAGACACAAATATCTTCACCTTTTTTTTTTTTCCCATTCAGAAAGGTCTACCCACATAACCTCTTGCCCAAACCTTCTTGTCACTTATTTTCCAAATATGTTCCTCCCAAGTCCCTGACCATCCAGCCAAACTGTTGACCACAGCCTATGAATTGGTATACAGTCACACCTCTGGCCATTTCTTCTTCCAAGCAAAATGAACAACCAGGTGTATTGCTTAAGGTTTTGCCCCCTGGACTTCCTTTCACCACTATCCTTCAGATGCATCTCAGAAAGGGGCTAAAGAGGTGCATCTGTCCACTTTTGGTTGATGCCTGCATATTACACAGAACTATCTATAAATGAGGTCTGAGTTTCCTGCTGGTAGGGAATGCCCCAAGAGGCCATAGCTGTGGGCTGGGAGAGAAGATAATGTGTCAGGAGTGGGGGCCAAGGGCATTTGGGTCACTTCCTTATGTAACTTACTTGTGCCTTTAGGGTCTGCTCAAGGCCCATAGACAGCATTTCCATTTGATGATAATGTGCTGCTGTGCATGCCCAATTTTATGCCTTGGTGGGTCAGACAACACCCAGTTCAGGACGAGCAGCTTAAATGGTGGCCCATGGCTAAGCGCTCAGTCTCTACTAAGGCCCAGTAGCAAGCTAAGAGCTGTTTCTCAAAAGGAGAGTAGTTATTCGCAGAGGATGGCAGGGCTTTGCTCCAAAAATCCTAAGGGTCAGCACTGTGATTCACCTATACAGGCCTACCAAGGGCGCCAAAGAACGTCACCATCTGCCTCTGACACTTCACGCACCATTAGATCTGCTGAAATGCTCAATTCCAAGTGACAGAGCAGCTTATACAGCAGCCTGGACCTGTTGCAGAGCCTTCTCTTCTGGTCCCCACTTAAAGTTAGCTACTTTTTGGGTCACTTGGTAAATGGGCTAGATACCACATTCATGAGGACTATGTTACCCCCCAAAATCCAAAGAGGCTCACTAGGCATTGTACCTCTTCTTTGGATGGGGCCGGATGTAACAGCTTATCCTTCATCTTAGAAGGCATATCATGACACGCCCCATATCACTGGATGCCTAGAAATTTTACTGGGGTGGAAGGCCCCTGAAGTTTTGTTGGATTTATTTCCAACCTCTGACAAGCAAATGCCTTATTGATAAGACTAGAGAAGTTGATACTTCTGGCTCACTAGGTCTAATTAGCATAATGCCATCAATGTAATGGCCCAGTGTGATGTCTTCTGGGAGGGCAAGGCAAGCAAGGTCCCTGAGGAATAAATTATGACAGAGCTGGAGAGTTGATAAACACCTGAGGTAAGACAGTGAAGGTGCATTACTGATTTTGGCAGCTGAAAGCAAACTGTTTGTGGTGGTTTATTAACAGGTATTGAGGGAAAAAAATCACTTGCCAGATCAATAGCTGCATATCAGGTACCAGGGGATGGGTTAATTTGCTCAAGCAAAGATAACATATCTGGAATAGCAGCCACAGTTGGAGACAACACCTGGTTAGGCTTACAATAGTCCACCAGCATTCTCCAAGATCCATCTGTTTCTGCATGGGCCAAATAGCAAAGCTGAATGGAGATATGGTGGGAATAACTATCCCTGCATCTTTCAAGTCCTTGATTATAGAATTAATCTCTGTAATTCCTCCAGGAACTCAGTATTGCTTTGGGTTTGCTATTTTCCTAATTAAAGGTAGTTCTAGTGGCTTCTTCTTGGACTTTCCTATCATAATAGCCCTCACTCCACTAGTCCCCAAATGTCCCCACTCTAATTTTCAGGATCCTATTCCTTCCTAATCAATGCCCCACCTTTAACAGCGGACACCCTCCAAGGCTGGAAATTCAATTTGCGTTGTAATTCAGCTACTTAACGCAACAAGACTATGCATTTGGTTTTCTGAAATCTCAACTCTGCAAGTTTGAGAGATAAGGGTTTCTCTCAAGACACACATAGAAACTGTTGTGTCATTTATGCAGAGCCTGAGCTCATCCTTTTTTTTCACCACTTTATCCAGCATATTTAGGAACAATCAGTCAATGTCAGCTAGACAAAAATGTTCTAAGATATCAAATATATGGCCACCCAGAACCTTGCCTCTTGTAGGTATTTGATTAGGAGTACCCAGTAGTGATAATTTGTGTATCTCTATTGCCACAACACACCCATAGGCTATCTGTGCCCTCTTTATTATTGGAGATAGAATTATTGGTTCCTTTAAATCTAATCAGATTAAAGAACCAATGCTAAAACTTTAGAACTACTTCAGAAAATTCCTCCAGAACCACTCTTGGTACAAAAATCTGTAAATCTCTACTAGTCACAGTCCTCCAGAGAAACAGAAGCTACAGGATATGTATATACATACTTGTACATATACAAACACACGTATACACACATATACATAAATGGATATGCATGTGTAGATGTATATACACATATATAAACACATACATGCATATAAACACATACAAAGAGATTTACTATAAGGAATTGGCTCACATGAGTGGAGGCTGACAAGTCTGAAGTCCATAGGGCAGTTCTGAGGCTAGACATTCCTGTAAAGGTGATACCAAAGTCTTGAGTCTGAATTCCTTGGGAGAAACTGACAGCCTGGAAATTCTAGTATGAGTTGATGTTGAAGGCTTGAGAGGGAGAAATTCTTCAGACCTTTGGAACCTTAATTCTTGCTGTTAAGACCTCCAACTTATTGGGTAATCTCCTTTATATAAAGTCAACTGATTGTAAATGCTAACCCCATCTTCTAAATACCTCCACAGTAATTACTAGGCCAATATTTGACCAAACAACTGGCTACTGTAACCTAAAAATAACATCACATAAAAATAACATCACAGCATCCCAATAAAATTAAAACTAATTCCACAAAAATGTTAAAGGCTATTTAAAGGAACAATATTACCAGGAGAAACTTGTCTAAAATCCTTTTGTCCTTCTCCCATCCATCTCATTCTCCATCTTTCTCTCTCACATCTGACATGAGGTCTTTCCCTTCAACTTTTTAATCGCCATTTATCTCTAAATCCCCTCTGATTTTTTTTTATTGTGGTAACCTATCATAACACAAAATTCCTCATTTTAACCATTTTTAAGTATGTACTTCAGTGGTCTTAATTACATTCACAATATTGTGCTACTATCACTACTATCCATTAACACAACTTTTTCATGACCCCAAATAGAAATTGTCCTTAAGAAATACCTCCACATTTTCTCATTCCCCCAGCCTCTAGTAATCTCTAAAGTACTTTCTGTCTTTACGAATTGGCTTTTTATTATATTTTATATAACTGGGCTATTTCTACCTTCTGACTTTTATGAATAATGCTGCTATAAATATTGTATACAAGTATTTGTTTGAATCCCTACTTTCAATTCTTTGGATAGGTACCTAGGAGTGGAATTGCAGGGTCATGTGGTAATTCTATGTTTAGCTGTTTGAAGACCAAACTGTTTTCCACAGTGGCTGTACCAAGTGGCTGCCCCATTTTACATTCCCACCAGCAATGAACGTGGGTTCCAATTTCCCCACATCCTCACCAACACTTGTTATTTTCAATTAAAAAAAAAAACAAAACACAACAAAACAGCTACCCTAATGGGTGGGAAATGGTATCTCATTGTGGTTTTGATTTGCATTTCTCTCATGATTAATGATGTTGACCTTCTTGTCATGTGCTTATTGGCCATTTGTACACATCCCTTACTTTTTTTTTAATTAGAGAAGTTGTGTGTTTACAGAAAAATCATGCATAAAATACAGGGTCCCCATATACTGTCCTATTATTAAACACCTTGCATAAGTGTGGTACAGTTTCTACAATTGATGTAAGCACATTTTTATAATTGTACTATTAACTATAGTCCATATTTACCTTAGAATTCGCTCTTTATGTTGTACAGTCCCATGGATTCTTTTAAAAGTTTTATTCTAGTAACATATATACAACCCACAATTTCACCTTTTAACCACATTCAAATATATAATTCAGTGCTTTTAGTTACTTTCACAATGTTGTGTTACCATCACCGCCATCCGTCACTAAAACATTTTCATCGCCCCAAACAGAAACTCTGTACCCATTAAGCAATACTTCCCCATTTCCCCTCCCTACAGCCCCTGGTAACCTCTAATCTACTCTATGAATTTGCTTATTTTAGATGTTTCACATCAGTGAGATCACAAATATTTGTCCTTATGGGCCTGGCTTATTTCACTCAACATCATGCTTTCAAGGTTCATCCATATTGTTGCATGTACCAGCACTTCATTCCTCTTTATGGCCGAGTAATATTCCATTGTTTGTATATACCACATTTTATTTATCTAATCTCTTGGTGAACACCAGGGTTGTTTCCACCTTTTGGCTGCTATGAATAATGTTACTATGAACACTAGTGTGCAAGTATCTCTTTGAGTCCCTGTCCTCAATTCTTTTGGATATATAACTAGGATTAGAATTGCCAGGTCATATGGTAATTCTATGTTTAATTTTTTGAAGAACTGCTTCCAAAGCAGATGCACCAATTTACATTCTAAGCAGCAATGCATTAAGGTTCCAATTTCTCTACATCCTTGCCAACACATGCCATTTTCTATTTTCTTAAAAATAATAGCTCTCCTTGTGGTATTTCATAGTCATATTGATATGCATTTCCCTGATAACCAATGATGTTGAGCATCTTTAGATGTCCGTTTTGGTTATTTGTATATCTTCTTTGGAGAGATATCAATTCAAGCCCATTGCCCATGTTTTACTTGGGTTATTTTTGTTGTTGAGTTGTAGTAGTTCTTTATACATTCTAGATATTAAACTCTTATCAGATATGTGGTTAGCAATTATTTTCTCCCATTCAGTAGACTGTCTTTTCACTTTCTGGATAGTGTCCTTTGATGCACAAAACTTAATTTTGGTGAAGTTCATTTTATCTATTCTTTTGTTGCTCATATTTTCAGTGTCATATCTAAGAAAATACTACCAAGTCCAATGTTATGAGTGTTCCCCCTATATTTTATTCTAGGAATTGTTTTTGCCTCATATTTAGGTTCTTGATCCATTTAGAGTTAGTTTTTTAATCTGGTGTGAGGTAGGGGTCTAACATCACTCTTTTGCAAATGGATATCCAGTTTTCTCAGCACTATTTGTTGAAAAGACTGTTCTTCCCCCAATTAATGTTCTTGGTACCCTTGTGAAAAATTAGTTGGCTATAGATGCATGGGGTTATCTTTGCATGCTCAGCTCTATTCCATCAGTTCATATGTCTTATTCCAGTACTGCACTGTTTTGATTACTGTAGCTTTGTAGCAAGTTTTCAAATTGGGAAGTTTGAGACTTCCAACTTTTTTTTTTTTCCAATACTGACTTGGCTATTTGGGGCCTCTTGCAATTTCATATGAATTCAAGGATCAGCTTGCCAGCTGGAATTTTGATGGGTATTGCCTGGAATCTGTAGGTCATTTTGGGTAGTATTGACGTCTTAGAAATATTGTTTTCTTATCCATGAACACGAGATGTCTCACCATTTATTTAGGGTGTCTTTAATTTTTCAGTAGTGTTTTGTAGTTTTCAGTGTATAAGTCCATCACCTCCTTTATTAAATTTTCTCCTAGATATTTTATTCTTTTAGCATTTATTGTGAATGGAAATGTTTTGCTAATTTCCATTTCAGAATGTTCTTTGCTGGTGTCCAGAAACACAACTGATTTTTACATGTTAATTGTGTAGACTGCAACTTTGCTGAATTTATCAGTTCTAGTAGTTTTCTTTTGGATTCCTTGGGGTTTTCTATATAAAAGTTGGTGGTTAATTTCATGTGTCAACTTAGCTAGGTTATGGTGTCCGTTTGTTTGGTCAAGCAAGCACTGACCTGATTGTTACTGAGGGTATTTTGTAGATGGATCTAAATCATTAGTCAGTTGATTGCATGTATAGCTGATTACACCTGCAATCAACAAAGGAGAATGCCTTTAGCAATGAGAGGAGTCTTTTCAACCAGTCAGTTGGAGGCCTTCGGCAGCCAGAAAGAATTTCTGTCTCTACTTCAGCCAGCCAGCTTCTCCTGGGGAATTCATCATCACCTTCATTAGGGCCCATGATTAGTGCCTTCTCCCGAGGAATTCATTGTCACCATTGAGTTCCCAACTTGCAGTCTACCCCATGGAATTTGGACTTGCCAATCCCCAGTCATGTGAGCCAATTCCTATAATAAATCTCGTAATATTTACATGTATATTTATATATATTCCATTAGTTCTGTTTACCTGGAGACCCTTGACTAATGCAAAAGGATCACGCCATCTGTAAATAGAGATGGTTTTACTTCTTCCTTTCCAATTTGGATGCCTTTAATTTTTTTTCCTCGCCTAATTGCTCTGGCAAGGACTTCCAGTAAAATGTTGAAAAGCAGTGGGAAAAGCAGGCATCTTTGCCTTGGCCTGACCTTAGGGGAAAGGTTTTCAGCCTTTCCCTATTGAGTATAATGTTAACTATGGGTTTTTTATATATTCATCATGTTGAGGAAATTACCTTTTATTCCTATTTTTCTGAGTTTTTATCAAGAAAGGTGTTGGATTTTGTCTAATGCTTTTTCTGGATCACGGGCCATGCTTTTGTATCCATTCTGCGAATTCCTGCCTTTTGACTGGAGACTTAATTTCTTTTAATTTAAATTGATTAATTTCTGCCATTCTATTTGGTTTTTGTGAGTCTTATACCATTTCTGTCCCTCATTTCTTCCATAACTGCCTACTTTTGTGTTTACTTGATCTTTTGTAGTGAACCATTTAGAATCCCCTCTCATTTCCTTTGGCGTATGAATTTTTTTTAGATATTTTCCTTGTGGTTACCATAGGGCTTAAATTTAACATCTTAAATCTATAAAAATCTCATTTGATTTGATACTAACTTCAATAAGCATACAGAAACTATATTCACATGCCTTTCTCAGCCTGTGCCTTGTTATGCTATCACAAATTCTATATTACATCTTTTATATATTGTGTGTCCAACACAATAGATTTATAACTTTTTTAAAGGAGGGACCAGGGATTGATCCTGGGATCTCATATATGGGAAGCAGGCACTCAAACGGATTAGCTAACAAATATAATCTTTCTCTTTTGGGATTCATAAAATAATTTCAAACAGTTACTATCTATTGTCCTAGTCTCTCAACATGAAGAACTCCCTCTACTCTTGTAGGGCAGTTCTAGAGATGACAAACTCCCTCAGGGACTTGCACTGTGTACATGGGCCAGCACTGCTCTGAGCTGGATGGAGTTTAGGGGAAAGGCCAGTAAAGGCACTATGAGGCTTTCCTATTAAGTTACCATTTTCTTGACTGAGGCACTCACCCAGTTATTACAACCCTTTAATTGTTTTTCCAGGGCTCTGAGAAGGTTGACTCTACCATTTTATCCTTATTTTTCAATGATTTTCTGAGGGGCTGGGATTGTGGAACTTCCACTCTTCCACCTTACTGACATCACCAATAATTCAGTTTGAAAAATTAGATTGGTTTCAAGGTTGTTCTTATGTTTCTCATACTTTGCTACCAAAATGTTCTTTTGGTTTTAGAGAAAAGGGTAGAGTTGCAGCTAGAGGAATGGAAATTGTTTATAATCCCAAGCCTATCTTATCTTTGAGCCCAAGGGAACAGAGCATATTCTGAATATGAACCTTACCTATCTTAAAGTAGTTTCAGAAATAAGGTCTATGGAGTCCCTCCCCATCCCCTATTCCGCTCACTACCCACCCCCACCCCCGCCCCGGTTTCTGCAGTTTTTATTATGCACAGGGATGGGGCTCAGTCTTTACTCATAGAGGCCAGTACGTTGATTGGCTCCTCTCTCTTCCTCTTTGCAAGAAAGATGTGTATCCCCACCTTTTTCTTGATGAATGTTAGGGTCCACTTGTCCTTGGAGACCTTGAGCAGCTCCATGGTGCGCCGCTTTTGAGGAATGAAGCCGCTCACCTCCAGCTCATGCCCTGCATGAACTTGGTGTGCTTGCGAGATGCCCTGGACACCGACTGTGTTTCAGCTTGCCCACCTTATGGCCCTCGTTGAGGTACGTGGCCATGGGGTAGCGCAGAGCCAGGGCTGCTGCCCTTCAGTGCTTGCCGCGGCAGAAGGGTATCCATCCAGTTTCATCTGCCACAATTCTCCCATATATACATTACACTCTGGCCATGGTAAATGAATTAAAATTTCTCTAAAGCATCACGCATCCTCACCTTTCATAGTTTTTGCCTTGCTCCTCTTCCTGGAATTCTCTTATTCCCATGCTAGACTGGCAAATCTGCCCAGTAAAAAAAAATCTCAGCTCAAACGTAGTAATAATCGTACTCATAATAATGCCACTAACATTAATAATAGTAACAAATGGCTAGGCTAATATTTAGTGCTTCCTATGGGCCAAGCACTGTCTTATTTCATTTTCATAAAAACTCAATGAGGGAAGTACCATTATTATACCAATTTTACACAGAAGGAAGATGAAGATACAGAGATTAAACAACTCCAAGCTCGAGGTCACAAAGCCGGGAAAGGCAAGAATTTTTCAGCACTATGTAGTCCACTTCCCCATTTTAGAGTCCCACCGTCTCTTATGGAAATATTCTTCTTATGGAAGTATGCGGCAGCTTGTTGGGGGTAGTGGTAAAAGCTTTTTCAGCCACTGGCTTTACCTCGCTTCCCGTTAAGACAAGTTTTGTATTCTCACCAGCCGCCCGCAGCTGGTCACTAACAATCCTTTTTCAACACTAAGGGATCGGAGGCATTGGATAATTATGCGCATTGGATAACTGCCCACATGACCGCCGCACCAACAAGAACCGGTTTTCCATTCTTTGTGGGATCAAAAAAACGGGCCGCACCCAATAAATGGCTGCAGCAAGCGACAGAACCGCACGACCGAAGGCCTCAGAAGGACCCACGCGGCTTGTCAGGGCAACAGGACCGACGTCCCTGCGTACTGCGGCACGGACGTACCTACGCACTGCGAGACGCCCGTACCTGCGCAACCGGGCCAACGCGCCTGCGCACTTTGGTCTTCCTGCGCCTCATGGGCTCTGCGGCCGCTCGCCCCGCCCGCCCGCCGGGCGGGTCCCTCGAGCGGAAGCGGAAGTGGGTGCCAAAGGCAGAGGCTTCGGCTTAGGCTGCTGCATCGGCTGCGGCGGTGGCTGAAAGCATCGTGAGTGAGTCTCCGGTTGGTTGCTGGCACGTCTCTAGGTAGGGCCAGGCCTGCGTGGACCAGCACCCTTCCCAGGTTTCGCTTTCTGCCTGCGTGACCACTCATTACATGTGTCTGTGCCCTCATGCGGTGTCAGTCGCGTAGACTGTCGTCCTAGCGCTTGTGGTTCTGACCCTCCTCCATCTCGGATGCCAACCCCCACCCCTCGCTGTGGCTTCCTCGTGTCATTGCCACCAAGGCTGCGACTGCCTCAATCTCATGTCATCTTCATGTTTTACAGTGTTGGAACCCCATCGTCCTGCACCAGACCGATTTCATCCTCCTTTCCCCTACCACCGACTGAGGTCCCCATCGCCACTCATTTCTCTCCCTCATTACTGTGACGCCACAACTCCCTTCTGACTCCCTCCACCTACCACCACCCCCCATCATGGCTTCACAAAGTATCTCCTCTGACCTCCACGTTCTTACGTAACTATGATGACTCTCATGTGGTATCGACATCTCACGTCCCCTTTTCGTGTAATTTGCCCTCTCGTGTCTCCTGCAGGCCACCTTGCAGCTCCCCGTAGCTCCGTGTCTACTTTGAGCTGTAGCCGAGGTTTTCTATATCTATATCGTCCCTTCCTCTCTCGACCTTCCTACCCTACACCTATTTTCCTTGACTTCTCCATCTTAGTGTCATCTCAGAACCTGACCCCTTCTTTTAAGAGATGTGCCTGACTTTTGTATGTCATTTATCTGTCGTCATTTATGTCTGCCCATCTGCGTAATTTTTCTGATCATCCCAAAAAGACATTTTATCTGACTTCTTCACTTGCATCTCCGTACTTTTGTACCTTTTTCTTTCTTTCTTTCTTTAATCATCCCTGGGCTGCCCCTGAACTGAGTTGCCAGCATTTCCCAAATACTAAGTCCTCAAGGATAGAAAGATGGAAAGACAGCGTTCCTTGCCAGCAGGGAACTTAAAGACTAATAGTATGACACTTAGAGTCAAATACAGCAATGCAGAACGCATAGTGGTAGCTCAGAAAGATGATTTGCCTAAGTGTGCCAAGAAGATGCCAGGGAGTCTCCACAAAGGAGGTGGAATTTGAGCTGAGTTTTTAATAAATGGGATTTGGCTCGTGAAAGACAGTAAGGAAGCCATTCCTGCTGAGGGAACAGAATAAAGCATGAAGGTTTGAGGTAGTCTGGCATATTCTGGGAACTACAAGTAGTTTAGCATTGCTGGGCAAGATATGTTGGCTAGAAATGAAGAATGGTAGGAAATCAAAGAGAATTTGCAGCAAGGAAGTGATGCAGTCAGATTTGGTGTTAAAAAAAAAAAATCAGTTTGGTAGGCATGGGGTGATGTTGGCCTAAGTAGGGGTTCTTAACCTTTTTTGTTCCACGGACCCCTTTGCCAATCAAGTGAAAACCACGGACCCCTTACTAAGTCCACACTGTACTGTGCATTACTTAATAAATATATCATACCTGCACCAACATGTCTCCAAAAGAATAATGTTATTTTGAATTTCAGTTCAAGTTCACGGACCCCTTGTTAAGAACCCCTGGTCTAGGGTGACTCTACTAATAGACAATAAGAGGCATTTTGCCGTAGTTCAGACAAGAAAGAAGTTTCACAACTGAAAAGTTGGAAATGGTAATGCAGAGAACTTAGAGGTGAATTTAATGGGCGGTAAAGAAGTGGGATGGCAGGATTTCTAATGACTTCCAGATTTTTGGCTTAAGTACTTGAATAGATTATTGAGAATGAGAAACACAAAATAGGGAGCAACTTTGGAGCATCAGGTTCCTCAACACTCACCTCCCAAAACCTGTTAAATTGTCTCATTATCATCTGTAGCAATATTCTGCAATCCCCCCGTGTCTTGTGTTTTGTGTTACTCTTCTGCCATTCTTTTGTATTTTGACCTCTGTGTCACTCCTGAATCACTGGCTCTCCATTACATGGGTGTTTTTACTCTTCTGCCATTCTTTTGTATTTTGACTTCTATGTCACTCCTGAATCACTGGCTCCCCTTTACGTGGGTGTTTTGATTAACCCGTTGTTGAACATTGCTGCTAGAAAGCTCCCTTTCTGCCACCACCACAGCCTTCACACACTATGTCTTGATTTCTCCATCACCCTATTCTGCTGCCCCTCTAACTCTCTCCATTGTGTGTGTGTGTCTGTGTGTTCTTTCTGATTTTGCCATTGAATACTAATCCTACTTTCCTTTTTTTTTTTTCTTTTGAGGTACTGGGGCCAGGGATTGAACCCTGGACTTTGTATGTGGGAAACTGGCACTAAACCACTTGAGCCACTCAGCTCCCCACTAGTTGTGTTCTTCAAAAGCACTGGCTACCATAGCTGCATTAGGTTCCTCACCATTCATCTCTCTCTCTCTTTCTCTCTCCCCCACTATATGTATGTTTATTTATATATATATAGATAGATAGATAGATAGATATACCTGTATAGATATATATTCATGTATAATTTCTTGATCACTCTACCTCCCAGTTTGTTTACTTTCTACCTAATCTTCCAGATATACTAAAGTCTCTGATCACCTCTAGCCCACTTTTTCATCATCTATAAGATAACTGCAGTAGATGATACCCAAGTTCCCTTACAGTTAACATTCTGAGATTCTACCCCATCCCTGACTTATGTGTCATTTATGGGGGTAGAGTTACCATAAAGCTAATGAAATTAAGTCTTCAGGGTCCCTCACTTGCCCAGACCCCTTCCAAGGCACTGGGAAGGACCTTAGCTATTTTGTATTATAATTTTGTATTCTTTTTTTTTTAAAAAAAAAAAAGAGGGACCCCAAATCATATAAGTTCAGACCCTACAAAACTCGAATCACTATAAACTGGCCATTTGTCAGTTGTCATTTATCGTTTGCCATTTATCCTGCTGCCTTGGGATTTGTGTTCTTATCCTTCAGACTTTCCCCTCCCCACCTATTAACTATTAACCATCATGTGTGTGTGTTACTGAGACTTGGAGAGAAAATATAAATGAATGGAACTGATCATATCCATGTATTCACTTGACTTTATTTTGCTTTAGTGTCAGAGAGGGAGATGTCAGAAATTAGTAAGTCACATGTTGAGCAGAATCTTTGTAACTCCTTTGTTGAAAATTTAAATACATGATACATGTATTGTTAGATTTATTTCACTGCTGGGTTGCCATCTCCTTAAGAAAAGGTTGATGGTAAGAATGAAAGTCTGCTTAATTGAAAGCATAGGAACAACTCTTATCTCCATGGAAACTAGGGTTATCATTGTCGAAACTCATTCAGAAGAATTTATTGGAACCTTTCTTTTATTACTTTTACACGAGACAACCCTAAATGCTATCAGCTATTTTTATAGAGCTTTATAAGATGCATTAAGGAGCTTTTTATTTTAATTTGCTTTTAGGCATCTGTTTCTTTGTAAGGTGTTCTGTTGGACAAATCTTCAGAGATTTAAAACATGTTATTTAAAGTTTAAATTACTTATATAAATGTAATGAGGTATTTTTAAAGGACTTTATAGTAGTAGTTTAAAATCTACCAAATTTGAGAGGTAAATCACCATCTTGTTTTTACAGATAAGGAAATCACTGATGTACAAAGAAGTTAACTGATTTATCTTCAGTCATATGGTAAAATTTGGGACCATTGCTAGCCAAAAAAGTCAACTCCTGAGCGTCCTTTTCCTTGTAAACAAATATTACTCAATAGAGAGGAACCCATCTGAGTCAGCTCTTGTTTAGATCAGATTATAACCTTCAACACTATATCGATTGATCATTCTCTTTATCTCCATCCACATGTAAATATTGTTTAGATTCTAAAAATGTGGGCACTATTACTTCTGTTTCCATTAGGACATCAGCCTAAAGAATTAACTCAATATGAACTCACATAAATTATAATGCAGTCACGTACAATAAAACCAAGGCCAATCAGGGCAACAGGATAATAACGTTTTCCTAAATAGAGTATTCTGAACAGCTTAGATTTTTTTGCCCCATTAATCATTAAAATATCCCACTTAGGATGGGAGTCTTTCTAAAATATATTTCTCAGCTCTTAGAATTTGTTGAATGTGATATAAACTTTCCCTAATGACTCCAAGTGAATATTTTAATCATAAGTTATGTCATGATGTAAAGTGATGTTCTTAGGACTTGTTGAGGCATATACAGCAGTTTCCCTTATTATTTGTTTGGAGTTTTTATATCTTTCTTTATTTTTTGTTTCTTTAGTTTTTCTGTTTCTCTCATTTTTCCTGTGTCAGCTGACATCACTTCTTACTGTTGTCAGTATGTCTGCCTAAAGCTGCCCCTTTCAATAACTTTCTCTATTGTGAGATTAGGAGCTAATAGTTAGAACTGAATTGAAAGATAGTCTATAAATCATGAATAAGAGTCTGAGGAAGTCTTTTTATGAATAAATTGGGTAAGCTTTAACACATGAACTTTTTGATTCATATTGAATTCTTTTTCTGAAATCTGGATAATGAGACATTATTAAAAATTTATAAGTAAACATTATTTGCTTTTCCATGGTTAGTGACATGGTTTTCATGTTGTGCTGCATTGATCTCTAAGGAGTTTTGTATAGCTGTAATGAGATAGGAAGAGGCCAAGGGTGCAGACCTGTGGCTTGCTCAGAAAAGCCAGAGAACCTTCTTTGGTCCTGATCATTTTCTTGGGGCTCCCAGGAGTGAACTAGTGATAGGGAGAACCTTCAGGAAGGAGAGATCTCTGGGCTAAAGCTACATCCCCCGGGCTCGTTCTGAAATGAGTTATTTGGTTCTCCTGGCATGCATGTCAGCAGCAACCAGATCACTGTAAAATTCAGCAGTGCTAGATGGGAGTGCAGAAGGCACGTGGCAGAACGGAAGGAGCACAGGCTTTGGGGGTACGTGGGTTTACATCTTGGCTTTATGATTATAATGTCTATGACTTTAGGCAGGTCACTTAATGTGACACACACGGTTGGTTGCCTCTGCGGCCGCCTTGCTGAAGAGAACGAAACCAATAATCCCTTTCCTACCCTTCTTTGAAATTTGGGTGTGGGCATGTGATCTAATTCAGGTCAGTGGGACTAAAGGGAAAGTCTGCTCTGGGGCTGTTGGAATAAACTGCACATATTTAAACTGTTCCATCTGATCAATTTTGACACATGTGTATGCCCATGAAACCATTCTTCCCTTCCTCCCCAGGCATCTGCTGATCTGCTTTCTTCTTCCCCAGCTCACTCTGAGCTTTGCCGCCTTCTTTCAAGATTCATCATCTCCGTTAGGGACCTTGTCTTCTTCATTGTTGTATCCGTAGCTCCTAACAGGGGACCTAGAGCATAGTAAATACTGGGGAACTTTACAGAGTGAATGTGTGAATGTGGCTGAGCTTGGATCACATGCCCTTAGCATAGCTGCTGGGGACCAGGAGGGGGTCTCTCTAGCCTCCTTTTTCTTTTGCAGTAGGAAGTAGAGTTCTGCAGCCTTCCAATTTTGATATTCTTCCAAATTACGAAGGGTATCTGGATATTGGGCAGCTAGAACAACGTGCCACTATAGTTCCTCATTTACCTCCAGTCTCGCCTGTCTCTGTTGATTCGCCACCAGCTAGACAAGTGTTTGTAAAATGCAAACCTGGTTATGTCACCTGCTTAAAAATCCTGAATGATTTCCACTTTGCTTTAGGACAAAGTCTCCACTCCTTAACATGGTTTGCAGGGACCTTTCCTATCTGGCACCAGATTCCTCCAGCCTTTCTTATCTCTTCTCACTCTTCCTCCCTTAAAAGAGAGGTTCTCGCTGTGCTGAGGTTCCCGCCCCCTCCCATTTTCCACTCACCTCTTATGCCAGGTACTGTGCTGAGTGTCGGGAGATATGACAGTGAATGACATCATCTGCCCCTGAAAAGGTCCACATTAGTGGTAGTGATTCCCAGAGGATGACAAACTATAATTTGGGCAATAAACTCCTACCTAAACATCTGTTTTCTTTCTAAACAATTATTTAGATAACGAAAATTTCCTGAATAATTTGTAATAGAATAAATGAATATATATTTTTTCAGTCATCCATATGTTTGTATGTATGTATATATTTTGTAGTCATCCTAAAATAACTACCTTTAGAGAATGAAAGTCTCTTGGCAATAAAAGTCTTAAAACAGGAAAAAAAAAATTTTTTTTTTTTAAATAATATCCACAGAGTTTTTCTGTATCTTTTTAGACATTCCATTTCACACCACACTAAAGTGGGTGTTTGGATATTAGGAAGTTGCATTGACTGAATGGGTGCTGTGAATATTTAACACTTCAAAGCAGCTGAAACACTGAGGGACATCCTTTAATGTCACAAGTTCCCAAATCTTTTCCTATCCAAATTTTTCTTTGTAAATGCTTTAGAAGAGCACATTGTCATATGACACTCCTGAGATAATTTGAATTTTGTGACTCGAAAGGTGAGAAATCAGCAGCGTGAAGGACAGGAAAAACTAGTACCTGCTTATTTAAAATAGTGATATTTTTCACTATCGCAGTGAGAAAGGAGGAGAAGCATTTGAACAAAATCATGGAAGACCGAGCCTGGCTTCTTACAAAATGAAGAGGAGGCTGAGAAACTCTGTGTTGTCACTAGCAGTTTGAATAGAAAAATTCTTGAAACAGAAATCCCTTTTTATTGGTGAAGAAAGGCAACCAAATGTTGCAGAACCTGCTGCATAAAAAAGCTGGGAGTGAAGGGGGGGGTCTTACTTTTGCTTCCTCTCCCAGATTTGTCTCCCGTGTTTGTGGGCCACTTCGGTTGCGGTTTAAGCAGTCCAGCCAAGCACCTGAGGGAGCCAGGAGCCCAGCGAGCCTACGGTCACACTGCAGCCTGGTGCATTCAGCGCCCACGACGTCACTCGCTCTTGTGTCCTCAGCACATAGCCTGGTGCAGAGGCGTGGGTATTTCTCTCACATCGGGGAAACTGAGCCACACCCTGAGTTTGTAAGATTCTGAGTGCTATTGCCTTTGAGCTGTTCCTGCTCAGCAAACCTTGCAAGGCCTTCTTAAAGCAGCAAGGCATCGAACAGTGCTCTAGAATTTGTGAAATGAAAGCTTTCTTATTCATTCTGACCAATCTTCCTTGCCTAAGCCTGTCCCCTACCTACTATGCTGGAATAACGTGAGAAAAAATATCACCCAGTTTCAGAAATAGAGTGTAATCTTACTCTAGACATAGGATCCCTGCCCAAGAGTCCAAATTGTAGAACCACGAAGAACATTGTTGAAATAACCATGTTATGAGATCCAGTTTCTGTTTCAAAAACGGAAACATCTTGGCTGTGTTTCCAAGTTAAATGTTGTGCTAGCAATAACTCTGCAGAGATTTGGGCTATGTGTAGTCATGTATTGCTTTGTACTTAATAACCTAATGAACAAGACTTCTCCAAATTTCCACATAAGTTGTGTGCTATTTATAATCACCTAACTTTCCTATCTTTTCCTTATTAATGGCTCTTAAACAGATTATATCTATCAGGGGCCCGTGCCCAGTAACAAATCAGTGAATTCGTAAAGCTCACCCTGTGAGGTTGCCTTTTCTCCATCTAGTAATTTATTTACAGTTTTTTCATTTGTGAAATAGAGTGGGCGAAACTTAGCTGTCAGGGTTGTGTGGGTCTGTTTTTTCTTTGTTTGTTTGTGTGTTTGAGATATCAGGGATTGAACTTAGTTGCTCAGCTTCTGAGCTGCACCAGCTCCACACTGTCAGGGTTGTTTTTAAGATGAAAGATGATGTCTGTGAAGTGCCTAGCTCTGCCTGGTAGGTAGTGAGTACACTCTTAATATAATAGCCGCTTTTAATTTTATGGTTTCGCTAACTGATGACTACTGTTATCATCTCTAATCCTGGGAGAGGTGTCATTTGTTCTTATGTTGCTCTTGGATCTTAAGATTTTTTTTGGCTTTGTTTTCTCCAAGGGCATCCTTTTAAAGCCCTGAAGATAAGAGTGACATGAACAGACCACTAAGATAAAATGTGTCATCACTTTAAGGGAATGGGATTTTTTCTGGCCACTGATGAACGTTAGTTACTATCTACTTGAAGAATGTCTTTATAGTAAATACTCAGCTTAGGTTTTTCCCAGACTTCAAAAATCTAACTCTTTGAACTACTTTTATCTTTTTAAATTTTAGAATGGGCAGTTTTCCATTCAAAGTCAGTCAGCCGCCGTCTCCAATGTTACAAATATCTGGCATAGTGAATTTTTATGTATGCTTTTGGGATAACTTTGAGGTACAGTGATATAAAGTACACTGTACACATTTAAACTGTGCAGTTTGATAAGCATAACATATGTCTACAACTGTGAAACTATCACCACAATCAAGGTAATGCACATATCCACGACCCCCCAAAGTTTCCCCTTTTTAAATCCTCCCTTCCCATTCACCCCCCTTCCCCAGACAACCACTCATCTGCTACAGATTACCTTAATTTAGATTAGCTAGAGTTTTATAAAGATGAAAGTAGACAGTATAGACTATTATTTTTGATCTGGCTTCTTTCAGCAAATTATTTTGAGAATCATCCATGTTGCATGTATCAATTTACGTTTCAGGTTTTTAAATTTAACTTCTATTTGAGTCCCTAGATGGGAAATCTTAATTCTTTGAACACTGCTACCTAGATTTAAATTTGGTTGAGGAATCTTTTGAATCTTAGTTGTAGTGAAAATCTTAAGATTGCTACTCTATCTTGTCCTTGTGCAAGTCTAACTCAACTTATATTTAGGTAAAGTTCCTCATGTATTTTAATTGAAAACTCTTTAGGCATTTAACCAGCATATCATATTACCTTATTGGCAAGAGTTTCTTGGGAAATAGAGAGTGAATTTAAATATTGTCATGTGTTTACTTTGAAAAAGTGCCATATGTCTAGTGCTAATACCATCAGTACTAATTCCAAATTTATTTTTCTTTTCAGATCCTTTCCAGGAGTTCAGTTATGGGTGTGAGAGGCTTGCAGGGATTTGTGGGAAGTACCTGTCCACATATATGTACAGTAGTAAATTTCAAAGAACTGGCAGAACAACACCGAAGCAAGTATCCCGGATGTACTCCGACCATAGTGGTTGATGCCATGTGTTGTCTCAGATACTGGTATACTCCAGAATCTTGGATCTGTGGTGGCCAATGGCGAGAATACTATTCTGCTTTGAGAGATTTTGTTAAAACTTTTACAGCAGTTGGCATCAAGTTGATATTCTTTTTTGATGGCATGGTGGAGCAGGATAAGAGAGATGAATGGGTGAAACGAAGACTCAAGAACAGCAGGGAGATATCCAGGATTTTTCATTATATCAAGTCACACAGGGAGCAGCCAGGCAGAAATATGTTTGTCATTCCCTCAGGGCTGGCCATATTTACACGATTTGCTTTAAAGACACTGGGTCAGAAAACTTTGTGTACATTACAGGAAGCAGACTATGAGGTGGCTTCTTATGGGCTCCAAAATAACTGCCTTGGAATTCTTGGAGAAGACACTGATTATTTAATTTATAACACTTGTCCCTATTTTTCAATTAGTGAGCTCTCCTTGGAAAGTCTAGATACTGTTATGCTCCATAGAGAGAAACTTTGCGAGAGTCTGAATCTCAATATAACAGATCTTCCTCTTTTGGCTTGCCTACTTGGCAATGATATAATCCCAGAAGGCATGTTTGAAAGTTTTCGGTACAAATGCTTGTATTCTTATACCTCCATAAGAGAGAACCTTGACAAAAAAGGTAACATTATCCTAGCTGTAGCAGATCATATATCTAAAGTTCTTCACTTGCATCAAGGTGAGAAAAAATTAGAAGAGATGTTACCTTTGGGACCAAACAAAGCTCTTTTTTATAAAGGAGTGGCATCATATCTTTTGCCAGGACAGAAATCTCCATGGTTTTTCCAGAAACTCAGAGGTGCAATAACTTTGGACAAGCAAATAGCATCCATGAGTTCAGACCCTGAATCCAAGCAAGTTCCCACGCATACAGACCCTAAATCCAAGCAGGATGTTCCCATGCGTCCTGACCCTAAATCCAAGCAAGAAATTCCCATGCGTCCTTTCCCTAAATCTAAGCTAGAAGTTCCCATGCGTCCTAACATTAAATCCAAGATAGTTCTCGTGCGTACTGACCCTAAATCCAGACTAGGACTTCCGTTGCGTCCTAACATTAAATCCAAGATAGTTCCCATACGTGTGGACCCTAAATCCAAACACGAAGTTCCCATGCATACAGACCCTGCATTGAGGCACGAAGTTCCCATGCGTATAGACTCTGAATCGAAGCATGAAGTTCCCATGCGTACAGACCCTGAATCCAAGCAAGATGTGCCCATGCATACAGACCCTGCATCCAAGCAAGAAGTTCCCACATGTACAGACCTTGCATCCAAGCATGAAGTTTCCATGCATACAGACCCTGAATCCAAGCAAGATGTGCCCACGCATACAGACCCTGAATCCAAGCATGAAGATCTCTCAGGTACAGAACCTGAATACAAGCGAGTAGTTCCCACTTGTACAGATCCTGAATCCAAGCACGAAGTTCCCATGTGTACACACCCTGAATCCAAGCACGAAGTTCTCACGCGTGCAGACCTTGAGTACAAGCAAGTAGTTCCCACATGTATAGACCCTGAATCTAAACAAGAAGTTCCCATGCCTACACGCTCTGAATCCAAGCTAGAAGTTCCCATGCATACAGATCCTGTACCCAAGCAAGAAGTTCCCATGTGTACAGACCCTGAATCTAAGCAAGAAGTTCCCACGTGTACAGTCCCTGAATCCAAGCAAGAAGTTCCCATGTGTATAGACCCTGAATCCAAGCAAGAAGTTCCCATGCATACAGACTCTGATTCCAAACAAGAAGTTCCCATGTATGCAGACCCTGAATCCAAGCAAGAAGTATCCATGTGTACAGATCCTGAATCCAAACAAGAAGTTCACACGTGCACAGACCCTGAATCCAAACAAGAAGTTCCCATGTGCACAGACCCTGAATCCAAGCAAGAAGTAACCTTGAATTCAGGCCCTGAAGTCAAACAATTACCCATAGGTACAGACCCTGAATCTAAGCTAGAAGCACCCATGCATACAAACCTTGAAATTAAACAAGTTGAACCCATGAATATGGAGCCTGAAACTAACCAAAGTGTAATCAAGAGTTCAGACCCTGAAATCCAGCAACAAGTAGTAATTTATTTAGCCCCTGAAATCAAGCAAGAAGTAACCGTGATTTCAGACCCTGAAATCTTAAAGGTATTTAGCTATGCTCACTCAAATCTAATATGTCATGATTGAGAATGTGTGAATTGATGGATGTGTCTGTGGATATTTCTTGACCCCCTGCAGTGGTTAAGGCACTGTGGGGACCACAAGAATGGAAATCTGAGTCTAATTAAGGTTATGGCATAATGCATGTGAAAATTCAAAATAGAAACTATTTGATATTGTTAACATGAATATTACAGAAAAGAGTTCTAGGAATTAGGAGAGAGAGCACTGTGGGTTAAGATAATAAGGGAGAAGTTACCAGAAGAGGTGGAACTGGAGCAAGACCTCATGGAAGCCAGAATTTGCTTTGAAAACACATAGTCTTAGGGCTTGGGAGAGTACTAAATATATAACGTTGGGAATCTTTATGTCTCCTTGAGGAACATGAGAATAGTCAGGCTGGGGCATAGGGTTTGAGGGGAGATGAGGGGAGAAAAATTTGGAAAGGTAAGCTGCAACCAGATTGTGAAGTATATTTATTAACTGCCACGCTAGGAATTTCAACTTATCTGCAAGTAATATAGAGCCTCGGAGGAGCTGCAGAAGTAACATTTGCTATAGAATTTGGAAACTAGGTAGCAGTTTCCCATAAAGGACAAGGTGGGGAAAGGATGCCAGATAGAGCTAACAGCAAAAATCTGGAGGTGAGAGAGTATGCCTGAAGCTTAGAGGTGTAAGTAGTACCTGCCTTGACTTGGTACCTATTAGCAAGCCCAGTGCATTGTTAGTTACACACGAGCCAGAATTCCCTACCAGCGTTCATGGCAGTCATTCTGGACCCTTTGGATTTTGGCTGGATCATAGCAGTTTGATAAGGGTAAAATGATACATATTGCTGGAAAAGTAAATTGCGGCCTTAGAATGGGGGCTTTGAATGTTATGGTGAAGAATTTGTGGTAGCCATTCAAATAGGATAGTGATTGGCCCTCTCTTTCCAAGAAAATAATATGGCAGTGGTGCGAAGAGTGGGTTGGAGTCCGAGAAAAGGAGGCCAAAAGTTCCGTAAAGAACCTGTAATAGTTCTGTAGCAGAAAAGCAATGAGTGCTGGATTAATGCGAGAGTATCAAGTAGACCAGGGGTTCTTAACCTTTTTTATTCCATGGACCCCTTTGCCAGTCAGGTGAAAACCACGGACCCCTTACTAAGTCCACACTATGCTGTGTTTTATTTAATAAATATATCACACCCGCACCAACACGTCCCCACAAGGAGGTTTTTTTTTCAACTTAAATTCATGCTCATTGACCCCTTGTTAAGAATCCCTGAAGTAGACAAACTGCTGAGCTACTGCAGAGGTAACTCTGATAAGACTGGTAGATGATTGGAGCAAGGAGGAGGAGGGAGAGTAATATAGATGAAGCTTTGAGTCTGGAAGCCCAAAGGAAAGGAAACAAATACCAGCTTGCTGTCATAAGTTCGAATGGCAGTTAGTCCATTTCTGAGTTCCTTAAGAAAAAACTGGCATAGGATACAGGGTGTGGATTTTTTCAATTTGAAGGTTACTATTTTGTTTTCCAGGGAATCTCACTTGTATTATATTTAAATTTTGAACAGGCTGCTAAAGCATATCATGTCCAAGCTGAAAGCTATCTGGTGTACAATATTATGTGCAGCGGAGAGATTGAATGCGGCAACTCCTTGGAAGATGAGCTTGATCAAGCTCTCCCGAGCCAGGCCTTCATTTACCGTCCTGTTCGACAGCGCGTTTACTCCATCATTTTGGGAGAATGTAGAGGTAAGAATTGGTCTCTCTCAGTAACGGTTCTACATGGAGTCCAAGCCAGAGACGCTGGCCAGATGAAACAGTGCGTTCTTCCAGGACCCTGAGACAAGTAAAGCGGGTTTTGGTTCTCCGTGAAATCTATAATTGAGAATACCAGTCACATCTGTAAAAAATTAAGGCTAAATGCCATGGACATTTTTACATAATTAGCAAGCAGTCGATCCGTGTTCATTAAACGGAGAGTACATTGTTTCTATAAAATGTCATATTTTTATGCCTTAAAAGGATTTGTGTTTTTTTTTAAAAAAACGTGAAAATTCTTTCCTGCTATAGGAGTGTAGGGTATGTTTATTATTAGAAGACAGTGTCTACTTAGTCTCCCCTCAAAATGTGATTTTCATAAAATAATTTTGTAGAATCTAGTACATCATATTTTTAAATATAAACAAAAAATGTTTTGTGGGAAAGAAGATATTGCTTTACTGTCTTTGTAATTAAGTTTATGGTTTTTCTTCCATCTGTATTTCCATTGTGCACTAGCAATAAGAGTAGAGTCCAGAGCAGGGGAAAAGGAGAGGACCTTCAACACCAAGTGTAAAGTTAATCAGAGCCCTATAACTCTGTATTAGAAATAGTTTTGGGGGAATAAGGAGTGTAGAAGAGCACTTCATAATTAGGAACGAGGGATGCTTAATGCATTTAGTTACCTCTTAGATAAGGCCTTGCTTATGTCACGCAGAGACTGACTGGTACTTTGTGGTCTGATTTGAGAGTGCTTTGATAAGAAATGTCATCTAGCAAACGGTTATCAGGACCTGTTTGTGTAAACACCATTATTTCCAAACATATCAGTATTATTATTCTGTTATTCTGGAAAGTCAATATTTAAATAATCTAGAGGTATGGTAATAGAATCATCAGAGTGAAATGTTAAAATTATTCCCTTTTTGGGGAGGTGGGGGGTGGGGGGTTCACTGAATTCCGGTTTTCATTAGACTCTAGCACTAACCATCATGTGGTACTTTCTACCATATGTACTGCAAGAGATCAAACACTTACGTGACCAAAGGACGATGTGAGAAAGATGTTTAAGATGATTAAAAAACAAACAAAAAAACCTGTGTAATAAACTTTGAGGCCAAATATTGTGTAAATAATTTTTTTGTTTCTTTTTCTTGTGTGACTCTGTGACCATATTCCTTCTTTGTTAACATGAATGATGGCAAAGTGACACTAATGAATTAATACATATCTTCAACATGAAATTTTTTTCACATTGTACAATCATATTGACCTGGAATTGTTTTTAGAGTATGTCATTAAATGAGATTAAGATATATAATTTTTTATAGTCTAACTAATTTTTCAATTTCATACTTTGTTAATGCAATTTATTTCTAGCCATATAGATACCTTTATTACATTACTACATAAACAGGAATAATTATTCAAATTGAGCTTGCCTTCACAATTATCTTTGTTTTCCTTTATTCTTAATGTTTTGGCTTTCTACATGAAGTTTTACATTATTAGCATGTAAATTTTATTATGAAAATAAAATGCTGCTATTGCTGGTTTATTTACAATGTTAGTAATGAAACTTATTATTCTGTGTTACTTGCTTGGCCTAGTTTATTCCGTGTGTACTTGAAAATGATGTGTAGTCTGCAGTTGTTAGTTGTAGTGTTCTATAAATATCCATAGTGTTAATAGGGTTATTCAAGTCTTATGACCTTACTGATTTTCTGTCTACTTTTCTTAGTTCCTGAGAGAAGAGTTGAAATCTCCAGATATTATTGTGGATTTGTCTATTTCTTCCTTCAGTTCTATCAGTTTTTGCTTCAGGTATTTTGAAGCTCTGTTATTAGGTGCATATACATTGAGGATTATGATGTTTCTGAATGAATTCACCCTTTTTAACCGTATGCAATTTCCCTCTTTTTATCTGGTAATACTCTGTGTTCCGAAGTTGGCTATGTCTGATATTAATGTATGCACTCTAATTTTCTCATGATTAATGTTTGCATGGTGTATCTTCTTTCTATCCTTTTACTTTAAACTGTTTCCTTATATTTGAAGTGCATCTCTGTTAAACAGCATATCTCTTCTGACAATTCTTCTTTTGATTGGAGTGTTTATATCATTTACATTTAATATAATTATTGACATGGTTGGATTTCAGTCTTTTTTCTCTTTGTTTTATTTTTCCTTATTTTCCCATTTTCTGTCTTTATTTTGGATGAATTGAATAATTTTTCAAATATTTTGTTTTATCTCCCCTATTGGCTGATTTGAATTAGCTATTTATTTTTAATGGTTGCAGCATTTACAGTGTACATTTTTAACTTACCAAAATTTGCTTTCAAATAATATTACCATGTATAATGGTAATACAAAAAAAACCTTACAACAGTGTACTTTCATTGTCCCCTCACTTTTGCTATTGTCTTATGTTTTCTGTATTTTTAAAAACTTTTTATTTTGAAATAATCATAGACTCACAGGGGGATGCAAAAATAGTACATAGAGTCCTATAGACCCTTTACCCAGCTTCCCCCAAAGGTGACTTCTTATATAACTATATTATAATATCAAAATCAGGAAATTGATATTGGTAAAATACTATTAACTAGACTACAGATCTTATTCATTTTTCACCAATTTTGTATTCATTCATTTGTGTGTGTATGTGTGTGTATAGTTCTATGCAATTTCATTGTATGTATAGATTCATGTAACTATCATCACCATCACAATACAGAACTCTTCCGTTACCACAAAGAAACTTTCTCATACTACCCTTTGGTACTCACCTCCCTTTCCCTGCCATCCCTGTTCCCTGGCAACCACTAATCTGTTCTCCATATTTAAACTTTTGTTATTTCAAGACTGTTATATAAGTGGAAGCATATTGTATATAACACGTTTTAAGCTCCATAATATATTGTTTTTACTGTTATTTTACATAAGGAGTTGGCAAACTTTCTGTGAAGGGCCACATGATAGTCTCTGTTGCTACTACTCAATCTGCTCCTTTAATACAAAAGTGGCTGTAGACAATATGAAAATGAATCAGTGTGACTGTATTCCAATAAAACTTTATGTAATTTTCCCATATCATGAAATTTGAATTTTATATAATTTTCTTGCATCACAAAATTTAATTTCGATTTATTTTTTTTCAACCATTTAAAAGTGTGAAAACCATTTGTAGCTTTCAAATTCTACTAAAACAAGAGGCAACTGGATTTGGCCTATGGGCTATAGTTTGCTGACCTCTGCTTTAAACAATTATCTTTTAAAGAAATAACAAGTCTTTTATATTTACCATTCCCAGTGGTCTTTCTTCCTTTGTGTAAGTCCAAATTTGTCTAATATCATTTTCCTTCATCCTGAAGAACTTTTTTTGACATTTCTTGTGGTGTAGGTGTTAATTTTCTGAAAATTTTTTCCTTCTGAAGATCTTATTTCACCTTTATTTCAGAAGTTTCATTGGATATATGGATATAATGGTTTTAAATATGTCATTATATTGTCTCCTTTTATTGTTAATTATAAGATGACAGTAGTCATTCTTATTGTTGTTCCTTTTATGTAATGTCTTCTCTCTGTTTTTAAGATTTTTTTTCTTTAATCTTTTTTTTTTTTAGCGATTTGATTAAGATGTGCTTTGGGGTGGTTTATGTTGTATTTATCTTGTTTGGGGTTCTTGAGAGTCTTGGATCTGTGGCTTATATTTCCTGTCAAATTTGAAAAAAAAAAAATATGGGCATTATTTCATCATATATTTATTTCTGCTTCAGCCTTTTTCATTTCTCTGTCTGGGCCTCTAGTTACATATATATGATATGTGTTAGATTGAATTATATACCCCAATTTAGACATGTCCTTAGTCTTAATCCACGTCCCTGTAGGTGTGAACCCATTGTAAATAGGACCTTTTGAAGATATTATTTTTAGGTAAGCTGTGTCCAACTAAACCAGGGTGGGTCTTCAACCGGATCACTGGAGGTCTTATAACAGAAGGCCCCAAGGAGAAGCTGCAGTCAGCAGGAACCCATAAGAGGAAAGAGAGGACATCGCCATGTTACCGGAAAGCCAAGGAACCCAAGGATTGCTCGCCAGCCAGAACACTACCAACCCCGGGAGGAAGCAAGCCTTCTAGCCTCTGAAACCGTGAGACAATAAATTCCCATTGTTTGAGCCAACCTATTGTGTGGTATTTGTCATAGCAACCTGGCAATCAAAGATGTGGTATGTGACTTCTTAATGTCCCTCAGGTCACAGAGACTTTTCTATTAAGATTCTTTTTCTCTCTGTGCTTCGATATGAATAGTTTCTATTGCCTTGATTTCAAGTTTACCAATCTTTTTTTCCACAATGTCTAATCTGCTATTAACCCTGTCCAGTGAAGTTTTCATTTCAGATATTGTATTTTTCAGCTGTTTTTTTTTTTTTTTTTTTTAATATATTTCATGTCTTTCTTTCCTGTCTTCATGTTTTCCTTTAAATCCTTAAATATATTCATAATAGCTTTGTAAAGTCCCTGACTCCTAATTCTATCATCTCTGTCATTTTTGGGTCTATGTCTGTTTATTGACTTCTCTCCTCTAATGGGTCCAGATATTTTTGGTTATTCTTATGTCTAATATTTTTAGATTATATGCTAAAACATTTTGGATGCAGTAAAGAGCATTGGGATTATTTGTTCTGTAAAACAGTTAATTTACCTTATCCTTTTGGGGCTTGTTTTACAGCTTTAGTGGGGCCAGTCTATAGTAATTTTACTTTAGAAATGAAGAAGCCTTCTTTTTAGTACATGGGCTATCAGTTGAGTGACCAGAGTGTTTAGCAAGTTTCCTTACTTTGGCAGGTGGGAAATCCAGTGTCCTCAAGCCCTTTACAAGTGCCAATAGTTTTTCCAGCTCATGGCTCCCAGAAGTTATTCTTTACTTGGCCTCACTGAGTCTTGCCCTATGCGTGTGCAATTTAGTATTCAGCCAAAATCTCAAGGGCACTTCTGGGAAGATTTCTGGAATACCGTTTCTGCCCAGCTCGCACTCACGCACGTGCTCGCTCTCTCTCTCTCTCTGCTATTGAGATAGTCCCAGCTATCTCAATAGCCTTGATCTCCATCTCTGTTCCTTCATCCTGGAGAGACTGTCTTGAACTGCTAGGGATCGCTCTCTTTAAGCTGGAGTCTGGAAAGTGCCTCTGGTTGGAAAATTGGAGTGATTATGGGTTTTACATTGTTTTCCTTCTCCCAGGATCATGATCTTTGCCCATTGTCCAACATTTGAATGTGGTTACTTCAAAAGTTTGTCCAGCTTTATAGTTATAGATTAATCTGGTAGCACTGCTTCCTCATGGCTAGAAGCAGAGCACGTCCACAGGATTTTTAGTCATTGTTCCATTGTCATCTGGCATCAAGTGTGGCTGATGAAGTCTAGTGCTAAACTGATTAATGTCCCTTTTTTGGTGACTCTTTTTTCTCTTGAAAAATTTTGAGATATTTTCTTTAGCCTTTATGTTTAGAAATTTTCCTCTTCTATATTACCTCTGTTTTCTGTTATTAGACCTGCTATTAGATGGATGTTCAACTTCCTAGATTGACAGTCTATGATTCTTCATATTTTAATTCCCGTTTTTGTCTTTTTGTTCTGCATTATGGGACAATTTGTCAACCTCACTTTTCAATTGAAAAAAATTCCCTGCTTTCCATCTAGACCTGTTTTCCCAGTGCCCCTAACTGAATGTACTACTCTTTGGTTTTTTTAAATTAAAGCAGCTCTGCCAAATTTTTTTGGCTTCTGTGTGACCCCACATTCTCCTGGTTTTCTTCCCTCCCTTTCTGGGCTCCTTCATCTTTGTCTGGCTTCTGCATGCCCTCTACTGTCCTCTACATGTTGTAGTTCCTCAGAGTTGGGTCTTGGGGGCTCTCTTACACCCAGGCTATCTCATTCACTTACATTGCTTAGACTTTATCCTTACTGACAAATAGCAATTTTATATTTCTGGCTCAGTCCATTCTTCTGAACGCTAGGCATGTACCTGATTAATTCTCCTTCATCCCTCAAGTCCCACCTTTAAGTAAACTTCCCCACATTCTTCCCGTATTCCCCAGGCAAAAATCAAGTCCTCTCTCAAAGCACCTTATGTTTTTCATTCTCAAACTTATAAAAGTTTGTAATTACGTATTTATTTGTATAATAATTCGTCTAATATGTCTCTTCCCCTCTGAACTGTAAACTGAGCCACCAAGGGATTGCTTTTTGTTTGTTTTTGGAATATGGTTTTGCATCCTTCAGGCTTAATGATGAACCTGCCTCTAGGTATACTGTGGGACTTAAAAAGAGATTAGTTTGGGGAACGGTTGTAGCTCAGTGGTTGAGCCTCTGCTACCCACGTACGAGGTCTTGGGTTCAGGGAATGTTTGTAGTGTTATTTGCTGCACTTAGCAGGTTTCTTGATGTGAATTAGGTAATCAATATATGTTTGTAGAATGTAGGTTTAAAATATTACCTTTTCAGGAATATTTGCATTTAGGAAGGCGTTCCTTAGAAAAGGATAACTAACAACCGAATTTCAGACACAGGTGGGAGAGAGATTTGTGTCTCTCATGTCCCATTAGGTAAACAGCTGTATTCAAGTAAAGCTAGCAGCTGGGACCTCACTAATAGAAAGTGAGATTTAAAATCAAAGGTCCCTTTAAAGTACATCGTATGAAACTCTAAGCACTAGAGCCAGTCTTTTAAATTTGTACAGCGAGCACTGAGCCAAAGGTTTTAAGTCACAGGCACTGAATTGATAAGTTAATACATCAAAATCCCTAATTATGGCTGCAATTTGGATAACTGATCTATTGGACACACCAGTTCATATAATTATATCAAAGAGTATCACTCCTACATCTATTCTTATATTCTTGAATACATGATACTTAGCTTTACTAGACAGTTTAGTGGCCAAAAAGGGGAAAAGAAACCTGGAAATCACATACACATCCATAGCCCCATACCTAGCTTTCAACTCTTTTTAGTCTCCCTGAATGATATTCTTAGCTTAAATCACTTCATGAAACTTTACAAATTTGAGGAAATAGAAGAGAGTCAGGAAGGTACAGGAAACAGAATCTCTTCTTTTCTCCTCTTTTACCTCTCACATAGTTGTCGGCAGCCTTTTACGATGGCTCCAGTTCCTTTAAGGCAAATGGTCCTTTTCCTTGTCATTCTCTCATTCTCATCTAGCAGAAATTCTAGAAAATCCATTGATGATTTGGAGAAAGCAGGTAGCACTGTTATGGGGATAGTCATTAGCCTTCTGAGTAAACAGTCACTGCCTGGTTTAACACTTTACAGAGCTGCCACAAGGCTATCAATTCATTAAAATCCTAAATATTTACTTAAAGGTTGACTTTCTTTTTTCACATGTATATACAATAAAGAATGTTTGGGGAGCTTTTCTGTTTTTTAAGGACTAAGGCCACACACAATTCTAGAATAAACCAACAGTACAAAAAATATCACAGAACCATATGGACAAGGTATATATTTTCTATAAGTCTGGAGGATTGTTACCAAATTTTAAAATCCCAATAATTAACAAGTTAAACTCAACTTTGCTTCTCCTCATTCTCTCTTTTTCCCTGCCCAGTGCCAACCCTCCCACCCCCCTACATCCTCATATATCCTTCCTACTTGAGTAAAATCAGCATCATCTCAAGATGGTACGAGTCTTGTTCAACCCTTTCACAAACTTATGTATTTGCCTGATCTAGTCAGAGTTTTTAGGGGAGAGAGCTTGGAAGTATAGACAGTCCCTCAATTTTTCTCCCGGGAGCTAGGGAAAGTCTTAGTTATATATAGAAGCTTTTACAAAGTAGAATAATGTGTCCTTTGCGGATAGCAAAAGAGCAATTTGATTATTACTTTTCCATTTTCCTTGTAAAATGTCATAGGCAAAAAGTATAGAGTAGAACTAACAAAGGATTTTTACTTTAGTTAAGGATTTAGTTTCAGTTAAAATAAACACCTTTCCATTTATTTTAGTATTGATATAAATAATTCAAAAAATATCAACTAAGCTTAATATAGTTTTCAAACTGCTACTTAATTTCAGTCTTTTTTTGGATAGTGCTGTCAGAATTTGTTCTTTACTTTTTCAGAGCCCTTCATCTAGACATAATATCTTATTTTGTTTTTTAGAATCTGCTGTGCTTCCTACTTTGGTAAAATTTGCTTTACTCTTTTAAACTCAGAGCCCACCTAAGTGAAAGCTCCAATGAGAAAAAACCAGCCTTTTCTTTTAGGATTTGCCAGACTTAAATTTCTTCTTTTTTTCTTGATATATCAAGCATTTTAAAAGAACATTATTTCATTTTAATTCAGAGAAATCAAATTGTTGCAAATGTTGCTGCTGTGGTTTTACGAATGCATGTAAGATTAAAATCTCTGAAATGATACGACGTACAAGAGCATTTGCTAAACTTTAGGATTTTCCTGTAAAACACGTTTATTTTCTGATACTGCTTTGCATCTACTTCAAGTTTTTTAAAGTAACGCTGGGAATTGTAACTCTTAATTATAAAAGTGATAATCTGAATTAAAAATGAAAAACAATCTCATCTGAAGATTTAGATTTGGATAGACATTATCCAGACTTCCACCATTATTCTTTATTAATGTCAATAACTTTTCTAGCCACTACGTGCAAGCATTTTATCCTTTTTTGCCAGAAGAAGGGAGCTAAAGCATAGAGAGGGGTCTTTTAATTTACATGTCCCTATTGCAGAATTAGTTACAAAGTTAAGGCTGAAGACACTATTCCATTGTTTCATTATTTGTGATTTAATTACTCCTTAACTTTATTGAAACCTCAGAGAAAATACTAGATTTGATCTCCTTTTCTTCTTGTTACCTGATTCTTTTCCTGTATTCTTCCCCAGAATTTACCACAATTTCAGATGAAATTTCATTTAGTCAATGAAACATCAAATCAGTAGGGTTGAGTTTAGCTATTAGTCTCTGGTAAATTAATTTTATATGTGAAAATGAATAGTTTTTCACGTTCACTTCTCTGTCTAGTAAATAGCTGTGAGTACTGAGTTTTGGGAAGCATAGTTCACTCTTGTTCTGTGACCATCTTGCGTGGTTAGTGAAAGTTATCAGATAGGAGTAAACCACTTCAGAAAGTATAAGCTTTAGTTAATCTGTTCATTAACAATGCAGCATATTCTTGCTTTATGCTGTAGTTACAGTCTATAAAGTTGCTGCAAATGCTGAATTAGCAAATACTGAACCATAGGAGATACACAGGACTAGGTGCCTTTGAACCTCTGGTCACAACATTTCATCAACCAGTTGATACATTATCTTGTTTCATGTGTGTTTCTGTGTGAAATCACCTTATTTAACATATGTGTTTGATTCATTGGCATTTAACTCATGGCCAGTAGCACTGTAATTCGTGCCTCAATGAAGTTTATGTATACATCTGTATTTGCTCTATCAGACGCATCACAGACTTCTTGCACTGAGGACCACTAGACAGCCCTTCAGTACTACACTTGGGGGTTATTTTAAACAGAGAAATCACAAAAAAAAAAAAAAGAGAAAGCACAAAATGTCAAAAATGTGGCACTAAACATACCACGAAAAGGACACTTGTTTACAGTGTGAAAACTGAACCAAAATAGGCGTAGCACTATCGTTTGTAGTAATACTTTGACGATGCCCGTTCATAATTTGTTACAAATGTTTCACAACAATGCAAGGTGTTTGTGGTGGGGTGATGCATGGGGGCCCATTATTATGTTATGCATGTTTGCTTTGTAAGTTCACAACTTTTACTTACTGTTTATGTAGGTTCATGTATGAATGATATACTTCAATAAGTTCTTTTTAAAATGAAAAAGAGAAAAAAAAAGGCAGAGCATCACCTTGTTCAACCACGGCTGGGAACGTGCATGTCGGGTGACTCAAAATGTTCACCACTTGTGCATGTCTTGAATGACTTTAAAAGTACCACGAGGATTGATTTTTGGGGTTACAAATAAACTTTAGTGAATAGACAAATTCATAAATATGGAACCCTGAACAATGGGGGAGCGAGTGTACTTTGTAAATAAATATAGGTATTAACCCTAGTTGGCTAATATCAATTGTGGAGAAAAGAGGGAATCTGGTCTTTGTGTTTCCCTCCAGTCGTGTTTTGCTTGCTGAGTCTTGTGCAGAATCATGGTTTTATAGATTTATGGTTAAGTTGTTCTACATGATCAGCCATTTCATTCTGGACTGTAGCTGAATAACTGATTAACTTATGTGGCAGTTCTCTTGGAATTGTTGTTCAAAAGCTGACTTCCTTAGGTTTTAACAAGAAAGGAAATAATGGAAAATCTGCCTTTTTTTTTTCTTAATAAAGGATACCGGTGCCCATCATGAAACTATTCTCTCTCTGTGTAAGTTATTTAGACTTAAAACTATTTGGGAAGTCAACTCTAAACCTCTGTGTTGTGAACAGTTTAGGATGAAATGTCACTTCTGCATTGATGGTATAAAATATGGCTTTGTATATATTTTGGTAATTTCCCAAGGAGACACTTGGCAAACTGAGTATTAACAGTTGTTGAATGTTCTTATCCAGTGAGTTACTAGACCCTAGTAATATTCATCTTTTGGCATGAAAGACTAACTTCTTTCTGAAATAGCAATTTAGGATACAGTTCACTCAGTTGACTACGTTTTTTTTTTTTTTTTTATTAGAGCAGTTGTAGGTTTACAGAAAAATTGTGCAGAAAGTTCCCTTGTACGTCCTTCTCATGTGCACAGTTTTCCCTATTAACATTTTGCATTGGTGTGGTACTTTTGTTACAATGGATGAAACAATATTATTGTGACCATGCTATTAATTTAAGCCCACTATTTACATTAGGGTTCACTCTTTTTGTTGTACAGTTCTATGGTTTGTTTGTGTGTGTGTGTGTGGTAACTTATATACAACCTAAAATTTCCCTGAGTTGACTATTTTTTAACATAATGAAAACCTAGGCCAGGAGGATTACATAGGAAGTGGTTTGTTTTGTTTTGTTTTTCAACTATAAGAATACTTTTCCTCAGACTTTTTCTGTATGTGTGAATTTAGGCTGTGTTGAATGTGTTCATTCAGCTTATTTAACGAGCATCTGTTCTGTGCTCTGTGCTAGAAACTGGGAATACTATATGAAGAAGACATAGTTGTTGCTATCAGGGAGCTCACAGTTAGGAGGGGTTGGTTCGATTTGCAATGCTTTAGCCAAAGGACTGTGATAGGTATAGGGTGCTTCACAAATCCACAGGAAGGGCATTAGACCCCATCTTTGAGGAACTGATGGCGAAGCTGAAACGTAACAGAAAAGTAGAATTGACTGGGTGAAAAGCAGGGGAGGCGAGCCACTGAGAAGTGTCAGGGGACGTTTCCCACACCCAGACACTGAGGCCTGAGAAGGCATGAGTGTGAGGAGCCTGAGCTGGACCCCGAAGCGTGGATTAAGGACTTGGCTCTCACAGACCAGTAGCACCAGCATTATCTGAGAACGCGTTAGAAATGCCGCTTTGTGAGTCCCGCCCCAGATCCACTAAGGGAGTGGGGCCAGGAATCTGGGCTTCAGCACGAACTCCAGGTGGTTCTGCTGCTCGGTCAAGTATGAGAACAACCGGGAAGAGGCCAGTGAGCAACGGGCCAGGGAGGAAGCAGCAGCCAAGTCGTGAGGGACTTATGCCATCTGCCCTCCTGTGTTTGGAGTTTTACCCTGGGGGCATTGGGAAGTTGTTAGTTAGGGAGCAACCTGATGAAATTTTCATTCAGAACAAAACCTTCCATTTGCAGCATGGAGAATGGATTGGGAAGGAATGAGACTGAAGTCTGAAAAAGTTAGAACCAGGAGACTGTTATAACTAATCCAGGCCAAAGATAACTGTGACCAGAACTAGGGTGGGGGCAGTGGATAAAGGGAACTGGGTCCATTGCAGAGATAGTTCCATTTATAGGACTTGATTTAGTGGCTGTGAAGGGTGTGGGAAAGGGTAGTCGAAAACGTTTTAATTTGGGTACTCAGGAAGTTCAAAGTATCGTTCACTAAGATAAGGAATATGATAGGAAAAAGAAGTTTGGGATGGGAGATGGTAAGTTTAGCCTTGGGCATGTTGAATTGGAGGTACCCATGGGAGGGTATAGCATAATGGTTGGTAGCAGAGGTCCTGGAGTTAGCCCCACTCAGAGCCTATGTTTCCTTTTCTGTACCTCTAAAGTTGTCAGAAGGATGAAATGAGAAAATACATGGTAGATGTCTAGCACATAGTAAACAAATAAATGTTAGTTGCCGTTATCAGCCCCAGTACAGGTGCCTGGAGCTCAGGAGAGAGAGCAAAAGGTGAAAGTCGTTAGTCCAAGTGTGGTAGTGGAAGCCTTGGCAGTGGAGGAGTAACAGGGACGGCAGCAGAATAGAAGAGCCCTGAGCATTTAAGGGATGGGCAGGAAAACTGTAGCCTTACAAAGGAATTAAGGAAGAGACTTAAGAGGTGGGAAAGAAACCAGAAGGGGATGCAACAGAATCCTGAGGAGATGAAAATTCTAATGAGGAGGGTGTGTGGCCAACGGTGTAAGACATAACTGAGATTTAAATATGACGGGGGCTCGCCACATCTATTGGATTCAACGACCGAGAGGTTATCGCTGGCTTTCCTTGGCAAAGCCGTTTCAGTGGAGTAGTGTGGACGGAAGCCAGATTAGAACGCCAAGGAGTGAGTGGGCTAGTGAGACTACTCTTTCAGCAAGGTTGGCTGTGAAAGGAGGTGGCAGCAAAGGAGGGGGAGCTTGGAGTCCAGGGAGGGTCTGTTTTTAAAGAAAGGCTTGAGAGTGTTTAAATGAGGGAACCCACGGAAGAAGAGGCTTAAAAGAAGAAAGAAGTGGCTAGTGAGTAGAGAGAGGTCACAAGGGTGGGATCCAGAGACCAAATGGAGCTGTGGGAGGACCATGAGGGTAGTGAGGGTAGATGGTGTGGAAGCTGTAACAGAACTCCAAGGCCCCTCTTAGCTCATGGCCTTCAAGGCGGGCTAGTTGAGGACGTCGAGTAGGAGAGCCTTTATTTCACTTTAATTTTATTGAGTAACATGAGAGAATTGAAATGGACAACATATAGAAATACATTTGTTCTAGATTATTTCCACCCACTTTTGGGATAGTCTCACGGAATATTAGTTTTGACAGTTGCTTAAAATAACTAGTTTAAGACAGAAAGGCCTTGTTGTATTTCAGCAAGTTTCTCTCCGTGTTTTATGGAGCAAGTGAGGGATGGGGAGGGAAGGCAAGAAGGACATTGTAGCAATCTCTGAGCAGCTCTTTGCTCTCCTTCAGTTGTTTACTGACCTAGATTATACCACCTTTGCTTTTTAGGTTTTTGTTTCCAAGAGTCCCGTTTTTCCCTCAGGCCCCTAGATTTTAGTCAGAGCCAGAGGTTATTGTCCTTTCTGGAATGAGTGAGCGAGCCCCAGAACTGAGGGTAGGAAACCAACTGTTGGATCACTAAAACCCCTTTTAATCACCCCAGGTTTTGAGAGAGCACTTGCGCTGATAAGTTTTGCGTTGGTTAAACGCAGGCGAAGCTGGGTTTTGTTACACTCTTCACCTGGTGGCAAAAGTTGGCCTTGGTGTGCGTTTCTTGACCCCGCTGTCTTTGTTTAGGTGGTGTTGGCTCCTGCTCCACGGTGAAGGAGTGGTTTGTGTACTCGGGGAACCCGCTGAAGCATCCCGATCTGGTGAAGCCTCTACAGATGAACATCCCAGGTACAGGCAAGCTGGACTTACACTGAAACACACATTTGTGTGTTGTGTGTTGTAAGTCCAAAAAAGGATCAGACATGGACATGCATTTTTTCCAGAACTACGTTTATGCTCATTTCCATTTCAAGCCTTAGCCTAAGATGAATATATTTATCTAGCATTATTTTAAAAAGACAGAGGCAAGGACATTGTAGCAGATTCATCCCAGACCTGCAGCAGTTCTGCCTATCCTGGCCGGTCTCCCGTATTGCTTTGCTGTTGTCTTCTGCCTCCACCCCTGCTCAAGGCCCACACCAGTGGGAAGAGAAGAGAACACTTGAGAAAACCCACCCCCCAGAGGTCAAGGTTGTTACGGGTTAGAGCTCGTTGCTGCTGCACACCCAGTGTCTGAAGCCTAGTGGGCACCCAGGAAATAGCCACCAAACCAGCAAAAGTGCATTCTTAGTGTTCTCTCCAGTCAACTCTTGTCTTCTCCCCACTACTGAAAGTTTATTTTGGGGAGTGGATGTGGCTCATTGGTTGAGCACCTGCTTCCCATGTGTGAGGTGCCAGGTTCAATCCCCAGTACCTCTTTAAAAAAAAATGTATATTTCAATGAGTTCTAGAACTGAAGGGGAGATCAAAGAGAACTACTTAAACTGGACAAGCAAGTTTTATTTTCATTAAAATGTATCAAGGGAGGGAAAGAAAAACAAAATTCACCTAAAACTTGGCAGCTTTTCTTCCTAAGAGTTCTTAGTGTCTGAAAAAGGCCAAGAATTTATGACTATAAGGGATAGTGTTCTACATATAGACAGCTAAAAAAGAAGAGGGTGGATTTTAAGAGTTTATTTTTAGTGGCCCTTTTCATTCTTTCAGAGAAACAAATATTTTTCTAAAACTTTGATATTCCATTTTTGTATGCATTAAATTCTCTCATGCCACTCTTATTTTCCATCACATGAGCCTGTAATTTTCCAAATAAGGATTTGGATACTGCAAAACATTTTTATAAAATGGAATTGCACTGGGAGAGAAGTTGAAAAAGTTATTCTAGGGAACGTTTCTTATTCTATCAATCAGTGATAGACTCAAACTAAAAAAGTAATTGTAATGAAAGTAAGATGCACTGAAATTTATTTTTACAGGAAGAAGTATTTTTAAACAATAGCAAAAACAATTTTTCAAAAATGTAATATATGTAATTTCTACCCTATAATCTTGACTTAAAGAGAATATTTGGCTATCCATCATTATATCATAAATTAATTTTAAGGTCACTCTATATAATGTTTTAATAAACTCTAAAACTAGTATAATTATCAGAGATACTACTCTTAGAGTTTATTAAAATATTTTCTTTGGCCCTAAAAGAGCTGCAGAGCTTATGCACATAGCAATACATAAAACACACCACAGAATTCTGGTTCTGGAAGGGACTTTGAAAGCCTGTTCATATTTCATATCTAATAAACTAGTGATGTGATTTTGAATTGTTATTGCAGATGATTTAACTGAATGAATCTCATGGTGTAGGCTTACGTTACTAATGACAAAATAAAATTTTAAAAATGAAAAACTTTTCTATATCCATGAGGAAAAATGCCAGATGGTTTTAAAACTAAAATAGAAGCTTGACCATCCCATTTCCTGTTACAGGTATTCTCTGTTACTTAAAAAAAAAAAAAAAATTATGATTAAGAACAACAGAATCCTGCTGATTGGTCCTCTGCTTCCACCTGTCAGGAAAATCTGCAACTTGCAATCCACCTTTCCCATAGGTGCTAAATATTGTTGTTGCATGACTAGTCCATTGCTTCCAAGTAAAACAAGCAACAGGGTCATCAAAGAGTTGAGCATTACAATCAAAGCCCCCACTTCAAATTCTTCTTGTTCTTCCGAGACCACTTAAATTTGGTTGATCTCGTAAATCCAGCATTTTTCAATGAGTTTCCTAATACTGTGGCCAGAGATGTTCTTTTTTTTAAAAGACTCTTTCCTCTAACAGCACATCTGATTTAGTGCTTGCTTGCTTTTTTTACTGAGCTTTTTCTTTTCTTTTCTTTTTTAAATTTTAGGTAGCTTATTTATATGCATATATTCTCATCTATGTTCCTCATCTTTTCATAATAGATAAAGTGTGTATATGTGTGATCTGTACACACACTCGTATGTGTATTACATTTCACTTACCTTACAATATATCATGAAAGATGTTTCTGATAACACAAGAAGGGTATGCTTTGAAATTTAGCTTCCTATATCCAAACACAACTCTTAAAGACTCCTTGTGTTGTGGTGTTTGTTTATTCCCTCTCAACACACACGTTACCCCTCCCCTCATCCTTTCTCCCCAATTTATTAGTCGTATGCATTCTATGGGAATGAGTCCTGGACCAAACAAAAGGCCATCAGAAATTGGAACTGCTTCTTTAAACAAAGTACAGGTGATTTTTTTTTTTTTTCTCTTCTTAGTGTCATTTTTTAGTTATCGTAAGATATCTATTTTAGAAGTCTAGAAAAGCTTATTTCACACATCTGATTGCTAATTATCTATCTAGGATCATTTTTGAAGTGCTGTTTCATTCAAGAAACAATAAGTAAACTTAATATTTGACTTGCCAGAAGCTTGCAGAGCATCTTAGAAGACTATTTCACAAAACAAAATGAGGTGAAGTGTTATATTTCATGGAAGAAAAAAGTTTTTGCATTTGATACATTCAGTCTGTCATTTGCTATTAAACAATTTTACTGAAGTTTTCTTGGTTCACTTTTACATGTACTTTTGAAGGTTTTCATCCTGACACTTGCTGTATACAGGTCAAGAAAGTCTTGTCAAATCTTAGAGGTTTCTGTGACTGTGAATAGAGGGCTTAAAGTCACCACCTGTTACATGTACACATGCATATGCAATTGGCACTGAAGGATGTGTATTCCACCAGATGCTAACATTGCTGCCAGCCTCTAAAATTACCTAGCCTGACCATCGTGAATCAAGCTAAATGGATTTAAAAGCTCAATAGTAATCTTTCTTCCACTTGTAAAATATAGTTTGGAGCTTTGTCAAATAAATGTATTACAAATACACATTGGAGTCACAAGCCAAGGATTCAGTTTTGCATTGAATACTTTTATAGCCACATTAATTACAGTTTGAATGCATTAGATAGAAGCAGTGTAACAATATCATTTTGCACACATGAAATTATACAGCTTATCCATGTAAATGTAGAGGGTAATGTATTGAGATGTTAATATATTCTACTCCATTTATATCTGAATTGTTTGCTTATTGTAAATAGGCTGTTGAAATTTATCACTTCATTGAAAAGGAAAGATTTAGTTTGCATGTGAGTAGTCAGGGTTTTTTATTTTGTTTCATGTTGGACAAATGCTCTACCAACGGAGATTGCTAAATAAATAGCCATTTAAATTGAACTTAGGGATTAAAACCATCACTGATGAACTTGAGATGTAAGAAACTCTGCAGGGTAATTCCAGAGCTTTCACCTCTCACATTCTGAGAGTGGACACAAGCCAGACAGTTTCATGGTTTTTCTCATCCTAAGAGTATGCAAAGAAAATAACCATAAGATAACTCTAAAATCACCTATTAAAATACTTGTTTCCATATGAAAAGAACATAGAAATACCATAGCTTAGAGTCCAGGGGTCTTTATTCATTCGCTTGGGTTTATAGCTGTAAACACACAAATGGGACAGTTGCTTTGTCACTAATGAGTCCCCCCCCCCAGGCTGGAATCCTCCCAAGCATCTCTCAAGACAGTCTTCAAAGTTGTCAGTCATAGAAATGACCTTCTTCGTGCTGCCCTTCTGCTTGATCCTCCAGGGTCTGTCTGGCCTGAAAAACCCCTGTCCATCTATTCACACAAAAACTTTTACCAATTTATATAATTAGGTTTTGAAGCGGACGCATTTTAGCTGCAATGCTAGTGAGTGACCTAGAGACCAGATTGCTTGTTCAGCCTTTTAGATTATTGTTTGAAATGTTACGTATGCCCTTGGAACTTATGGGGGAAATGTGAGGGCACTTTGATCTTTATAGGCAGAGCCTATCTTTTCTCATGGCCTAGGTGTGTGTGTGTTGGGGTGGGGGTGGGCTCACCAGATAGTTCGAGCTCCTCTTCCTCTGATAGTCTCAGGCCTCTTAGAGTTAAAAACCTTTTTTCTTAGAGTGAATTTATCAATTAAAGAGAATCTAAATGGTCCTTCAAAGAAATTCATATTCTTTCCTGATTAAGATGATGGTGGCATTTATTACTGATGATTGGGAATCTATCAACTAATGTGCAGGTCTCTATATGGACAGAAGAAACTGACATTTTACTGCATTTAGAAAAAAAATAGTCTTGTAATCAAGATCTGTATGTAGAGTCATCTGAGGACCTCCCTCCAAATGTTCTGGTGAGGTATTCGCTTTTGACTTAAAAAGACAATAACCTCAGAATATGCTGTCTTCTCTTAAAGGCAGAGTCACTCAAGTTCTGGATAAAGTTGTGGAGATGTCATATCTCCTAAATGAATACACAAATAGGCATTCAGTAAATATTTCTTGACTAAATAATTATTGATTAAATTTAGAGTTAAAATTCTCTGGTATAAAGGGATTTATGAGGGTATAGGTTTTCAAACTCATGGTTTTTTATAATCTATTTTTGTCATTAGACCTTCTCAAGAACATTTTTAAAAATTAACTTTTTTTTTTTTTTGGTCTGGGTGTAAATGATTTCTTAGCCTTTTTGTTGAAGAATATTCTTTAGGGAGTGTTATTTAAACTCTGCCTGTAAGGCCTGTTAAAACGCAGAGTGCTGTGTTTTCATTCCCTAGAATTTCTGATTCAGTAGGTTTGGGGTGGGGGTGACCCAGGAATTCACATTTATAACAAGTTCACACATGCTCCTAATGATCCTAGTCTGATAAAAGATATAGTAAAAAGAAAACTAAAATCCATCAATTCCATGTAACCAGACTTTTTTTCATTTATGTTGTCACAACTACATTCAGAGTTCCTCTGAAGGTTGAGGGTTGAAGAAACCATTCACTCAATTCATATTTATTTTTTCTTTTTTTTCAATTCATATTTATTGAATTGCCCAAGTGCTCTGTTCATTACTAAGTAGCCCCACTACAAAGAGGCCACACTTTGAAATAATATCATTTTCTATGGATCTCTCTACTATCCATCTAGTACAGAAGCCATAAACCTAGGAGTCTTACTTAATATATCTGGTTTTTCACCGTGTCCTACCTATTTTTCCTCCTGATCAACCCTTAGCTCCATCTACTTCTTTCCAGCTCCAGCTCCTCTGTCTTCTTCCCAGCCTACTGTCATACCTTCGTGTACCTTTTTCTCATATCCCGTTCTATGTTCCTCCAATCCATTTTCTACTGCAGCCAAAGTGACCTTTCCAAAATGCAAACTCAGTTATGGCATTCCTTTGGTTTAACCCTTCATTTTCTTCCTATTGCTCATAGACTAAAGACCTTTTCCTAGAACCTCTCTCTTCTTTCTTCATCTGATTTAATTCCTACTCTTCCTTCAGATCTCAGATCAAATGTTTTCTCCTGCCATGTTACTCCCCAGATAGTTCAGGTCTTCCAGAATATGCTCTGAAAGTACTCTATATTTCTCCTGTATTGTACAGTTAGCAATTATATATGTATGTGATTGTTGGGTTAACATCTCCCTTCTCTACTAGGTTGTAAACGCCCTAGGGCGTTTGAATGGAATGGAATGGAATTGAATTGAATTGAATGGAATGAAAAAGACGTCATACCGCGTCTTTTTCATTCCATTCCCAGTTGTATCTCCAGCTGTATATGCCTGGCATGTTGTGGTTACTCAGAAATATATGTTGAATGGATGGTTGCTTGATGTTTATATATGTGGTAGGAGGATGGAAAACAGCAAGGGTTTTATAATATACCCATTGCTGCCTCTTCCCAATCCTAGAAGAAATCTCCTTTATCCAACCAAGCCCAGCCCAAATGTTCCTACCCATCTTTTCCATGGAAACTCCCTCAGTACTTCCTGCCCCAATTAGTTACTCTTTTTGAACTTCAGCATTCCTCTAATAAAACCTTTGTGGCTCATATATTATAATTTGTTTGCAGGACTTTCTTCTGCAAGTTCTTCCAAGGCAGGGACTAGTTTATGTCAGTGGGGCTACTCATTAACTTTTTCAATTCTCAGTCTTGAGAGAAACTACAGTATAAAGTTTATGGGGAAAAAAAAAGTGGTAAACAATTCATGGAACTTGCTGGTTTTGTTTCTCTCTCTCTCTCAAGTCCTTTATTAGACAAGATACTTAGAAATACCTCACCTGGGTATTTCATCCATCTCACCCAGTTTTGTTTCCTGTTGGAAATGAATAGCAGTTGTCCACTAGCACTGTCATTTTTTTGGCTGGTTTCATATGTGAAGTTCCAGCAGTAATTCTTCATTCAGGAAATCCCTCATTTAGCATTCTGCTGCTTTTGGTTCTAAATATATTTTGTGAATCTCCATTTTTTTGTAGTAAACTTTTGATATGAGCAAATGAAACACAAAGTAAAATCTCTCTACTGTCATTCTATGCACTCCATGATAGAGACTTGACCTTTTAGATATGTTCATAAATGTTTTATATGCATTGAGAAAAGGGCTAGAAATTATATTTGAAAATATGATTACATTAGGTAATGAGATTATAGATTATTTTTATTTTCTTCTTTATGCTTCTCTATTTTTCTAAACTTCCTACAATATAGCAGACTTTTTTCGTCAGAATAAATGTTTTTCCAAGATTTTATTTAGTATATTTGAAATAACTGAGATTCATATTCATTATTTACCTTAATTCAGAGGTTGGGCAAACTTTTTCTATAAAGAGTCAGAGAGTAAATATTTCAGGCTTTGTCAGCTGTATACTTCCTGTTGCAACTATTCAACTCTTTTTTTACGGTATAGAAGTAGCCATAGACAATACATGAACATGGCAGTGTTACAATAAAACTTTATTGGTGGACATCACAATTAGACTTTCATATAATTTTCACGTGTGATGAAATATTTTTCTTTTGATTTTTTTTCCCCCCAACCATTTAAAAAAGTGAAAATCCTTCTTAGTTCTCAGGCTGTACAGAAGCAGGCAGCGAGCCAGATTTGGCCCATGGGCTGTAGTTTGCTGTCTTCTGTCTTAGATGATGATTTTCCTGAAAGCATGCTTCTAAGAAGTACAGCTGATACTTGTCATTTTCTTGGGAAAATATCTCTATCTTGAGTACTGTAACCACAGGGTCCCGTCCCGTCTTCCCGGCCCAAAAAACCAAACCCATTATCTTCAGTATATTCTTTCTCTCAAGAAAAATGAAGGTTTTGTTTTTGGTTTTTCTCCCTGAAATAAATAATGAAAAAGTTGTGTTTTGTTGTTTGTTTTTGGTGCAGAGAACACTTTAGCCATTTCAGAAATGCAAGTGACTTTTACTGTGTTGTTTCACTTCTGGTGGTGGGTGGAAATACACCACTGAGAATATTAAATGACACAGCAAGAAATGTAAGGAAAAAAATAGATTTTTTTTTGTGTGTCATTAAACTCTGATACCATTTGGTTAGTGGGTTCTTTCCCTTAATAAACCTGTGGAATATTTAGATCCCAGCCATCCTTGCACTTTAGTCATCTATTATAGCCAAGTGTTACTAACAGAAACTCACAGCTGCTACTAATAATGGGAGATGTGTTACCCATTATAGATCAATCTGCCCGATCTTAAAACTGGCACCTTTCTATTTGTTCAATAAGCAAAAGCAAAATTGCTCTCCTGTGGCTGCAGCTCTGTACATCTTCATTAAGACTCAAGTGTCTTGGCACAGTTTTGTTTTGTCAGTGATTTAAGTAAATGAGGAAGGGGCTTTTTTCTTTTCATTTTAATAATTTAGACATATGTAGAAATGAAACGCTACAAATGATATTTTAAAAATTCTTATTTGTGTAGTAGTTTTAGAGATGTGCTTTCCAAAGTATGGGCTCCACAGACTTCTGGGTCGTTAAAGTACATCCTCACAGGAGCTATCACAAACCTCATGAATAAGAATCTCTGGATAGAGAACTCAGGAAAATGGTTTGTTTTCTTCCACAGTCTCTGCAGCTGATTTTTATGCACACTAAAGTCTGTAGCACTGGTTGAGGGAGATGATAACAAACTAAAGGGATAAATTGATGGTATTTCAACGAACTACTCTCACCATAGTTATTTCACTGCAGCAGTACTTTGTTATATTCTTGAGGCAGTGCTTTTGGAATATATTCTGAAAAGCATTCTTAACAACATAATGTGCAACTTGAGTAGGAACAGAACCCCGTAATTCCCCCAAAACTTAGAAAAAAAATGTTTTCAAATATATATATTATAAAAGCTAGCTCTCTAGGGGTTGTTGGGTTTTTTTTTTTTAACCAGAAAGCTCTGTTCATGTTTATTTTCTAGTTCCTTCAAGCTTTAAAACCCCAAGTATATCAGGAAGGGAAGAGATTTGTTTCCTTTTATTGTGTTTCTAGAAGCAGCATGTTATAACTTGTTACTGCAAAGAATAATGGTAAATGACCTTTTCTTTTTTAATCAGGGGGAACACCTAGCTTGAAAAGACTGTGGCTGAACCAGGAGCCAGGAATCCAGTGCCTGCGCTTTGACACACTCCTGGCCTGTTTCAATCTTTCCTCTGCCAGAGAAGAGCTGCAGACTTTAGACAACCCATTTAAAGCTTTATGCTGCCTCTTGATCTACCTCTTTGTGCAGGTAAAGTTGAAATGATCTGTGCTAGTAGCTGCAAGCTGCTATTTACTTCTGGCCCTCGTCGTTCACGAGCTACAGTGCTATTGGATATTTCCATGGGGCAGTGCCTCTGGGTCATCTTTTTCCATTATGTGTTCCACAGAACTTTAGACCTTGGAAATGCTATTAAAAATATAACCAAACAAAACAAAACAAAAAAAACCCAGCTTCTGGGTGAAAAAGTTTGAGAAACGTGCCTGTTATATCTGACTGTTGAGATTTTAAATGTATATGAAGTATAATACTACAGGTAAAGAAATCTGTTTCAACTTTAAGCCAACATTCCCAAACTTCTTTGGCCATGGATTTACCTGCACTCACCCTCTTAGTAGTTTCAGTGGTGGTGGTTATTGTTACTGGGTTTCTTTTAGTGTAATAGTTGAAAGATTCGGCCCCGTAGTCAGACAGACGTGGCTAGAGTCCCAGCTTTTTCACTTAGTAGCTGTGTGACTCTAGACAGATTATTTTCAACTTACCTAAGTCACATTCATTCATCATCTAACAGATCCTTATTGAGAACTAACCTTAGTTTTCTAATCTGAAAATGAGATAACAGTTCTTCCTCAGGTTTTGGGGGATCATATTATATCTAAGACACAGAAAGTGTTTTTGTTCACGTGCCTAATAAACTGTCCACTAGAATCATCATCATCATCAATCTCCTCTTTATCCTACTAAACTAGTGTGCCAGAGACTGCACTTCAGGAAATGCAGTACTAGAGCCTTAATATGAGTCTCACTCTACAACTTGGGCGATTCCTTTTTCATTAGCTTTATTCTTAATGTATGTATGAAAATGGAAATGGCCAATTAAAAGATTTGCCTTTTAATAGTTTTCCTCATACATGATAATTTTTGGACACCTTAATGAGAGAAGGGTTGAAAATACCTTCCACCTTCCAGTCCCTCTTTCCGTATCTTTTCCCCACCCACCTTCCACAGTGCTGTCATTTTAAAGTGATTTTTTTTCTCACTATTGTCATAACAACAAAAAGCCCTTTAAAATCGAGTGTCCATTTCTTTAGCCCATCTAAATAGTCTCATAAACTCTCTTGACCCCTTCAGGCTATCTTGTCAACTCCTCTGATCTCTGTATAAGATGGGTCTACTCTGGCAGAACCATTCAATTATCCTTTGCCTAGAATAGAAAGTTAGGTAATTGTGTTTTCAAACCTGAATTCACTCTACAGATTACTGATTGTCATTAAGAAACTTATTGTAGAATTACATCCCAAGGGAATATTATACTGATTTTTTCCATCCTAAATGTCCTCTTGTCCCTGGCCATTCTATAGCTAGTTCTCCACTTTATTTTATTTTTTGTTTTTATTTTTTTATTTTTTAGGAGGTACTGGGAATTGAACCTAGGACCTCATATAGGTACTGGGGATTGAACCTAGGACCTCATATATGTGAAGCAGGTGCTCCACCACTGAGCTGCACCAGCTCCCCAAACTTAGTTTTTCTGTTTTTTGTTTGTTTGTTTGTTTGAGGAGGTATGGGAGATTGAACCGTGCCAAGCAGGCACTCAACCACTGAGCTACACCAGCTCCCTTCTCCATTTTAAATATCAGAAAAATGTGGTATGGATTAAACAACTCTTAGAAATGTTATTACTTCATTATTGGTTTCACATGCACCAATAGAAACTTTTTTTTTACGTTTGTGTTTTGAGTTGAGTATTTATTTATTTGAACAAAACTTAGCAAAGTATAAAACCATAGAGGATGGCAGGAATTGTTAAGTATTTAAATGTAAGCACACTTTTCTTTTGTTAATATATGTTAAATATACATGACTGTATTGATTAATATTTTATATCCATTGTTTATTAATTCACAGGTGGCTGTGGTTGAAATTGAGCCAAAATGGGAATCAGAAAGTGGTAGATAATCAATAAGCTGAGTTTTCTCACCCATAAAACTAAATATGTTGTTCTCAATACCAGATTGGTATATATAGAGATAGATATGAATGCCATTGTATTAGCACTTGTAAGACATATGTTTTGAAAGATTTTTTCCATTAGTAGAAATGAGTTGTGTTGAACCCATTCTCACTAATTGAGCCTGGCTCTGTTTTCTGACCAGGTGGGCAGTTGATCTTTACTTACAATTCACTTCAAGGAGAAAAGATCCAAAATCCCAGAACAGTAGTTTTACGTCTGTATTTATATAAGCCTGAAGCAAGACAAACGAGAAGGAAAAGTTTTGCTTGCATCTTTTTTCTTGTTTATAATTTGCTTTTAAATAAAAATGATCTTTGTGTAATTCAGCATAAAATAGACTTGATGGTTTGGCTTTAAAGGACACGTTTAAATTATAACTTTTTAAAAGTACTTGGTAAATCAATAAAGCTGTGGTATCTGTTAGATTAAGAGGTACACAGGGGGACGGATGTGGCTCAAATGGTTGGGCATCCGTCTCCCATATGGAGGGACCCGGGTTTGATACCCAGGACCTCCCGGCAAAAAAAAAAAAAAAAAAGAGGTACACAGCGATAATTATTCTCTTATAATAAATGAGACTAAAATGATAAATTTATTAAGATATTCGAATTTTATGTAGTTAAGCCTAAATTAGAAGATGGATATGCGATATGAGATAAAATTGCTTACTGGTCAGTGTACAAAACCTACACAGAAGCTAAATACTCATTTGGTCCAACTTCCAAGTTAACAAATAATATGTAAAAAACAAAACTAAGAGTAATTTTTAAATGGCTTACCTGAGAAAATCTTCTGGAAAGCTAAGCTTATATCATAGAAAGTAAACATAATATGTAATCTATAGTAGAGCAAGTACTTTAAAATAATGATCTCCATTATGTGAAAATGTAAAAAAAAAAAAAAAAAAATAGATATTAAGAAACTTTAATAATACGACATGTCTTAGGTTTGTTAGCTATAAAGATGGTGGCAGAGTGTGAAATTGTTTTACTGTGAATCATAACATAGGAGATAGTTGTTCTTTTCTCATAGATTGATATTTTAAAACCAGCCTTCTTCAAAAGTTACTAATGGCAAGAAGTAGAAATAAATTCCAGGAAACCTCAGCCTAAGCAGAAAGAGATAGGGGGTTATGGATTTAAAAAAATAGATCCTGTGTTGGTCTTACTTCTCTAGATGGGGATCCCTTTTCTTGATGATGAGTACTGTACATTTGCAGGTACTCTGGCTTCCCCTGAAGTAATTACAATTGCTATCATTTATACAAAGGTGAGACCTGCTTTGAAATAAAATGGAATAGGGTAGTGGTGGGGTCAGTAAGAACATTAGATCTTAGCAGCCAGTCCATACCTTCTGCTTGGGTGGAGATGATGAATGCCAAACGTACTTTCCAGCCTTACACTCCTCCTGATCTCCATCCCCCTACCTTCTTTGTGAAAGATTTAGCAGATCTTTCAAAAGGAAAGAGAAGTTTCATGATGAGGATCAGCAGGAGTCCCTAAAGAAAAGTATTTCTGATATTTCTGATTTATGGTGGGATCATTTTGATCTTTGAGAGGCACATTAGCCATTTTTATTATCCAGGAAGAATCAATGAAATTGTTAGCAGAGGATTTGTTGTTTTCCATCTTTGTTTTTCCTCCAGCCTATACTTGCTACAGAGTATGCACCTCTATTTAAAAAAAAAAAAAAGTAATTCTCATATTCTTATAGGATAACAGAATTATTTAGGGAGAGGGCACCATAGTGTTTTTTGTTTCTTGTTGGGTTTTTTTGTTGTTGTTTTTAGGCGGTGCCAGGGATTGAACCCAAGACCACACAAATGGGAAGCAGGTGCTCAACCACTGAGCTACATCTGCTCCCTAGTGAGAGGTGGTTTTCTTGTTTGTTTTTAGGAGGTACTGGAGATCGAACCTGGGACCTTGTACGTGGGAAGCAGGCGCTCAACCACTTGAGCTACATCTGCTCCACCACATTGTTTTTATGTGGTTAGCAATATTTAATGGCTACACTAGAAAGGGTGGAGCCTCATCACCATGTGAGGGAGGAGAAAGTGCTTTAGACAGATGCTAGACTGCCCCTGGCATCTGACCTGTCCCTGTCTCTGCTCCTCAGGTCCTCTCCATCGTGACCATTTTTTATTTGAGACCCAACTATTGCCAGAGGGCCTCTTTCTTTCTATGTGTTTCTCTCTCTCTTGGTTTCTCACTTTTGTTATTTGAGGGCCCTCGTATTTTAGGACCCTGGTTCATTTCCAGCCGAGAGCCAAGAACATAAGTTTGATGAGGGATTGGTGAAGGTGGGTGTTTATCCCAGCTCTGTTCACCTCCCAGCTCAGCCTAGCTGTGGATGATAGTAGTAAGTTGAGTTATGTACTCCCCCAAAAAACGCAGGTTCTCAGTCTGCATTCCTGTGGGTATGACCCCACTGGAAAGAGAACCTCTTGAAGATGTTTTTAGTTAAGGTGTGGCCCCACTGAATGAGGGAGGGTCTTAATTGGATTACGAGAGTCCTTTATTAGCAGAAAAAAATCAGACACAGTTGGAGAAGGCCCCAGGGAGAAGCCAGGAGTCAGCAGGAACCTGGAAGAGGGAGAGGACATTTGCTATGTGATGGGAAAGCCAAGGAGCCCAAGGATTGGCAGCTACCAGAATGCTCCTGATCCTGGGAGGAAGCAAGCCTTCAGGCCTCCAGAACCGTGAGGCAGAACATTCCCGTTGTTTAAACAGGAATGTGGTGTTTGTCAGAGCCGCATGGAAACTAAGACAGTGGTCTCTGTCTAGAAACCCCAGGAACACTTTTTTCATTTTAGGGCCAACTCTGGCAGTTTGTGCCCCACCCCAAAAAAGTGATCACCTCTACTGCTCTATGAATTGGACTTGGTCAGTACCGCATAATTACTTCCAGACATTCTGGAGCTTTCTGTATAGCTAGGGAGAAAGGATATTAGAATTCCAAGGACCAGAGCTTTTGCCCCTGTGAGTTAGGTAGAAAGCCTTGGGTTCAGTGGAGAAGATTTTATTTTACAACCACAGATTTTGGACTGTGGAAGAAGAGATTGTATTCCCTTTTGTCTGCATTTTTCTCACTCATTGGTCTTGTTCTTCTCTCTCTGCCTTTCAGGTGGACTCTCTTTGCTTGGAGGATTTGCATGCTTTCATTGCCCAGGCCGTTTGCCTCCAAGGAAAATCAACTAGTCAACTTGCAGGCATACAGGTAGAGACATGACTGATTGATTACCACAGTTCCAGCGATAACCCCGGGATGACCGAAGGTTCATGCAGTGTTCTTTCTAACTAGTTTTTTCCTTCACTGTAGTTGGTATTTCACAGAAAAGCTCAAGATCTTTTAGTCAGGGTCTTGTCATGGTGCAGTGATTTAGCTTCCTCTCATAAGCAGCCATTTTGTAATAACTAAGCTGAGACTCCTGTCAGATTAGCCAGAGTAACTGTATACTAATAGCTTTCTGCATCCCTCCAGAACGAGGCCATTGGAGAGTTCTTTATGAGCAAGTACTGGCTGAGTTGCATTTTTGAGAAGTTTATAGTTCTCAATACTACCTTGATATTCCGATAATTGGGAGGGACTAGTTTACTTGATCCTTTATAAGCTTCATTAACCTTAGAAAAATATGATGCTTTTCTCAGGTTTTAGTAATTTTGCCATAAACGTGTTGCTCTGCCTATTTTGTCTTACCTCCCAAACTACACAGTTTAATACAGGGGTCTTGGATCCATATCACAATTCTCTTATATCCTCTCCCAGTGCTTTGCTTAGACTAGGTGTTAAGTAAATAAGGTTTAATAAGCACTTCATTTAGAGGATTCATATCCTCTCTTGTTTTTATTCAAGTTTCATTTCATTCACAAACTGGCCCAATCACAGCATAAACTTGGTGACTCTTCTTCATAGCTCCATCCTTTTCGATCTGACAGATATTTACTGATGGGAAAGTCCAAGGCCAAGTAGTTAGAATCCTAAGACTCTGCTTTGGAAATGCAATTTGATTACTAGTTTTATCCATAGCTTCTATTTTATTGAATTAGTTTTCATGTCTTTCTAATGAAAAAAAACTAATACTATTTATAAATTACTTTTTAACATAACTTCAAGATTCTTATATACTGTGTTTAATTCATAAACTAATTCTCATAGCAGTCTGATTTTTTTTAAAAAGCCAGATTTTCTTTTATATTGCAATTTTATTATCACATCACTTTTTTAAAAAAAAGCTTGTTTTTAAATTGCTTTTTCCCTTAGGCAAAACAAAATTTTGAAACGTGAATTTTGAGTTCATATGAGGTGTTTTTGATACTAGGTTGTAGTCCTAACCCTCCTGACCTCCCTTCCAGACCATTGTCCTACCTGCCACCAGCCCATTACCTCCCCCTAAAACCTGTTAAGCTCTTCCATTATAACCTGAGACCCCCTCACTGCCTGTCCTTCTCCCTGTCAATAAAATCAAACAACTAAATGAAAGTAGAAGAACTTTGAGGTCATTTAGTCTAATCCTTTGTTACATAAATGAGGAGACAGAAACTCCTGAGGCGTGTAGGTAGCAAAAAAGCTGGAGATTTGGAACCATACAGATGCAAGTTAATTCTGGATTATGTCACTTACTAGCTGTCTGATGTTGAACAAATTCTTAAGAGCTTGCAGCTAATAACTGCTCTGTATTAGCCAAAGGGGTGCTGATGCAAAGTACCAGAAATCTGTTGGCTTTTATAAAGGGTATTTATTTGAGGTAGAAGCTTACAGTCACAGGCCCTAAAGAGTCCAACTCAAGGTTACTTCCTTACCAAATTCTGTTGCCACATGTTGAAGCAAGATGATGGGTGATCTCTCCTGGTCTCTCCTTCTTCTTCCTCTTAAGGCTCCATGGGCCCAGTTTCTCCCGATTTCAGCTGTAGGCTGGAGGGCTCATTTATTTCCCGCTCTCTTCGGGGCCCCAGGATCAAGGTTCTCTCCTCTGCTATGTCTATAGAGCTCTCTTTCTTCCATGTATCTTCTTCTGTGTGTCTTCTTGATTGAGTGCCCATTTATATCTCCCACCAAGGGGGCAGGGACTCAACCCCGAGTCTCCCTAATGACATAGTCGAATCAAAGCCCTAATCTTGATGTAATCTAGTAAACATAAAACCTTTGACTTTAATATAGTCAAAGGGTATACGCCCAGAGGAACAGACCAGTTTACAAACATAATCAAATATCTTTTTTTTTGGAATTCATAAATGATATCAAACTGCCACACTGCTCAGAGCCTCAGTTTCCTCACTTATAAAATGAAGATGATAACCTTATGTACTTGTTGCCAAGACTAACTGCAATAATATATGTAATGTTCTTTGTCTTCCTAGGCATTTAATAAATGTTACTCCCAGTCCCACACTGGTTTGTGACCTGCCTATATTTATCAGCTCGTGATTGGTAGAGCTGAGGTAAAATCCTGGTCTTTTGACATGCAATCCAGTGTTCTTGTCACTTTACCATTTTCCATGAGAAAGACATTATAATTAAGAGTAAAGTTATCTTAGGAAAAAATCACTTTAGAAACAGACTCTTACAAGTTCATTCCCCCATAATGCAGAATTCCATTACTCTTAGATCTTCATTTGCTAACTTTTGTTATATACAAACACACCAGGGCTGCTTCTCATTGTTCTAATTTTTTCTGTCAAAATACAGACCTAGGCCCACTCATATCATTGGTTTATTCTGGTACTGTAACTGGGTAGAATGTGTGTCCTTTTAGTTTAAAGTAACACTACCAGTGATCGTCAGAGCCACCCAGGAAAGTATTTAAAGAGGATGGTGGTTTGACCAAGCCATGATACCAACAAGAATATGACTTTCAGTTCCTTATTCTTTAGCCTAAGATTTGCTATTATAGATATACGGTGAATGCTTATCATTCACTCTCCCTTTTGGGCTCCCCGGATTGACTTTGTGGAAATATAGTGAAAAATGAAAATGGAAGAGGGAGAGGGGAAAGGAGTGTCAGGTACAGGCAGAGTCTCATTTCAAGTTTTGACTTAGTTCTGGTTGCTGAGGAACGCATTGTAGTTTGAGTTAGCCTTGGCATTGGTTTCAAAACTCCTTGTCTTGATAATGAGGTAATTGAGCCACTTAATGTCTAGTGGGCCTGTTGTCACTGCCTGCTGCTCACTGGAAATTGTTTAAATGCCCTGTTAGATCTTTGCCCAGCATTATTTTTCTTGTCCCAACAGCTCAAATACGCTCTTTACAACTGTACATGTATTTACATATTTCTTTATTAAAAACTCAAGATGATTGACTTATATACATAAGGGTATATGTTTATATATATTTTTTATATATTGCACATTAATTCACAGACATAAAAATTTCTCTATGAAATAAGAGAATATAAGAACTCTCAATCTGCAATAATTATATAAAAAAAGAAAAAAGGAAAGATGGCTATCTTTGATATTGTACCAAAGCCTAATCACACAGATGATACTAGGCTACACATCTCATTGATACTGACGATAGGAGAGAGGAACTGTGTTTATACGTATATCAAGATGAAATTACTGTGAGTTTTAAAGCTATAGTTGTGTCTTCTCTGCCAGTATGTACTTTCAGAGGACATGGTCTATTTACTGTACTTTTAACAGAACACATTATCCTTTAATAAGTACTTCCCGAGCCCATATTAAAAAATGTATATACACACACACACACACACACATATACACACCCATATGGGATTTAAGTTAGAATTTGTTAGAGTAAGGAAGTAAACTAAATTAATCCACTGACTGATTTATTTAGCAAATAATTGTGTGCTCTCCTTTAAATAGCTTTACAGGGGAAGGGATAGATTCTTATCTCTGGATAATTTAAGACAAGTTTGTCTAGGACAGAAGAATAATCTCTTCAAACTCTGGCCTTGAAATCTGCTGCCCTTGCTAGTACTTCTTTTATTTATGCCATGATGTGTGTCTTCCTATAGATACTCATAACTCTTTATCCCTTTCCCAGTTATTACCCAGCAGTTTTACAGCTGGCACCGATTGTGATGTGATAGAGCCCTGGGCTTGGAGTTGAGAATCCTCGTTCAAGATTCATTTCCGTGCTTAGTATCTTCTAACTTGGGGCAGACCATTTACCTGTCAGGAATGTAAAAAAGGTTGAAATATCTACCTCACTTATCAAAATATTCCATAAGAATCATATACATGCCCAGAGTATTTCGTCAGCTGTAAAGTCCTCTATAAAACATGTTACGATTGTCATTATTCTTATCACTGAGCCAAATATGGTGTAAACCCTATGTATCCATATGGGACCAGAACCTGGCTTCTGCACGTGATATAAAAGTTTTTTTGTTCCTCTGCTGCTGTGCTATGGTACTTTTATTTTATTTTATTTTATTTATTTATTTATTTATTTTTTACCGGGAGGTCCCAGGGATCGAACCCGGGTCCCTCCATATGGGAGACGGACGCCCACCCAGTTGAGCCACATCCGACCCCAACTATGGTACTTTTAAATTTGCTCTTCCTCTCTTTTTGGGGGGAGAGGCAAAACAACGACTCTAGCTTTTTTTTTTGCCCATCACTTTATCTCTACTGCCGTGGGTCCCTGAAACCAACAAAACAGTCCTCCCCTCCTTGTGCTGGCTTGGTCTTCAGCCTCCTTCCAGATGAAAAGCTCTCGACTGTTCTAAGAGTCAGGATTCAAAAAAAGCAGGGACGTGGTGATACCTTCCAAACTGAGGTCCTAAAGAAGAACTGTGCCTTCTCCATTCCAGACGCTGGGTTTAGAGGAGATTTTAGTCCCCTCTTCTCGTCCCGTACAACCTCATTCGAAAGTTTTGTCATTTTTTTGTGGTTTGGGAATAAAAAGGAAAAAGTTAATGAAAAGAAAAATTCTGTTACAAAATTCAAGCCACCCCACATTAGAAAGTGACCTGTTGTAATAAGCCTTATATTATCTTGCTGCCATGAGGACTCTTTAAAATTTCTGGGGGAGCACGTGGCATTAACATTGGAAGGGACTCTTGATGTTTATAGGAATGCGTAGTGAATTATACCAACAGCAGCAACAGCGTACGAAAAGGAGCGTAGTAGGACTTCAGAAAGGGACAAACTGCGTGTGCACTATTTTTGTTAAAGTCATTATAGTTGATGATGATTTATTGTCCATTCCAGCAGCAGCTTGTGGTTAAAATATTTTATGGCAGACTCAGGCAAGGCCTTATGCCTCAGTTTTTAATTTATTATGATCCTGTTTATTCTGGGCCCTCAGTTACCTAAGTGACAAATTTACTTTTTGTTTTGCTTAAAACCATCATGGTTGTGCACACTAACTGAACGTTGCCTTCCCACGGTGAGATTATGTGGAAAGAGTGTTTATTAAAATTGAATTTTTAAAATTGTTTTTTTGCTGGGTTATCTATTTAGGTGAGTTCATTTTAACTTCAAGATTCTTAATAGTTTGTTAGTTTTCAAGAACCGCTTGTATAGCATGTACCTTTTAAGCTTTCACTCTTTAATAATTTGTTTTAAAAACTACAGAAATAATTCAGAAGTTCACTTAAAGTGGGTCAACTTTCCTATTCACTACAATTTATGGTGCGCTGCTCTGGAGCCCCCGGGCCTCTGAGCAAAACTCGTCTCTACCTTGACTCTAGAGACCATTTCTCATACCTCCATGGGGGAGTTTGCAGTATAAATTATCCCCTTTTCTTTTATCTTTAGCTTCATCTTTTCTACTGGCTGTGGTTCCTCATTGAAAAACTCAGGTGTCTCCCAACTGGAAAAAAATAATTCTCCTATTGCAAAGTTTTCCACTCAATCTGTTGCCCTTCTCTCCTCTTCAGAGCCAAGCTTGAGGACATAGCTGGACACTTACTCTCTCTACTCCATTTCCTCTCATTCAGCCCATCACAGTGAGAGTTCATGGCATGAAACTGCCGAAGCAAAGGTTGAAATCTAGTCTTCTATCACTTTCTCTAACCTCTCCCTCCTTTGAGCCTGCAGTGTAACTTTCATTTATCTTTGTTAAATAATACCTTTCACAGTGTAGACCTTTTTCTAAATACACATGTTGAAGCCTCACCCTACAGAGTCCTGGTTTGGGTAGGTCTTGGAGGAGTCCAGGGCACATTGTTCTGATGTGTACCTTAGTTTTAAGAAACCTGTAGTATTCCGTTTATGGATTTTTATGGTTTCCTTCCTCTACTAGACTAAGAGATTGTTTTTCTAGTGCCTAAAATTAAGTGTAAAGCATCATCCTCTGTAATGGAGAGTATTAATTTGCTTCATATGAATATACAGCTAAAATCTGGAAGAAGTCCTACTTTTGCAAAGTTCCCTGTGCCTCTCTGATGCTTCTACATGGAGTTCTCAGCAATACCAGTTCTGTAGAGTTGGTGAACTTCAGCTGCCTGCAGAGTTGATTGTGAAACTTGGAGTTGACTCTGGGGATTAGGGAATGCCAGTGGATCCTCCAAAGGCTCAAAGGTTTCTGGCTGGTACTGCAGAAATAGAAGCACGGAAACCACCCCTTGGTACATTCTTCCTTCTCCCGCAGAGATCATCCTCTGATAACTGACAACATTTTAGCTTTACCACTGTGTTGCATGAAAATGCTACTAGCTTGTAGACTTTATTATGATGTTCAAACCTAAAACCAGTGAAGGCAAAAGCCCATTTGCAAAAGTGGACTCAGATGGCTGAAGAATGATTTGGAAATTCACTTGACTGTCTCCCAGGTTGAAAAGCAAAGCTAGGGCTCTAACGTTTGCAGTATCAGAATAAGGGAGGGCAGAAGATGGAAGCAGAAGTGGCAGAGACAAAGAAGGAATTGTTTAGAATCTTCTGCATCTGTGGCATTGTATTTCTGTCGGTTAGGTCAGAAACTAGATCAGACCTTGTCTCCAGCAGCACCCAGCCCAGTGCCTTGCATATGTTAATCCTGTGCATGTCAAGTTGAAAAAATGTATTTGTTTTTGTGAAGCTGTTCACACTTTTGCAGCCATTTGGATTTTCTGAGACCAAAATAGTGTAAACCAAAGCTAATGGGAAACATATCTAAATGGTTTCATCTGAATTGAAAGGAAAGGCTTTGAACTTGGACTTGGGAATTTCTTCAGGATAGCAGGCAGAGGAAATGTCAGTGTCCGTTTTCTTTTCGGTCTTCTAAACTGCATTCTTGCCTTATCAGAGATAGTATTTATGGTCTATATCATACATTTTTTGGCTCTCTAAATTGGTTTTATTTAGAAATTTTAAAATGCTGTTTTATAATGATGTGAAAGACCTGTTTCTACAACTAAATGGTAAGCTCCTAAGGGCTGGCACTATATCTTAGCTTTTTTTGTAAGTGCTCAACCCCTAGCATAAAATAGATGCTCAATAAATGCTTGTTGAAGTGCATAGTAACAGTGGTTAAAGAATTTTATGAAATGAATCTACAACACTTAGTTCTACCTACGTTGTTTTCTTTATTTAATATAGGGCTAAATCGTCCTGCTAGAGTATTGTCTGATGTTTTACCAGTAGAATACGACTAAAGAAACGAGGCATTTTAACATATTGTGAGTTTTATGATTTAAAGTTGGGTTTGGACTTGACCCTTTGATTTTGTGAATTGTTTTCAAATATGTCCACTGGAAAAAAGTAGGTTACAAACAACGTTTTAAGTGATAACAGGTGCTAGACCATGAAACCATGGAGGAAAGAATTGCCTAGGAAAAAGGCCCCAGATATTTTCCATTCATTAAATATATCCCACTTCAGGGGAGAATTCAAATCAAAGAATTGTTGACAAAAAGCTGGTACCAGAGTGGTATAAGACTAGGGCATGCCTTAAAATATCTCCTAAAACAACCTCTGGCTACAGAATGCTTTGTTCTTTGCCAGAATTTCCCGTTTTCTCTCCAGCTAGAATTGTGGGAAGAAATTATGCAAGCCTTTTGGAGCCCACCAGAACTGCAAACTCCTGTGATCATTCAGTACTTGAAAATGTTTATCTGTCATCGCTATCTGACGGAATGATTTTGTTACAGATTCTAACAGTTGTTGGTAAAATAACTACATGCTTAGAAATAAAATGGGTGCCTACTGAATAAAATAGCAGAAACATAAAATAGCAGAGGAAAAATAAGCTCCTTGGTATGATGATGGCACTGATGTGCCTCTTGGTCTCTGAAAGAAAATGCTTGGAGCCTAAATTCATTAAGGAAAGTTAAATAAATAAGCAAAACATAGATTTGGTGATATATGTCATATGTTGACAGCCCAGGTTTTCAAGATTCAATAAGAACCTCTCTGCAACTCTTAGGAAGTGGTACAAGTTACTCTTACTGGGAATTAGATTCTTCTTGTCTGAGGACAAAAAGGTCAGCAAAGACTTCTTCAAAATGAACTTAGGAAGTAAGACCTTGGGGTAGACTAGGGAAAGACCAGGTATGTAGAGCAGTTACGAGATAAGCATGGCGATGGATATGTAGAAGCTGGTTCTGACAGGAAAGGGATCATAATTTCTCTCATGGATTGATTAGGCACCTGCCAATTGCCTTACCATAGTTTCTACTTGCTCATAGATAAAATAGCTTTTTAATATGGACTTGAAAAGGGTGATTGTGAACAGGAATGAAAAATGGGGAAGGTTAGGAAATAGTGTTTGCCTGGCTGGGGTGTGGCTTCACTTCATCAAGTTTTAGGGTTGACCTGTGTTCATAAGTGGCAGGTGTTCCCAGAGGGCAGGGTGAGGGGGACGGGAGAGGAGACAGCAGGAAAGTCAACAGTGACACACGCACCTGCCCATCATCTGCTCTGCTGGGCCACCTGCACCTGTCAGGGAGCCCATTGTTATCCTGGCAGGAGCGTGAGTTTCACATCTGCCTGAGCTTTCACCAGATGAGGCAGATGGTGGGGCGAGGCGAAGCCCAAAGAGAGTCAGAGTACTCTAGGCGCCTCCCACACGGAGTGGTCCTCTGGAGTTGGACTGAAGGGAGCACTGCTGGGTCCATTATACCCTCACAGTCACAATGACAGCGAAGTAATAGAGCTTGCTGGACAGTAAAAGACCCTGGTAAGGGATAGCCTCTCATTGTAAGCTTTCGAAAAAAATCGTTGCCACATATAGGATAATTTGTTGAAATGAGTACGTGAAATGAATAGTATTGCAGTCCCTTAATTCTTCTCTTAGTTTTGTGATTATTGATATATCCGAATGCGGAGTGTCATACAGATCATTTTCCTGCTTCCCCATTTGATGAAGGGTAAGCTTGAGGTAATGGGATTTTTAAATCGTTATTCCTTCTTCTTGTTACTGTATTTATATTCAGGACTTTGACAAAAGAACGAGATACAAGTTGTTTGTTCCTGTTGGGCCTGTACTACATTATCCTTTTTGACTTCCTTAGAAAATATCCAGAAACAATTCTAAGATGCTGGATTGAATCACTTTTAAGCTTATTATAAATTTTGGCAATTCTGACTTGAAACAGAAATGTTTTCTTTTTGCATTGTAAGGAAGCTCATCATAAAACTCGTCAACAGAAATTTTAAAGGAAATAATTCTAGGACATTGAATCTCCAAATCATATCTTTATCTTGCTGCAAATTAAAGTTAATGAAACTTTAAATGATTGTCTCACATTGTCTGAAGGTTAACCCAGATGTTGGCAAATGACACCCATAGGCCAAATCCTGTCTTTAAGTACGGCCTTTAAGTTGAGAATGGTTTTTACATTTTTAAATAGTTGGCAGGGGATCAAATAATATTTCATGACAATGAAAATTATTCAAACTTAAAATTCCAAATATGGTTTGTTTTTTGTTTGTTTGTTTAACACAGCCACACTCATTGGTTTACTCTTGTCTGTGGCCGCTTTTGCACTACAACGGCAGAGTGAAGTAGTTGTGATAGAAACAGTATGGCCTACAAAACCCAAAACATTGACCAACTGAAAAAGCTTGCCAGCCTCTGACTTAAAGTCAGCAGGCTCTTAGGCCAATATGATAATCACTAGGTGGTGAGTTTCTTAGGGCAGAGACCTGAAATGGTGTCCTGGTCTTTATGGTGCCCTTCCTAGCACGCACTTGGCACCTAAAACTCACAGGCAATAGAGACAGTAATAATTCTTACATAAATATAGCAGTTTAAAGAAATTATGAGGGCTTTGTAAATATTGTTTAGTTTTCATATTATCTCTGAGATAAAAATCATATCATCTGTTTTACTATAAGAAAAATGAAAACAGGAAGAGGTCACCATGTCTTGGCAGAGGTCACCATGAAGGGGCTGAGAGTGTTTATTTCTTGACCCTTGAGTCCACTACCACCCCCCCATAATAAAACCTGTATCCAGGGTTTGGGAGTCTTTAGGGGTCAAGGATTGTGGCATATTCATCTTTGGGTCTCAGTGTCACCCGATGTGAAGCTTTACAAATATGAAGGGTTTAATAGGTTTTTCAAATTGAAGTCTACAGTTCCCCACTAGAACCAAAACAGAAGGGGACCTCAGAGACAAGTTAGTCAAGCTCCTTGGTTTTACAGATTTGGGTATTTAGCAAAATGATCTGCTCAAGGTTAAGGTACTAGCAAGTGTCTGAGCCAGACTGAGAACCCAGGCCGCCAAGTTCTAGCCAAGTATTCTCATTATTTTATATCTTCCCAAACAACTAAGTGCCTTTAAAGTTATGAGCAAATGTATCGTGTAAAAAGCAAATCTTCCATTATCCAGTTACCACCCTTGCTGTTGAATCCTCACTTTCCAAATCAAACATTTAAATTCCATAGATAACATCAGAATGCTTTGAGGATATATGGAAATCACATTTTTATAATACATCAAAATAAAGTCCTTAGATTGGTGCTTTATTGATTTGTTTAAATCCCTAAAACAGCCACAGAAATACAGGACTGTGTAAGTATTCAAGGGAATATTTAGAATCGTATCCTAGAAAAATGTTTTATTAGACTTTCAATAAATATTTGATGAATGAATGAACAGTAGAAATAGAATCTATTAAAAGTTTTGCTAGACTTTAAAAATTGATACGTAGAAACAGGAAGACTGACTTCTAGACAGCTTAAGTTAGATAAACACTATGGCAAAGAAGAAAAATAAAACTGTCTTTCATATTTTTCTCATTTTTATTCTCTTCTGTGCACATATGACTTTCAAATATTTATGAAAAACCACCACAGGTAGAATATCGTTGATTTGACTTCATGAAAAGAGAGATTTGTGGCAACATTTGATCCTAGAAAAGGACTTTATTTGAGGCCCCGTGCTATGCTGGAACCAACTGCATACCTTCTGGATTTGGCAGGGCAACCCCAGTTCCACTTATTTTGCCTGATGCCCCATAGGTATAGTAATGTATGTCATACTATGAGTCTTGATATTTGATTCAGAAAATATGATCTTTTTGGGTAAGCAAGAAAGTACATGAAGGGACATAATAAAAAAGTAGAAAATTTAGACTATAGTTGAGAGAGAATAAAGAGGTAAGCTGTCAAGAGCTCTAGTGGTAAAGGTAAGAAGTCAGATTTGGAGGCCAGCAGTGCCGGAGGAGATCTGAACAACACATGGGCTGAGTTCCAGCCACTCTCCTCAGAACCTCAGCCGTGGGGGTGTCACTTAAATAACCTTTGCCCCGACGTAATTACTGGGCTCTTCTACTTCCTGCTTCCATATCTAGTTGTTAAATAGGAAATTTCTCTTGGCCCAGTGAGTCTTAAGAAAAATAGATATTCTTGGTAATCAGGAGAGAGCTGGGGCGGGCGCCGGGAGCTAAGACTCAGGAAATTTGTTTTGGCATGTCATCTTAGGGTGGGCTGGAAATGCCTCTGTCATTAACTGAGTCTTTGAGGGAGGAAAGTAGGTGAGAAATTTCATTGAAAAGTTCCTGAGAAGAGATCCATTAGCTGCCGTTCCCAAACCCTCGAAACCCTGCCCATTCCATAATTTGTTCCTTTTTTTTTTTGCCTTGAGTGTTTATCTTTTTAAAATACAACTTATGTAATTGAAGTTTTTATCATTTAATTTCTTCTTTGATCTTTTTATTTTGCAATATTTCAAACTTATGGGACAGTTACAAAATCATGCAAACCCCATAGAGAACTCTAATATAACCCCCACCCAGATCTACCTCTCTCTAACATTCTGCCACATTTGCTGTATCCGCTATCCATCCTCCCGTCTATCCATCTAGCCCATCTATCTGTCTATTTTCTAAACATTTGAGAGTAGGTTGTATATGTCCCGTTCCTTGAACACAGTGCTTCCTTGTACATTTCCTAAGGGCAAGGATATTGACTTATGTAACCATAGTAAGTAGAGTTATCAAGTTCAAGAAATTTAACATTAATACAAAGTTTACAGTCTATATTCCAGTTTTTTCATACATGTCAGTCGTATCCTTTGGGGCCTTTTATCCTCAACAATTAGATCTGGTCTAGGATCATGTATTGCATTTAATTGTCATTGCCTCTTTAGTTGCTCTTTTTTCCCTTAATTGTGGAAACATATATACAACATAAACTTTCCCATCCCAGCCACTCCCAAGCACACCATTCAGTGGGATTAATCACATTCCTGATGCTGTGCTGTCCTCACCACCACCCATTACCACTAATTCCTCATCACCCCAAACATAAACCCTCTATCGTAATTTGTTCTTAGAAAGCCGAAACATTACTAGAGGCAAATCCTTTGAAGAGATACTGTATAACTAATCTATTTCCTCAATCACGGTGTTTTCCAAGGTGACATGCAAGCAGAAAAAATAGTTTCAGTGACTACACCTGCTTATCCAAAGCCTAATTTGGAGTGGAACTGTTCTAATGATCCATGCTAATTGGAGGCAGAGACCAAAAACAGATATATTGATAGTCTCATTTACACCAATATCAATCTCTCCTGTCATCAGACAACTAATGTGCAGCTTAAATAACCCACAAAATAGAGATTTACAGCAGGAATTAGCCAATGACAGCCTGTGGACCAAATACAGCCTACTGCCTGTTTCCGTAAACAAAATATTACCGAAACACAACCACATTCATTTATTAACTACAACTGCCTTTATACTACAACCAGATTGATTAGTTGCAGTACAGACCACAAGGCCCACAAAACCTAAGATCATTGTTTTCTGGCCCTTTACAGAAAAAGTCCATATTCCTTCTTTCAGTGCTCCAGTGATTTTCCTATTGAGGATTTTTAAATTTCCTAATCTAAGATCTCTTCAGATCCAGCTCTGCCAGCAACTTCTGCCCCGCTCAGCCGCCCAGAGTCACTTTGCTGCTCCCACACAAGCTGGGCCCGTGAGCCTTTGGGAGACCCTGTCTGCCTAGACAGCCCCTGCCACCATTTCTTCTCGGGGATCTGGCCCCCTCCTGGGGCTTTACCTGGAAAGGTGGTTGCACTCCTTTCTGCTCTGAAATCCCCCCACCTATCTGAGGGTTCCATCTCCTTCCAGGAGGGCCAAGGCAGAGAACCTATGCTCTGTAGGTCTCGCACTTTTCCTGCACACCTGGATTCCCCTCTTGCTCTTTCTAGCCCAGAGAATCTTCATCTAGTCTTGGAGAATGAGGATTCTTGCCCTGAGTCATGATATGCTATTGCAGATTGATCCTCTATGCTGAGTTCTTTAAAGTTCTCCACCTGAGGTTTGGCTTTTGAAACTCAGAAGCCAAAAATTGATGATATTCTCCGCCTGTTTGCTCATTTATCCTCCACCTATAGACTGATTGTAGAATGTCTTAGATGAATAAAGGGGTTAGAGGCAGGGAGATAAGGGGGAAGAAGAGTGGAATTATGGTTAATAATCCAGAATATGATCTCACCACATTTTTTTTAATGATTAGCCATTAAATACCTTGAAGGACTTGTTTTCCTTAATATTCTTTTTGACTAGGATTCTCCCTGTAGCTTTACTTTCATAAATTATATAGCTGCAGGGTGGTTGTGGTCCCCTAAGTAGTAAAGGATCCTACACCAGAACGTCATGGTGAGGTTTTTCCTGCTTGGGAAAGCACTGAACAACAACCACAGAGCCTCCAGAATTCTGGGATATGCAGTCAAGCAGGAAAAAGGCTATACTTTTTTTTTTAGATATATTTTTTACATTTATTACTGAGATATAACTCATAGAGTTCACCCATCGAAAGTGTACAAGTCACTTGTGCTTTTAGCACAGTCACAAGCTGTACAGCCATTACCATAGTCAATATTAGAACATTTTCTTGACCCCAGAAAGACTTCCAAACCCATTAGCAATCACTCCCAATCTACCCTCCCGCAGCCTGCGGCCCCCATTAGCATAATTTCTGTCTGTATAGATTTGCCTAGCCTAGACGTTTCCTATCAGTAGAACTATACAATACCTGGTCCTTTATGACTGGCTTCTTCCACTTAGCCTGTTCCTGAGCTTCATCCATGTTGTAGCATCAGTTCTTCATTGCTTTATATGGCTAAATAGTATGTCATCGTATGCATATACCACATTTTGTTGATCTTTTTATCAGTTGATAGACATATGGGTTGTTTCCATTTTTTGGCAAATATGGAGAACGCTTCTATGAACATTCATGTGCATGTTTTTGTGGCAACATTCTTAAAGAATTTCCTTAAATATATGAATATAATGGAGGTCATTCCTCAAATGTTGAGTAACTGAAGGCTTTCTGCTTTTTAAAAAGTACCTTTTCTACGATCAGAACCATCTTTCCTCAGAAGTTTCGAGAATTGCATAAAATATATTGAAGAAAAACCTCTACCTCAAGATGCACAAGGGAAAAAAGACAATTCTCCAGAAATAAAAAGGAGGAATGAAAATAATCTGATAGCATACATCAAATGGATCCCAGTGATAGGAACTTTCTGGAATAAATGATAGGTTTGAACCCCCTATACAAATCAAAACTCTTCACAAACCAAGCTTTCAAAAGGCTAAGGCCAAAAAAATGTGGATTATTGGGGAGTGTGGGATGCTGCTAGCTACTTAAAAGGTTAGAATAAAAATTGAAAAAGCTGTTGCCTATTGCAACTTTTGTAGGAGCAGTACAGGATGCTGAAACTTTACAGAATGTTTGAAAAAGGAGAAAGATTACATGGAGGGTAGAAGCATGGAAGAGACGGGAAAACCAAAGCAAGATGAGCTATGTATAACTTTGCTATCTTTCTTTAGGATGTTTCTGGTTTTCAGGTGTTCAGTTTCTTAAGAAATTCAGCTCTTCATGCTGTTTTCCATGTTAAATGAGTCAGGAAATTTTTTAAAGATAGAGAAAATTAGCATTAAATTAGATAATTATTTCTCAGAGTTATCCAATAATTATTTAGGAGTTCTACTGAAGTGAGTGAAATGAGGTTTTTATTAGAAATGAGTTTATTTTTTGTTTAGACATACAAGAAGTTATGTTTCTGCCACTTGTTAAAAATATAGCAATGATCTCTTTGTAATTTATTGTTTGTGCTCAGATTAACTAAACTTCTGATTTTTTTTTAAGGAGGTAGTAGGGATTGAGGCGTTCAATCACTGAGCCACATCTGCTCCCCTGTGATTTTTTTTTTTTTTTAAGATTGGTGTTTCTTTATACTGGATTTGTCAAAAGTGCTAAGAAAGCCTCAATTCAGATACTATTTTTACAAATTATTTGATTACTTTAATATTGCAAAAAGAATAATGAAGCCTTACTAGTGTGAGATTAGTATCTCACAGTCATCTAATAAAAGCTTTTGACTATTTTATTTTCAAAAATAGTAATGGGCAGAGGGGGGGCGGTTAAATTCAGCTTTTCCTGAAAGTGTCTTCCCAAATGTCTTACCCAGTTTAAGATAGTGTTCTTAGAAAGGGAAGTGGTATAATTATATTAACTGATATATATAACTTATTTATATAAATTGTGTGTGTATGTTTGTATGTATATGTGGAGAGAGAGAGAGACATGCCATTCCCAATCCGTCTTCTCCCTTGTTGCCTTTCTCTGTAGAGACTAGAGCCTCAGGTTCCCTTTTCCCATCCCTTTTGAAGATGGGTTGACCATGTGGCCCAATTATAACCAATAAGACATGGAGAGAGGTTGCGAGCATTTGGGAAAGATTTCTGTTTCTTTATAAAATGAACAAATTGTGGCATCATATCTTCCTCCTTGCCTTGAATGTAGACATGACATCTCAAGCTACAGCAGCCATCTTATTACCGTGAGGAGAAAATTCTCACACTCTAAAGAAAGCTAGAAAGAGCTTGGGTCTTAGATGATACTGGTGAGCAACTGAACTAACCCTGAGCCTGCCTACTTCTGGTTATTCTTATTAGGTAAATAAATATCTTTATGGTTTATGCAGCTTTCAGTTGTGGCACACATGCAATCTAACAACTGCATGATGTTGCTTTTTGCAAGCCTAATTTTTGTTCTCACTTGGCTTGCTTTTTATAACCAGCGTATTGATGCCAGGGAGAAGTCAGATAAGGATTGTTGGATGGAAACGTCAGATAAGGATTATTACAGGCCGTATCCTTCAGTTGAATCTTAAAAAGGAAATAGGAGTTTCAAAGGCAGTGAGGATGAGGCAGGTGGGGTGGGAGTAGTGCTTTCTAGTCAGAAGAAAGAGCATATTCAAAGCCCCAGATAATGGCAGAGATTGGAAGTTACAGGTAGTCAGTAAGACTGAAGCTTTGGCTGTGTCGGGGGGAGTAAGTGGAAGTGAGGACCAAGGGCTCCAAGGGTGCAGGCAGTGGAGAGTCTCTCTGCCTCTCCTCCTCCCGCCCCCGCCATCTCTCTGTTCTACTCGCCTCATCTTGGATAGGCTTTCTTCAAGGGCAACCGCAGACAAAAAATCAGTCTTGTACAGCTCCATTCTGTGGCAATTCCAGAGAAAAAGAGCTTGTAGTTCTTTGATGGCTCTGGCAAAATTCTCAAGAAAAATACTTGCCCAGACTAAGTTACATGTCCATTCCTGGACCAAATAGTACTCAGACCAGCCCCTAATGGAAGGGTGGAGTCTAGGCCCCAATCCAGTAGGGGCTGAATGAGTTCCCAGTGAAATGATTGGCAGGAAGACATGATGTCCCTTACCATTACTATAGGAAAAAAATATATATATATGAGGTGCTAGGGGGTGCTGAGAGATCTACCTAGGCTTTCCTGAGGAAAATATTCCATCAGTAACCGTAGCTACTGATTTGCCTTTGTCTACATAGGATTATGGGTGAATTTTATTTTCTTTCTGTTGCTTGTTTGCATTTTCTGTTTTTTAATAATGCACTTGTATCAGGAATATAATAGAATTGAAAATGATAAAGGATAGAGTGCTAGGCCAAAAAAACCCTACACATATATAATGTGGGTATGTAGTATATATTAAGAATCTATTCTCAGTCAAGCTTTTTATAGGTATCACAACCAATCTTAATAAAACAGCTCAACAGGAAACTGCGGTTCAGAAATAATTTGCCTCAAGCTAGAAATGCTAGAGCCAGGATTCTGAGCTTTGACTTTCTGAAATCAAAGTAGATGCTGTTTTCTTTATGTCATGGGAATGCCAATTAAGAGGCCACTGAAGTAGACCAGGTAAGAGATAAAGTCTGAACTAACCCAGCCCTAGGAGGAGGGTAGTGCCACCATTACCTGAGATTGTTTAAAGGAGAACCAGGTGGAAACGTTAATGAGTTTTTTTTTTTTTGGAGCTGTAGAATATATGTGGGATGTTCAGGTAGAAATATATGGTATGTGAGTCTGGAGAGAAGTCTGGACTAAAGATCCAGATCTGGAGCCATTAGCATGTGGGTGGTAGTTGACATGTGAGAGGAGGTGAGATTACCCAGCGGACTTAGAGAGAGCAGCAGGCAGAAAGGAAGACTGAAAAGAATTACTCAGAGAAAAAGGGAGAAAACTAAGAGAATCTGGTGTCTCATAAGAAAAAAAAAATAGCATCATACCATCAAGGGGGCAAGACGAGAAGGGCTGAAGCCTGGCATCTGGCGCTCTCAAATTCATTGTCACCTTTTGCCAGAATAGTTTTAGGGCCATGGTGGGAGCAGTCTGCTTGGTACTATACGTTGAAGAATAGAAGAGTGAGGAAGTAGACACCAGGTGAGGCAGTTCTTTTAGGAAGCTTGGCTCTGAATAAGGACAAAGACTTGGTCAGAAGCTGGAGGTGGCCCTGGAATGGTATTTTCATAACATTATCTCCATTATCTCCTTTAATCCCCACATATTCTCTGTCCTGGGTAAAACTGTCTTTTTTCTACAGTGTATCTACTATGTATGTACTACTCTCATGCTTATTTCCTATTTTCACGTAAATTTTTTCTGCATTTACATGTCTTTATACTAAGCTTTGCTTTGCTTTCCTCCATTCTTGGGCCCTTCTTATATGCCATCTTAAAAAAAAAAAAAGTAGAAGAGAATTTGTTTTTTCTGGTTATCACCTGTGGTCGTCACGTCTGTACTTTAGTTTCCCAGTGAATTTAATAAAACCGTAGACTCTTAGATGTCACCACTGGGCATTAGGTAGTAAGGATCAGATTGAAAAAAAAAATTTTAGGCAATAGTAAGGACTTTGAATTTTTTTTTAACAAATCAATTTTATTGATCTGTATTAAGGTTGGAAATTATTTATGTTTTCAGAGGCTGGAAAGACCGCCTTGTTTGCCTCCTTAGGACCCCTTCTCCTCTATTTGAGTACCATGGGGCAGCAAATAAAGAAGGTTACAGCTTGTGGGAATGCCGGGTAGAGCTCATTGTCAAGCCTGCTGGGCGCTGGGACGCCTCAGACAACACACTGACTTCAGCCGAGTGGGGATGTTTTCTCTTTGCATATTAAGTTTAGAAAACTTGCTGTTGCTTCCACTTGATATCACGGATATTTCCGTGATGGATAATAAGGTGCCACAGCACAGCCTGAGTCCTTTGTACAAGGGTCCCCGTTGTGCTCCAAGCAACACTCACTAGTTGATCAAGTATTTCTTTGGAAGGGTCAGCTCAGGTTCTAGGAAGGCATTTCAACACAATTCGCTTTGTGCCTGGTTTAAAGATGTGAAGTAAAGAGAAACGGCATTGGATAAGAATGAGTACGGAAGAAGTGGAGTTTGTGTTAGGCTTGCTGAAGGCAGGATCAATCTACGGGTTAAACGTGGCTTCGGCGCAGACCTTGGTGGTCTGTGGTCACAGCATTGCTGCCTTTCCTAGCTGCCCGGTACCTTTACTCTCTGGCCAGAACTCACCCCTGCCCCCTGCACATTATATGAGAAAGAAAAGTCATCAGAACACAAGTATTTCCGGTTCCTTGTTGTTAACCTGTACCCGCATGTGATTGTTTTCCCTCTAAGAGAGGACTAGAAAATAGTAGGTTCCCCCATGCAGCCCTCAGATGTAGTCATTTACTTATTTATAAATACAACACACATTCTTGAAGCACCCACTCTGTGCAAGGCATTGGGTGAGGCATTAGGGATCACTGTCCCTCAATGACTTGCCTTGTATTTAAAGTCTAAATTTACTTGTCCTGCATTTCCACCTCCACGGTGTTTTCAGAGGCTTAAATGGGTGTCACACAAATCTGTCGTGCCATCGCTCTGCTTAAAGATACTAAATGGTTCTCCAAGGCCCACCAGCTAATGTCCAGAGTCCTGGCTGTGGTATGCAAAGCCCTCCGCCCCAAGGCTCCCCTCTTTTCTTCTGACGTATCACCTCCCCTTCACACCTTGTGTCAAAAGATTTATTCCCTCTTTCCTCAACACATACTGCATTTTCACACTCCTGCCTATTTAGTCATTCCTGTCCCCCTTCTCAAGTATTTGAACTGATGTAAAACATCTTGTCAGTGGTCGTGCGCTTGATGTTTGGGCCTCTGTCATCCCCCCCCCCCCCCCCCAGGCAGCCCTTCCACCTTTGGACATGTCTATCACGGAGCTCTCCCTTAGAATAAGCAGAATTCTGTCTTCTAGATGCTGAGCTATCACATCACATTTCATTCCAGGATAAACCATTGGACACGTTCTTTGATGTGTAAAGTAAGCAAGATGGAAAGTTTAGCAGTTTAAAGTTGGAGAGTGCTATTAGGCTATGGAATAATATTAGTATTTTGTTTCAAATCCATGGCATTTTTCTAGGTCGTGGTCCATAGCTCCCCTTGTTGAAGTCAGTGAGAGTTCTGGGAGGGTTGGAAGGATAATTCGTGTAGGTAGTCATACACTAGCTATGCTCTTTACCAAATACAGGTTTTTTTAAGAACAAAAAGTATGAAAACTGTGAAGTGGAGATGATCAAGAAAAAGCACAAGTGCGATATCAAATACAAAATGAAAAATTTCAAATGGTCCGGTTGTTTAGTGCAGGTGGTTAGCCTGATGTTAAATGGTCTCTGCCCTCATGAATCATTTTTTAATAAACTTGCATATAAGACTTTGGATTCCTTTAGTCCTGACTTAGTAAGGATTGGAAAACAGCTTGGATGTAAATAAAAGCTACACCTTATTTCATTATACATCTGCCACAGCCTGCATAATGTTAGCTGTTTCCTGTATTCTCTATCATCAGAAAACCTACCCCTCCCACCGTCCCGCCACCAATGTAAAAAGAAAGTTTCCTCTATGGGCTATTTTGTAAGATTATGCGGAACTTTTAATCAGGAGACTTCTAATACAGAGGAAGAATTGTAGTGTAGAACCTCTAAAACCAAACTAGTCCTTTTGAGACCAAAAAACCTCAAATCTTACTTTTTTGTTTTGTTTACCAATAAATAGTGATGTATTTATAGTGTTCTCCTCTGTTTGGATTTCCATCTAGTTAGACAAATATCCTGGTGAAGCAATACTTGAAGCTTTGTTTAGGTTGACTTAGAAGTTGAGGCTTTTGGAGAAGAGCAGTTTTCTTTCATGCAAGTATCATTTTACCTCTCGCCAATAAACCTCAGTAAATGAACCTTCCTTAGCATATAAACACCAAACAGCTGAGCTGTTTACTGTTAAATATTTACTGAGAGGCATTAGGAACGTTAAGAACTGGTTCTTCCAGTTTCCATGTTCCTGTCAGAGGCCATTAGGCCACCTCTCTTCTGTCAGCTCCATTACCTCAGCAGGAAGAGCACATCTTTACCTTGTCTTTTATTCCAAAGCACCTTAAATCCTGTTTCCAAAATATTGGCTGCTTTTATTTATTAATTTTATTTGTTGAGTCAGACAAGCAAAAGGCCATACCTTTTAGCCACCTCAAATTGATTGATACTCACTGGTGATCCTGAGCCTTCGAACTGGGTGGGGATGGGGGGCACCCTCCGTCATGCTGACTTGGATTCCCAGGATTTTCCTTAAATTCCAGAAGTTTGGGGGAGAAAGAAGAAGAGTTGCTATGTGATGTTCTGTCTTGCTGAAAAGATAACTAAAATCTTCAGATTTTACTCCTACAGCCAATGAAAATGTTCTGTTTTCCCATATAGCCTCAGTTAGCTTAAATTAGTTTTCTCTGTTTGATGAGTAATTAGAAATTAGTCTTGGGCGCCAAACTTCATAAGCTGCTGATTCTCACATCACCATTTTTAACACTTCCTCAGCCCATTTACTGTGACCTTCTTCCTTAACAGAGGAAAAGTATAATTTATTTTCTAAAACCTTACATTATAATTAGAAAAATAAAATCACGAGGAAAACGTGCCCGTGAATCACTTCTGAAACATATTCTGGGAAATAAAGCTTTTGCAACCATAATACTTTAAAAATAATATATCTCCCTGACCTCAAGACACAAAAGAAAAGGATACTCTAGTTGCTTCTGAATATAAAATACATCTCTGGGAATTATTTGTGGCAATTGCTAAATCACTAAAGCCAAGTATGTCACAGTCCTAGTGCCACCACTAACATATATATCTTTAGCAAGCCAGCTTCCCTCTCAGCTAAATCTGTGGTTTTGTCCTCACTTACATCTAGAGTAGTGGGGGAAATAAAATTCTATTTAGGAAAGTAGGTAGATATTTGTAAAAGTTTCTTAAGTTAACGGTTTCATGTAAGAATCAATATTAGCTTCCATTTTCAGTCACTAAGTCTTATTACCCCTAAAGAGAACGTAACTGAGTTGTGCGTCCTCCCTCCTCCCTCCACCTCCCTCAAATGGTTGGCCATTAAGACAGACTCAGATCCCTGTATTAGTCATTTTTACCTATTTTGGATATGTTACATGTTTAATTCTCTGGGGTGGAGAGATCAGAGGTAGAATCAAATATCATATAAAATTATTTGTAAATTGTGGAATGGGAGCATGGCAAGTTCAGTTTACTTTTAGCTCAAAATGACCTGTAAGGAATCAGTTTCTTTAGGAAGAACAGGGGTAAACAGTGTGGTCACTGGGTTTCAGTTCCAGCCATTTACTTTGCCCTAGATAAGATTCCTTTTCTTTTAATTGCTGCTCTTGCATTGATTAAAGCATCAGGAGTTGGCAAGTTCTGACTTGTAACAGAACCACTTAATATAATGTTTGTTGAATTGTGGGGGTTTTCTTTTCACTAAAAAATTATTAAGTAGCTCTCAATTCGGAACACGTTCTAATTGCTAAGAATGAATGCTCTGTCATGTAGGTGTAGTTTTTTTTCAAGAGCCTGCTATTCAGTTTAAAAACTAGTAATCTTTCCTTTCCTCTTCCCCTCAGTACTTAGTAACATAAAAGTATTTAGAAAAGGACATTGTTATCTAGATTTTAAGGGGTATTATCAGATGAACTCTAGATACATCATTATCATTTTACCTTTCCTAAAGAATTTTACCCTTTCCTCGTGTAGCATATAACAACATGAGATTTCAATCAGAGAACTTTGTATTTGAAGGGACTTTAGAGGACATCAGTAGATTATAGTTTGATGCCTGTCTTTATTTCCCATTATATTTTAGTTTCTTGAGGATAGGAACTTACACCTTAGCACTTGGCACAGTGCCTTGTCATATGGACACTAAGAACTCATGAAGTATTGATAATTGAATTAACTCAAATCCAGTCCCTCATTTTACAGATGGGTTACATAACTAAGACCCAAAGAAGTTAAATTACTTGCTCACAGTCACTTGGCTAGGTGGAGAGAGTGGGACTCCTTCCGCAGTAGCCTGCTGACTCTGCCTGAGCTGGGCAAGCACTAATGTGAAGCAGGCTGTTACTCTCAGCACTGTTGCAGTGCAGAGAATCTACAATTTCAGCATTGTACCAAACGAGGACTCACTACAGAGTGTTTACAGCGTATATAGCATATAGGCCAGTGGGCTCACAAAGCTAAGGCTTTGTGAATTCCATTCCTTCTGGACTGGAAGGCTACTGTTGGCAAAACATGGATCTATCAGTATTATTTGTTGTTTTTTTACAGCAAGCCGCTTAAGTCAAACACTGTCATTGCCTGCTTTTGCTTATAGAGAGATGTCTCTGGTGTTGAGTCAAAAGTCTTGGTCTATGTAAAGCAAGGAGTGGGTGACAGAATTGTACAATAATTGTGTCTTTGTAAATCAACATTGCATTATAAGATGGAATTAATATATTTATTGAGAAGCAGTAGTTGATAGCGAATATGAATATATATGCAGTTCTGATATTTATTCAGCAAACTCATTCATTTACTAGAAGTTTGAATGCCAATTATGTGCCATACTTGTCCTGGGAGGTATAAAGAAGATATGGCTGTAAGGCCTTCAAAGAACTCAGTCTCCTCTGGAAAATAATTGCAACGACGGATATGAAAAAGGTATTATGAGCTCATGGAGCAGAGGTCTGACAGCTATCCTGAGGAAGAAGGGCATCTTAGGAAATCTAAGGAGGAGGTGCCTCCTGGATTGGAGCCTTCAAAGGGTGGGTAGACTTAATGAGGCAGAGGACAGAGCAGGAGAAAGATGGGGAAGCACTTCAGAAGAGGGAACACTATTTGCAAAGGCACTGAAGTAAGAAACTCCACGGGGTGATCCTGAAGAGTAAGTTGTAAAATTAGTAGTGTGAAGAGATGAGTCCAGGGCACACAGGGCAGGGTAGGTAATGTAAAGGAGCTTAGATTCTCCTAACTGTCGGGGAACCCCTGAGGGATGGGGGCCAGGAGACCCCTCTGGTGCCTGTATGTGAGGGATGTGTTTAGGCCTGAGGGCTGGGTTCAGGTAGTGGGTTCAGATCCAGGCTGGTGCAGTGATGCAAGGTGCGAACTAGGGCAGGGGGACTGACTGAAGACTGAGTTGCAGAGCTAGAGGGCAAGAAATAATTAGGGGGTAGAATTGGCAGAGCTTAGTGAATGACGATGGTGTGGAGTAGAGGGAGAATTCAGGGAGGACTTCCATTTTTCTGATTGGGGTGTCTGAGGTAGAACAAGCAAGGAGAGGAGGAAATAACAGTGGATTCCATTTGGGGAATGTCACACCTGAGGTATGTCTATCCAAAGAGTTGGATATACAACTCTGAAACTTGGAGGAGAGGTTGGCGCGGAAGGTATATTTGGGAAGCATAAGCACATATATGTCTATCAAAACAAGAAGAAGAGGGAAGTGGATTCGGCTCAAGTGGTTGGGCATCCATCTACCATATGGAAGGACCCGGGTTCAATCCCCGGGAACTCTTGGTAAAATAAAAAAGGGCGAGCAGGTGATCTGGCCTGTGCGGCGAGCCACAGACCCACGCAGATGTGTGGCGAGCCAGGTCCACCGAGCTACGCAGCAAGATGATGACACAAAAGAGAGATGCAGGGGAGAGCCAAGGCGAGATACACCAGAAACCAGGAACTGAGGTGGCACAAGTGACAAGGGTGCCTCTCTCCTACATCGGAGGTCCCTAGGATCGAATCCCGGTGAAGCCTGGAGGAGAAAAATGAGAAGAGAAGGCAAGAAACAGACACAGAATATCACCAAGCGAACAGACACAGACAGCAAGCGGGGGCCGGGGGGGGGAACCTCATAGAACTGTACACCAAAAAGAAAAAATAAGTCAATTAAAAAAAAAAAAAAAAAGACAAGAAGACACCTGGGAGATGGTGTGTATGGTGGTGAGGAGAGTAAGCTGAGGATGGAATCCTGAGAAAACACTACCATTTAAGAACCAGCAGAGAAAGAAGAGTTTATGAAGAACACAGAGTGTCTGAGGTCATAGAGTTTTGAGGACAACTAGGGGATTATGGTCATAATAGGAAATAATCTCAAAATGAAATGAATGATCAAATATAACAGAAGAATATTTAAGAAAAATACTGAAAAAAAGTTCATTGGATTTGAAACCTCAGTCATTGCTGACCTTGTTAAGGACAGTTTCAGGAGAATGGTACGAAAGGAATGCCTCCTGTGGACACAGAATGGAGGAGGAGAATACATAAGACATGTTTTGCCATCGCTGGTCTAAACCATCCATGGTTTTCCATTTCAGAACTCTTGACAGTCCATTTTTTTACCTATTGCTCCCATCTTGCTCCTGCCTCTGATGCCCTAATTTCTAATAATTTTTAGAGACCCAGATCTTGGGTCACCTCCACCTATAAGTTTTCTTGTTAGTTCATTCTACTTGTTTAATAAAGCTATGTTGAATACCTGTTACATGCCAGGTGTGTTTTAGAGAATTGGATATCAGTGAAAGATACTTGCCCTCGCAGAGTTTATGTTCTGGTTGGGGGAGATAGATAAGAAACCATAAAATCAATAAGGAAATAACATGTGTGGTCTATAAGAAGTGGTAAGTGCTGTGGAAAAATGGAAAAGGAGAACTGGGGAAAGGGAATCAGGAGGAGGTGGCCAAGTTACACATTTTATTTTGGCTTCATTTGTTTTTGCCAAGACTCGAAGAAATAGGAGAACTAGCCATGCAGGATGCCTGGCTAAGGAGCATTCCAGGAGGAGGGGCCAGCAGTGCAAAGGCCCTGAGGTGGGAGCATGCCTTTGTGTTTGGAGAACAGCAAGGAGGCCACTGTGGCCAGAGCAGAGGAAATGATGAGTAGCAGGAGAGGAGCTCAGAAAATTAAGAGGACCTTGTCGGCCTAGTAAGAACTTTCCTTGGCTTTTATTCTGAGTGACATGGAGACCTATTTCAGAATTTCAAGCAGAAGAGTGACATGGTCTGACTTAGGTTTTAAAAGGGGATCAGCACCTGACAGCCCTGGGCAAAAGCCCACCTGTGGCCTTGATTTTGTACAGACGTGTGAGCTCAGAATAGCTTTTACATTTTTATTTTTAATGAAGAAGCATATGCAATGGAGACTGTACATTGCCGGCAAAACCTAAACTATTTACTAACTGGCCCTTTTTGGGTCAGACTTTTTTGTGCAGAAAAAGTTTGTCAACCCCTGCTTTAACACATCTCTCAAATGCTGAGAGAACAAACAAAAAATTAGTAAGGATTAGAATATTTGAACACAATTAACAGACCTGACTTAGCTGATAACTTCATTACACTCAAAAGCTACAGAATAAATATTTTTCAAGTGAAAGTGGAAAAGTTACCAAAATTGACCATGTGATGGGTCATAAAGCAAGCTTCAGCAAATTTTGAAGTATTGAAATCATTTCATCTATTTTCTGACCACAATAGAGATAAACTAGAAATCAAAAATTATAACAAGAAAAATAAAAAATCCCTAACCATTTAAAAACCAGATAGTATACTTCTAAATAACTCATAGATCAAGAGAGAAGTCACAGTAGACATTATAACTATTTTGAATGACGGTGAAACTGCTACATATCAAAATTTGTGGGATGAAACTCTAACTTGCTGTTAGAAATTTGTAGCGTTAAATGAATATATCTGAATAAAGCCTGAAAATAAGTGATCTAAATATGCATCTCTCTAAATTAGAAAAGGAACAAATCAAACCCAGAAAGTATAGTAGGAAGGAAATAAAGAAAGAGCAGGAACTAATGTAATAGAAAATAAATGTAAAATAGAAAAAAAAAATTAAGGTGATTATTTGAAAAAATTAATAAAATTGATAAACTTCTAACAAGATTGGTCAAGAAGAAGAGAAAGCACAAATTACCAACCTAAGAAATATAAAAGGAAGGGCATCATCATAGATTATTTGGACATTTAAAAGATAATAAGAGGGAAACGGATGTGGCTCGAGAGGTTCGGCGTCCGTCTACCATATGGAGAGACGGGGGTTCGATCCCCGGTACCTCCCGGTAAAAAAAAAAAAAAAAAAAGATAATAAGAGGATATTTGGGGGCAATGTTATATCAGTAAATTGGAAAGTTTAGGGAAAATGACCCTATTCTTCGAAAAACACAACCTAATAAGGCTGAAACGAGAAAAAATAGAAAATCTGAATAGTTCTTTTTATATTTACTGAAGATGTTGAGTCTGAAATGAAGAAAGAACCTTTCACAATGAAATCTCCAGACCAAATGGCTTCCCTGATGAATTTTCCAAACATTTAAGGAAGAAATAACATCAATATTATACTAATTCTTCCAGAGAAGAGAATAAGAATGCTTTTCAATTTTTTCATGAGTCCAGCAAAACCTTGATACTGAAATCTAACAGACATTACAAGAAATGAAAATTATAGGCCATTCTGTTTCATGAAAATAGATTCAAAACTCCTGAACAAAATATTGACAAATTGAATCCAGCAATATATAAAACTAATAATCCTTGATGCCAAGTGGATTCATTTTTGGAATACAAGGTTGATTTAACATTCAAAGACCACTCAGTGTAATTCACTTCATTAACTCCATAAAAGAGGGAAAAATGGTTATGTCAATAGATGTAGAAAAGTATTTGTTTAGATTCGATATCTGTTCATGGTAAAAACTCTCAACAAACTAGGGTGAGAAGGGAACTTCTTTTAATCTGATAAAGAGTACCTACAAAAATTTACAGCAAGAAAACTTAATGGTGAAATGTTGACAGTTTTTCCTCTGCAGTGGGAGTGATGCCTTCCTTCACCACTCCTGTTAAACTAGAAGTCCTAGCTGGTATAATAACTAGAAAGGACGAAATCAAGGGATACGTTTTAAAGAAAGAAGGAAAACTATCATTATTGGCAGATGACATGATTATGTGTGTAAAAATCCAACAGAATCTACAGACAATGATTATAATTAATAAGCAACTTTGACTGGTTGCTAGATACCAGGCCAACATATAAAAGCCAATTGTATTATATAAAGTAGTAACAAAAAGAACTCCCTTTTTTTTTAAGTGATATCATTTACACTAACATCAAAGAAAAAAATACAAAATACTTAGGAAAAACCAAAAATGTACAAAATCTCTACATTCACAAACACAAAATCTACCTGAAAAAAATGAAAGAAGCCCTAAGTAAATGGAGGGAAATACTATATTCATGGATTGTGTGAAGACTCAATATTTTACAGGTGTCAGTTTTCCCCAAATTGATTAATAGAGTCAGTGCAATCCCAGTCAAAATTCCAGCATACAGTGGCATATAATATGGCAATGAGAGTGAAGGAACTTGTTCACATAACAACATGGATAAATTTTATAATGTTTCCCAAAAGAAGCCAGAGACAGAAGTATTTATACTGTCTGATTGATTTTTATAAAGTTTGAAAACAAGCAAAAGCGTACAGTGTTCCAAGTTAGGGTAGTGGTTACTTTTGGGAAAGGCTAGTGACAAGGCACAAGGAGGCTGATAAAGTCTTGTTTTTGCTCTAGGTATTGGTTACATGGTTCATTGTGAAAATCCAAGTGTACACTTAGGATCTCTGTGTTTTTGGATGGTTTACTTCAGTCAAAAATTTATTTTAAAACAAGTATGGAAGGGAATAACAAATTTGATTCCATTCCAGAAGAATCTACCAAATCAGAGATCTGCTCCCCCACGCCACCCCCCAGTGCTCACAGAAGCTGTGCATCAGCCCCTTTGACAGCTGCGGGGCAGTCGCTGCGTGATGCACTGAGATGGGGCCTAGGGTTCAGATACAAACAAGGCACCATCCCTCCCTCTCAGAGCCTCTAACAGTAGTGCTGTAGGTGGGCCACGTGCATAGTGGGCACCCTGCAGAGAGGGTGCCCCTGGGGGTTGGGAGAAGGCCTCCTGGGCCGAGGCCAGATACGTTGGAGTTGACTAGAGCTGTTGACTGGAACTCTCTGTGATGATGGAAACGGTCCGTGTCCGTGTTAATATGGTGGCCACCAGCCACGTGTGGTCATGAACACTTGAAATGTGGCTAGTGCATCTGAGGAGCTGAATTTCAAGTTTTATTCCATCTTAATTAAGATTTCAGTTCATATTTCCTCATGTGGCTCCTAGCTGCCGTATTGGACAGTGCAGTTCTGGACAGACAATACGACACGTGTAAAGATGCAGAAGTGCATGGCCTTGCTTTAGTGAAGAGTACGATGATACGTGCCTAATGACAGTGAAGAGTAAATAACACAGTCAGGAACAGTCAGATGATGGAGAGCCACTTCCCAGGATGGCTCAGTGGAGAAAAGTCAGTTGTTCTGTGACTCGAGCCACTTAGCTGGACAGCTTGCCTGAGCAGCCCATATCTAGGGTGTAAAGCAAAGTGTACCTGTAACCGGGCACATTGGCTCTGAGTATTGTTAAACATGGGCTTACTGATTTGAAGACAAACAAATGTAACACAAAAGTACTTGCTATCATGTTATTTCAGAGTGAGTTGTATATTTTAGGAGTGATAAAAGTTGGTTGGGTGTACTGTAATGGGCAGTTTTGTTTAATAATACTACAAATGAAATTGTATTCTTCTCAGATAAGTGCAGGAAATACTGTGTAACAGAGGGTAAGAGGATCCAAATTGAGGAACTATCCAAGCCTGCACAGGACAGCTTCACAACCAGCCAAGAAGCTAATGTAGAATAAAAATGAAAGGAGCTTTGAGGTGAATCTCAGTTTCATCAGGCTGACAGCTGTAACTTTTATCTACATTTCCAATGGGTAAATTTAAACATCTACCAACAGATACCCTAGATACCCTCGCCTCCTCAGCATTGCCCTTTCTGCCCACCACTGCCTCTTGGCCTGAGTCCATTCCTCCTGAGCAAGAATACACTGTTCTCTCACTCTACACATTCACTTCCCCCAGCTTTCCGGATTGCCCGACACAGTGACCAGAACTCTAAGATCACACAGAGATGGGCTTTGAGACCATGGTGTAGCCTTTCGCAGTCACAAGAGGCCTGTATGAGGAACTAGCTAGTAAAGCAAGTGTGTTTGGCCATTTCCCAGAAGTATTAAGACAATTGAATGATATTTCTCAATTTTGTCCAGCAATATAAAACTATTCTTTCCAGACTAGTAGTTATTGAAGATGTTCAGTGACACTAATCAGTAAGTAATATATGGTGAGGAACGGCAGACAGTAGAGGGCCCTTGTCCTGGATGTTCCGGTAGAGAAAGGGGAGTAAGGAAATAAGCTTGTAGTTAACTTGTCCTTTCAGTCAGAGTCAGCTCTGTCTTGCCTACCTGCTTAGTTGTTGCTGTTTCTAAAGGACTGAGTGTTTTTTAAGGGTAATTTCTGAAATAGTCCTGTGCAAAAATGCATTTTGATTAAACCTTAGATTAACTGTGGGGTAATCTCAGTTCATGGTAAGTTCCTGTTTTCCTAAAAGGATTATCAAGCTCTAAAGGTATAAAACACCTGTCACTAAAAAAAATAAATAAACAAAAATGAAAATAAAATTAAAAAACACCTGTCACTTTTTTCCTAATTTATTTCAGTTTTAAAATATAAATATTAAATGTGTAATGGCACTTAAAACAGCCTCTTGTTAATTTGAGGAATTTAGATAAGCCAGACAATGAGTGACCCAGTTGAGTTTACCTCATTGACAAAATCACTTAGAGACTTGCTAGATATTAATTCATTTGGGGTGGGACTGATGTAGGCTAAATTGTCAATCAAAATTTCAGAACGATCAGTGATACTGAAAGGTAAGAGAAGACATCTTGTATAGTTTCTCACCAAATGCAGGAATCTCCTCCGTAGCATCCTTAGGGTGGTTTCCCCATTCATGGACAATTAGAATGCTTGACATCAAGATAGATTTGACCAGGATGCATTTGATAACATGAATGAACCTAAAGGACATTATAGTAAGTGAAATAAGCCAGACACAAAAGGACCAATATTGTATGATCTCAATAAAATGAACTAAATACAATGAATAAACTCACAGAGATAAACCCTAGAATATAGGTTACTAGAAATAGAATGTGGGTTGAGAATGGGAGCTGATGCTTAATGTAGTATTATTAATAAGGTTAATTGTAATTGTAAATAGAGTTGATAGTAACACATTATAGTGAGTGTAACTAACACTGCTAATTTATAAATGTGATTGTGGCTGAAAGGGGTAGTCTGTGGATGTAAATGTCAGTTGAAAGGAAGCTAGAGAATAGCCTAGGGTATGTATAACATAGTGATTTCAGTGGTAGATGAAGATCGTGGTATTAAATATAAGAATGCTCTTCTTTTACAAAGTACTAAGAATATGGTGATACAAGGGAAAATTACAACTAATGTAACTTATGGACAAGAGTTAACAGTAATATTATAATATTTTGCAGCAATGGCAAGAAATTATTTCAGTTCTAAGGGACAACAGTAGGGGTTATAAGGGGGTGTGGGATTTTTCCTTTTGGAGTCATGAAAATGTTCTAAAATTGACTGAGGTGATAACAGCACAACTCTGATGAAAGTGAGAGCTGCTGAGTGTGTACTTTGAACGGATTGTACAAGGCATGGGGCTGTATGACAAAGCGACTCCAATGGTGGAAGATGGACTATGGTTAACAGGACAAATATGAGAATGTTCTCTCATGAACAATAACCAATATATAGTGCTAATGCAGGGTGTTAATAATCAGGTGGGGTGGGGGGAAAGTACACCAAATTTAAGCTGTGGACTATAGTTAATAGTAATATTTTGAGGATGCCCTTTCATAGTTTGTAACAAATGTTTCACGGCAATGCAAATGGTGGTGGGGAGAAGTATGGGAGCCCTGTATGATGATATACATGCTTGTTTTGTGAATTCACAACTTTTACTATATACTTATTGTTTATGTATGTTCATGTATGAACGATATACTTGAATAAAATTTTATTTTTAAAAAACGGGATAGATTTGGCAACAAAAAGAAATATTTTACATGGGTATGGCCTTAAATTATCAACCCTATGAGATTTTATTCTTAAATGGTAAATGCTAATTTAAAATGAAATATTTATAATTTTCAAAATTAGGGCAATTGAGTATGATTTTTTTAAATGTAGTGAACTCAGCATCTAAAATTATATTCTTGGCTTTTTTCCCTTTATTTTTTCCTTTAAAGAAGGGAGAAGAGTAAATCCACAACCAAACGATCTTTTAAACGGTTTCCTAGTAGACCACAACTTTAACACGGGTGAAGAGACCGTTTCTTTTTTGCCACCCAGAGATTCCTGGGAGGCAGAAAACATTGTCTTAGTTGTCTTTGTATATAGAGTGGGCCTAAATAAATGTCTGATGTTTGAATTGATAAGTAGATATACAAATTTACTGAAGAGGCTCTTCCTTCATTTTCCCTCTCGGTGTCACATGCTTCCAAGGCCCTCTCATAGTAAATACATTTGTATTCGGGCACTCATAAAGCTCAGCTGATCCCTGATCTCTTTTAATTAATGCAGCTATAGTCATGTTTTCAAGTTACCAAGTCTGTTTTGAGCAGAGGTAGCATGCGATTCTAAGAATCACAAAGACAAGAATCACGTGGGTTAATGTTTTCCTGCAAATTAATGACCTTTTTTTTTTTTTTTTGCTGTTTCTTTGTGTGTGTCTAATTTCAATAGCTTGATTATGTTAACTCCAGAGCTGTCCAGCTTGGTTCTCTCTTCGTCCGTGGCCTCACCACTTTGGTTTTGGTCAACAGTACATGTGGCTTTCCCTTGAGAATGAATGATTTCATGCCCTGGAATATATTTGACGGGAAGCTTTTTCATCAGAAGTATCTGCAAGCTGAGAAAGGTTATTCTGCGGAGGTTCTTGTAGAACAAAATGTGAGTTCTTTTTTTTTTACTCATTTAGCACACTCAAAAATGATAATAGTTTTGAAATCCGTGGCTCAAATGCATCATGAATATTCAGGGTCCTTTATCAGACATCAAAAAATGTCTCATCAGCAGTGCTGTCTGTCCTAATGGTTATTTTACTTTGGAAAAAGCAAGCATGTTTACCAGAAACATCCCATTTGAGAAGGGGCATAGTCCCAGGCTTTAAACATTTACACAAACAACACTAAGACTGCTGGTTACATTTTTAAAAATTACTGCTTTCCTAATAAAGGATTGTATTAGTCCATAAAATCAGAAGCACGTGATTTGAAGCATAAGGTTTCGGCGTCAACATATCTAATAGCTTGTGCCATAATAACTTAAATTGGGTTCAGGACCTTGAAATTTCTGCTTAGGGAGGGTGAGTATATCAGCCCACCCAATCTGACACATTTTGAGTTTTTCATGTATTTTTAATCCTTTCCCCCTTTTTAAATTAAGAACTAGTGCTTCCTGTAGAAGTGCTTCCTCAGACATTAGACTAATTTAATATGAATGTTATGATTTATTACTTGAAAATATTCCCTAAAGGCTGCCATTTTAGTTGGGGACGTTGGCTGCTGTTCCAGCTTTATAAGTACAATTGCTACATGATTCCTGGAAGATTTCCAAGTAAGGCCCCAAGCCAAACGCATTTGGAATGTATTTTAATATCCACAAGGCATGGGCAAGACAACTATGAGCTAGTGAGAGAGCATATTGGTCTGTTAAGATAAAGTGCTCTAAGCTTTCATATCAGATAGAAAACATTTGGTAATGTGTTACCATCACTATTTCTCACCAAAAAAAAAAAAAAAAAAAAAAAGAGAGAGAGAGAGAGAAGTATATCCAAGGTTGACATAAGAAATTAAGTGTTCAGAACTTAGAAGAAGCCAAAATTACGTAGAGACAGCGAAAGCAGAATAATGAGGAAAAACATTCCTCCGATTTGGCTTGCTACTGTAAAAGTGATGGAAGGTCAAAATAGGCCAGCCCTACTGGTGCACAGTCTATAAATCTTCAATTTTGAATCTATTTTTCTTCCTATATCTAGTCTCTTGACCAAGTACAAAGTGATGATAGGTTGACTCTGGCTTTAAAAAATTAAGGCATATAGAATAGAATGTGCAATCATAAAACAAAAAGCTAGAAGGAAAGAATGAATTCTTATTCCTGTATCTGCTGGTGTTTTATGAGACTTTGGCATTACCCCTTAATGTTCTTACAGTGAAGAAGAATTGAAATAATAAGATAAATGCATAGACTTTTTAAGGTAAGATTGTGCAGTAGTAACCTAAATTGTCACAATAGAATTTGAAGTTTTTTTTTTAGAAATGATTATCCAATCTACAGAAGACAAAAGAAGAATGTAGCTGCTTAATGGTAAGGAGAACATTAAGTTTCGAAGAACCTCTTGTTAAAATGTAATGTGGAAGGAAAACTGTACAGCTGCTCTGGATGGGGTGCAAAGTGGACAGCCCATTAGGTTAATATCCTTGGAAACTTTTCATTCATGTAATTAGTATCTCTTGAGCTTCTGCCACTTGCCTGACACTGTTCTGCATGATCTGGATTGAATGAAACGAAATTGAGTCTCTTTTGACAAAATGTGTAGCACAGCTTTGATGTAAATCTGGGTCTGTTTGCAGAGAGCTCAGCTGACGAAATTCCACAGCCTGAAGACAGCCGTTTGCAAGGCCTGCGTGAAGGAGAACAGACGGATTCTGACCAGACAGCACTGGATTGCTCGCAACGCAGGTTGACAGGAATTCCCTGTTTAGCTTCACTGATTAAATAAGTGCCTTCCAAATCACCCTCAGAAATATGCCATAATTCCTTCGTGTGGCTCCTTGGTAAAAGAATACCAAGAAGGAGCAGATAAAATTAGAAGAAAAAATAAAATTAAAATGATAGGACTTGATTCAGTGGTTTAAATTCTAGTCTCATTAGGAAAAAAAGACTCAGAAAGCATTCACTTATTAATCAAATAGTTAAGAACTCTTTCTCTGGGTAAATAACCTCCCTTTGAGGATTCCTGGAGTACAGAGGCTGCTTATAGGGTTTGTTTATTTTTAAAAGTTTGGGTTTATTTCTTTTCTTAATAAGGGTGTATTGGAAATATTTGGTAATAAAGAAAATAATAGAAAAGAAAATATAAATGACCTTGAATTCCATCATCTAAAGATGACAACAAGTGTTATCATAGCAATCTTTTTTTGCCATATTTTTCTGTTTTATCTCATAACTGTGACTATACTCTATGCAGCTTTGTGTCCTCCTTTTCCATTTTGCACTTAGCTTATAGGATAATCATCAAATTAATAAATTCTCCTTAAGCAATGGCCACAAAATTTTCCACCACTAGATGTACCATATTTACTTACCAGTTCCCCTTTAGTTTGTTTCCAGTTTTTCTCTATTATACATAATGCTTTTATGTGCATCTTGGTGCAGAAAGCTTTTTCTTAGTTTCTAATTATTTCCTTAAAATAGTGTACCATAGGGAAGCGGCTGTGGCTCAATCAGTGGGGCTCCCGTTTACCATATGGGAGGCCCCGGGTTCAGTTCCCGGGGCCTCCTGGTGAAGGCAAGCCCGCCCACACGGCGTGGTTAGCTGATCCAGTGAGCACAAGCAGCAAGGGGGGGATAAATGAATAAATAAATAAAATCTTTAAAAAAAAAAAAAAAATAGTGTACCATAATTCATAGAATTACAGATCACAGTAGAATTTTAGATATGTATTTCCAACTTGTTTTCTAAAAACCTCTTATCATTATACCTTCACCAGTAGTGGTTGAGAGTTTTGGTTTCCTGGCACACTTCCCAGCATTTAAAGAGTGCTGGTTTTGTTTTCTGTTTTTTACTAATTCGATAAGGGAAAAATTATATCTCATTGATTTGATGGGTTTTTTTATTATCAGCGAAGTCGATTATCTTGTTTATTAGTAAGTTTTGCTTTTTCCTTCTTTTACTTACTAATTCATGTAAAGTAACTATGTTAGTAACTACACCCATAATTGTAGTGGTCACATTTTTTCCTTGATAGGCTAAGAGACCTTAAACCAAATTCCTACCCACCAGAACCTTCAGGAGTTCTTCTTGGCATTAGCCTTTCATTTCATCCATTTCATTTCATTCCCAAGAGGCTTTGTGATAGGAGGTCAGTAAACCAGCTTGGGATGTGTCCAGCTCTCTGTCAGGTATCGTGTATGAGAGCTGATGAAAGGAGAGCATGTGTGAATGTCTAAAGGATTTCAGAACAGTGAGAGGATGGGTTCTTCTTCCCCTTTTCCCAATAGTAACAGACTTGCTCTTAGCTCCATCCTTTTCTACGTCCTTTAACTTTGTCCTACCAGCTATAGATAAGTGAGATTTGAGAACCCAAAGCAAAAATTTGTTAGTTGCAAAATAAATGTACATTTTCTCCACCTTGCCTGTTCCCTTAATTGGCTGGAAGCCTGTTAGCCAGCAATCTACCCTGTAAATAAATACAGTATTGCAGGAGTGCCGTTACTAATTGTGATTGTTACTAAAACAGTGACAAGGCGGCATGGAAACTTTCAAGTGGCTGGAACACAGGCTCTTTTTAGTTAGCAAGAGTTCCCAGGGTTTGAAGGCCTAAACCTTCTCTCTGCATTTCAGAAGGCAGGTGGTCATGCCTCAAAGCACTGTCACCATGGATGTGCAAGCTTTGTTTTAAAGCCCCAAGATAGCCTGTGGTTCCACAGTAGTCACGCGTTTTAGTGGAATACAGCAGTACAGTTCCTTTTGATCTTTATAGCCAACTGTATTTAACCACTTTGTAATAGAATTCTACATACAGAAGGGCAGAACGTGTTTATCCTATCATAGTATTCCAAGTTAATGAGGAAGCCTATATTTCCAGAGATACGATGATTCAATAAGATCATTTGTGTGATTTGGAAACTTTACTCTTTTTGCCCTCAAAGCCATTTTTTGTCACAAATCCAACTTTTAGGTTATATGATTCAACCCCCTCAGTTTGCAGAGACTGTACACCCAGAGTAACTTGCCCAGTATTAAACCAGTTATTAATGTAGAACTTAGACTAGAACCTCAAGGTCTATTTTTTGGGTTTCTTGTTTCATTTTAGCTTTTGCTTTTTAACTTTGTATTGTAATATAGATATATTTATATAAACCATTTTCAAGTGTACAATTCAGTGTTATTAATTATCTTCACAGTATTGTGCTACCATTGTCCACATCCATTATCCAAACTTTTTCATCCCCTCAAACAGAAATCCTGTACCCCTTAAGCAGTAACTCCCCGTTCCCCTGAACCTCTGGCCCCTGGTAACCTGTAATCTACTATCTCTCTCTGTGAATTTGCTTATTCTAGGTATTTCATATCCACGAGATCATTCAGTGTTTGTCTTTTTGTGTCTGGCTTGTTTCACTCATCATGATGTCTTCAAGGTTCATCCATGTTGTAGCATGTATCAGAACTTCATCCCTTTTTACGGCTGAATAATATTCCATTGTAGGTATATACCATGTTTTGTTTATTCATCCAGTGTTCTTTTGACTAAACTATATACACACTTCTCTCTTAGGGAAAGTAACTTTTCTAGCAACAGGGTAGATTTCAAGAAGTATCACCTTCTGTACTGCTGCCAAAATTTTGACAGTTCCCTTGGTCACACAAACTGAAAAGCTAGGATACTGGGAACCATCCTAATTTAATGTGTATTTAAATGTAGGACCATGCTAAAAACTATTAAATGGTAACTATTTGGGATATCAAATAATCTGTCATTGCTCAGTGTTCTGCGGAATGAGTGCTTATTTTATGTGGTGACTTTACTACCTTACTCTCTATCACCAAGATTTCAAGTTCACGATTGTGAAGATCTCTCTGGGGGATTCAGGGATGAGTCAGATATACTCCATATGCCTATGAGTTCACAGTCTAACAGGAGAGCTAAATAATGAGAACAAACGGCTTCACTATGGCCAGATATGTTAGGAGCTCTGCTGGCACTACAAACAAGTAGTGCAGAGGCACAGGCGATAGGAACATTCCAGCACGGCCATCACGGAAATTCGAATGAAGAAGTGGCATTTGTCCTGGGCCTTGAGGGCTTATTAGGATTTGAATTTGCAGTGTTGTGGATATGGGCATTGCAGAGAAAAGAAACAGCTTAAGCTACAGCAGAAGAGTCTAGGGGGTTTCTGGAAAACTGTCAGTAAGATTTGAGTAAATCATAAGGCACTTAACTAACCACAAGGGGTGATAAAGCCGAAAAATCTCTCCCATAGGAGGCTGTTGAGCGTCAGGTTAAAGAATCTTCACTTTTTTCTCTATAAAAATTGGGGATCCTTTGAAGGTTTTTGAGATAACATGCTCAGAAATATGCTTTTAGAAAGTAACTGCCAACAGTGTAGGAAAATTTGGAGATAAGGAAATCAGTTCAGAGGCCTTACCCTAATCACCAGATCACAAGGGGATAACCTAGAGCAGTGTCAGTGATTGGTAAAAGAGTAGTAGTGGAGGAAGTAGCTAGTGTTCTTGCACAAGTTCACATGTCCCGTCTACTCCCCAGGGTATCTCTTCCTAAGGTCACGAGGCTCAGCATATATGGGGTGTATCACGCAGAAACCGAAGCCACCCAGGGTCCTTCATTCTCTCCTTCACGCTCTCGGCACTCATTGTCTTTACCACTTCACTGATAATCAAAACCTTGTGCTGCCTTGTAAGCTCTGTGTCTTTAATGGGTATTCATCTCTTATAGTTTTAGTCAGTTTTCCCTCTATAAAGGAAGAGGAGCCATGTCAGTTAGTTATTAAAACAATAATAGAGAATAATGTGGAGGAATCCTGGGCATGGGGCCAGGAGTATCTAGTGACAACTTTCCTGGGTTCAGAATACCTGAGCCTCATTGACTGCTTGTAGAGCAGTGGTACTCATCTGTGGCAGGACAGCTGGCAGTCTTGGACTTGTTTCTTTGTGGAACACCGTGAAATGTCAATATGTTAAATAAAAACAACTCACATATTAGTATTGCTTAATCAGATCTTCTAGTATTAAATTCTAGTAGAGACAAACAGTAGAAGGTATCAGGATTTAGGAGAGAAAATCTAAAATTAGAAAATTATGTATTAATTAAATTTTTGGAGAATTGAGAGGAAAGAAGGCCTTGGTTTGGCCCAGGAAGTGCCCAAGGGCATTGCTTTGACTGCTTTAGCTCTTTACCCAAAGCCCAGATGGACAGGTATTGGATCATCTTGATCAGAAAGCCCTGCTGGTTCTGTTCTGCAGTGGTTTGAGGCAGAGCCGCTTCTGCTCCCTCTGCCCCTGGGGAGGCCGTGTCAGTTGACTGATAATAATTGACTGTTGAGGGGGGCCTGTTTTGAAGGGAAGTTAATAACACTTCCCTGTTCTGGTACAGGGAAGTTTTTCAAAGTCTACTCCTCTCATCACCAACATCAGGTCCTCCTAAGTTACGTGTTTCAAATACAGATTTCTGACTCCCACTACTGAACCAGAATCTCCTTTGCTGTGGCCCCTAAATGGGCATTTTTCATGACTTTGCCATGTGATTTGTAAGCACTCTAAGAGTTTGAAAACTGCTGACCCAATTCCACCTTGCTACCTTGATAGACACTCTTGAACATAATGTATCATTTAGGATGACATTTGATAACCTATTAATGTGCTAATTACATGTTCCCACAGCGAGATGGGGAAGACAAGGCTCCAGTTACCAAAGAACAGGCTATGGGTCTGGTCATTCAAGTCAAGGACAGTACTGGAGAGACCGAGGATCAGGTAAGAAAGTGAATTTTTGGACTGGCACTGGACCTACCCTCAGTGGCACTACTTGACGTTTTCTTTCATAATGATGTGCTTTTTATCATGGGGATTTTGCTGGAAACTGCCTTATATCTGTTTTGTAAAGAGTTGGTATATTTATAAATAAATAAACTCTATGTCAGATAAATGTACTGATACATCTAATTTTCATTGCTTAGTGAAATGGAGACAGATAATTTCCATGCTTGATGCTAATCTGTCTCTGCTACTTGCCATTTTATTTATTCTCTGTCAACCCATTCATCTGTTTAAGACAGTTTTTACAATTTAATCAGTGAAGGTTCTTGTGAGGATTATATGCACATAATCTTTCTAATAAAAAAAACACCAGTAGTAGCACTCTACTAATAGCAGCGTTTTGATATTTGCCATAGCCTTACAGTGTAATCTGGGAAATAAAACGAATCTTTTTCTTTTTACAAACGTAATACAGATACCTGGTTTTAAGCTGAATTTAGTAAACAGTAACTTGCATTTTAAATACATAGAAAAGCTCACATCAATATTTGAGCTCAGATTCCTTACACTTTTGATGGCCGAACTTTAGAAAGACTTTCAAATTACCTAAGGTTTATAATTTTATCCTTTTAAATTCAAACACACCTTTATTTTAATTTTTTTTTTTTAACTTTTGCAACCTCTAAAACATAGATTTCACAAACTGTGCAAGTTATTAACTAAAGCACAGTAAATCTTTGGCATTAACCAAATTGGCATTTCTGGGTTTGACTCTTTGTGAGCTGCCATTTCCTGTAATAGTTTGTCATTTTGCTGAGGCAGGAATTTCAATGCAGGCTTGTGTGTGATAATAGGTCACTTAGTGGGCAGCCTGGCGAGGGCTTAGTTCTTTCCTCTTGTTCTGGTAGTAACCATTTTAAAGTGCCAGGGTAGAACTGACATATTTAGTAAACTACATAGTTTAGTATAGACCAGAGTTTGTGGTGAATATTTTTAAAATTCCCATCCCAGGGTGAAAGAAGCTCCATAAATACAGATTTACATTTGCTTTGGAAAATATTCTCTTGAAATAGCTTAACCTACAGGGACTCTACCCTACCAAATCATGCCACCAAATGTCATCTACAGCTTCCATGTGTTCTAATTGAACATATTTAGTAACATTCCACCACTCATAATCTCTAGTATAGTGTAAGCATAAGGATTACTTCTACTTCTTTGCCAACTAAATCATATGAATATTTATGCTAGGCCAGTGTACCTGAGATTAGGGCAAATACGTTCTTTACATTATTTCAAATATACTTGAGATTGCTCATCATTTAGAAGGTACTGCAGTTAATCAGATAAAACAACAAATAGGGAGCCCCGTAAATGATGGCAGATTTTTTTGTACTGTGGTGGTTTGAAACTGTGTATATACCCCCCAGAAATGTTCTTAAATCGAATCTATTTCTGTGGGTATAAACCTATTGTAAGAAGAACCTCTTGATGAGGCTTCTTCAGTTAAGGTGTGAACCTTAAGGTGTGAAGCTGAGGTCTGGACCGAAACATCTTCTCAAGCCAAGAAATCAGGCCCACCCGTGTGTGTTGAAAGATTGAGTCTGCCCCAACCCTTGAAGAGGGAAGGGTGTTACCACTCCAGTTTTCTTGGATGCTGTGGGAATTGCAGAGGGTCTGGCTGCCTCCCCAGTCCTTGACAGGTGGCCCTTCTACCCTGGGGACTGTAAGAGTCTGGCTGTCACCCCAGTGTTTGAAGAGGGTGGAACCTTCACTCCGGTGTTCAGGGCGAACATGGCCTCTGAAAGCACTTGGAGGGGGTGGGGCTGTCACCCCATCAGGCCCAGAAGACAAAACAGCATTCTCAGATCTTGAAATCTGACAGAGTATTAGATTGTTTGGGACCTGTGACCCCTGTTTTCCTTCTAATTTCTCTCTGTGGAAATGGGAATGTTTCTCCTATGCCTGTCCTTCCATTGCATATTGGAAGGAGGTAACTTGTTTTCTAGGTTCCACAGGTCCACAGATGGAGCGGATTGTGCCCCAGGAGAGAAGACACCCTTAACCAATTTTGATGAGACTTTGAATAAGTATTGTTACTGAGATGACTTAAGGTTTTTGGGATATTGTGATGGAATGAATATATTTTGCATATGGAAGGAACATGTCTTTTGGGGGTCCAGAGGGTGGAATGTGGTAGTTTGAAGCTGTATGTATTGCAGAGAAATATGTTCTTAAATCTCATCCATTCTCGTGGGTGTGAACCCATTGTAAGTAGGACCTCTTGATGCGGCTACTTCAGTTAAGGTGAATAACCTTATTCAGATTGGGACTTCATCCTGTTACTGGAGTCCCTTATAAACAGAAGGAATACAGAGAGAGAAAGAGAAGAGAAAGCCATGGAAGCAAGAGGCTGAGATCAACGAAACCCAGATGAGAAGGGAGAAACTAGCAAATGCTGCCTTGTGCCTTGCCATGTGGCAAAAGATTGCCAGCAACCCATCTTCAAGAAGAAAGCATCACCTTGATTATACCTTGATTTGGACATTTTTCTCAGCCTCAAAACTGTAAGCTGACAAACTCCCATTATTCAAGCTGAACCATTTCATGGAATTTGCTTTAAGCAGCTAGGGAACTAAAACATATACTTACCTAAAGTCATATGGTGAAACGCACTCCTATGGAATATTATGTCATTATTGCTATTCTTTCGCTATTTTAAATAAAGTGTCTGGGATGATCTCAGGGTGATTGTAGTGAGGCCCTAATGGAAGTAAGGTCCACTAAATGTCTGAGGGGAGAACCATTCCTGGCAAAAGGAATAGCAAGTAGTGTCCTTGGCATGTGTGACTGGAATGGAGTGAAGAACAGAGAAATTAATAGGAGGCATGGTAAGAGTGTTTGCAGCAGGACCAGATCTCCTGAGGTTACATAGGCTATGGTAAGAACTCTGAGGTTTACTCTAAATGAGACTTCATGCTGGCTTGACCAGGGCGATTGCAGGAGAGGTGAGAAGTGGCCACAATCTGAATAAATATTCTTTGGTCACCCGATTGTCACTTCAAGTGACATTAACTCTAGAGTTTCTCCTCATATTTATGTTGAACTATTTTATTAAAGAGATGTTTTCCTACTGAAAAGCAAACAATGTCGACTAAACCTCAGTAAAGCTGTTTTAAAAAAATAAAGCAAGTACACACAAACCAGAGCCTGATCGTGCAGACGTCAACTCACTAACCCCATGAGAAGCCCATGTGCTTAAAGCCCAGGTCCTCTGCAAGGCACCGCCATCCTCCTGGCGAAAATTTTCTCTAGTTGCAGACCAAGTGCCTAGAAGAATGTCATCAATGTTGGTGTATTCTTTAGAGTACAACAGACATTTCAGGAACGTATTTAAATTAGACAAAGAGAGCCTGTCTTCCCTGGATTTACAGGAAACAAAGAGCTTTCTTTACGTTCTGCTGTAAAGAATATTAGTGTCTGGAAATTTCTCCTCCTTGTCAATATTTTTAAAAAATAGAGTGATTTTCCTTGGGACAGAATGGTAGATATCCTTAGCCTTTGAATTTCTGTGTAGTTCTACAGCCAGATCATTTGGGTAATCCAGTAATCTTGGTCTGTTATAGCCAGAGTCACTATTGGTCTTGTCAGAAGTCCAGATGCCATTATTGTTGTTGTCATCTTTTTCATTTGTCCAATGTGGGTGGTAATTGGTCTGTGTGGCAGGTTGAAATGAGGCTGAGAGATCTTCCAGTAGTATATTATTGAGTGATTTTTCTCCAGTTAGACTCAGGAACTTGGTGTAGTTCTGAAAAGAAAGCCAGATCCGAGTTTGGAGATAAACAAGAAGGAGGCAGGAGGACAAGGAGAGCAAGGATGTTGAGGGGGCTGGTAAGAGAATGGTTGAAGTAGAATCCCACTGGGATTAGACTAAAGAGGAAGAAAGTAAAGTAGCGGAATGCCCTGAAGAAAAGGGAGCCTTTAAGGACAACTGATCTAGAAGGGTTGGTGCTCAGCAATTGATCTAATAGGGTTTTAAATTCCAGAAATGGTACAAGCAACAAAAGAAACGAGATAACCTGGACTCCATCAAAATGAAAAACTTTTGCGCATCAAAGAACATTATCAAGAAAGTGAAAAAGAAAAACAACCTACAAACTGGGAGAAAATATTTGGAAGTCATAGGTCTGATAAGGCCTATGAATATATAAAGAATTTCTATAACTCAACAACAAAAGGACAAACGACCCAATTTAAAAATGGGCCATGGGAAGCGGCTGTGGCTCAATCAGTAGGGCTCCCGTTTACCATATGGGAGGCCCCGGGTTCGGTTCCCGGGGCCTCCTGGTGAAGGCAAGCCCGCCCGGACGGCGTGGTTAGCTGACCCAGTGAGCACAAGCAGCAAGGGGGGGATAAATGAATAAATAAATAAAATCTTAAAAAAAATAAAATAAAAAATAAAAATGGGCCATGGACTTGAATAGACATTTCTCCAAAGAAGATACAGAACTGGCCAATAAGCACATGAAAGGATGCTCAACATCATTAGTCATCAGGGAAATGCAATCGATAGCACAGTGAGAGGGGAGCAGATGTGGCTTAAGCAGTTGAGTGCCTGCTTCCCACATGGGAGGTCCCAGGTTCGGTTCCTGGTGCCTCCTAAGGAAAACAGAAACAAACAACAAGCAAAAAAGAAATGTAAAATCCAATTCAGGGGAGCCGATGTGGCTTAGTGGTTGAGCGCCAGCTTCCCACATACGAGATCCTGGGTTCATTCCCTGGCCCTGGTACCTCAAAAGAAAAAAAATAAAATAAACACAGTGAGATATACTGCCTCACACCCAATTGAATGGCTATTATTTAATTAAAAAAACAATCAGAAAATAGCAAGTGATGGCGAGGATATGAGGAATTGGAACCCTCCTATGTTGTTGGTGGAATAGAAGTGGAATTTTGGCACTTCCTCAGAAAGTTAAACCTAGACCCACCATATTACCCAGCAATTCCACTTCTAGAACTTGAAAACAGAGACTTGAACAGATATTTGTAAACAAGTGTTCATAACAGCATTATTCATAACAGCCAAAAGGTGGAAGCAATCCAAGGGTCCATCAGTAGATGAATGGATAAACAAAATGCGGTCTATGCATTCAGTGGAATATTGTTCAGCCATAAAAAAAAAAAAAAAATGAAGTTCTCATACATGTTACAACATGGATGAACCTTGAAAGCATTATGTTGAGTGAAATAAGTCAGACACAAAAAGGACCCACTTATAAGAAATATCATGGTCCCACTTATAAGAAATATCTAGAATTGGCAAATTAATAGAGATGGAAAGTAGATAAAAGGTTACCAGAGGCTGGGGAGAGGAAGAAGGGGTAAGGGGAAGTTATTGCTTAATGGCTACAGAGTTTCTGTCTGGGGCAATAAAAAAGTTTGGGTGATGGTAGCATGGCATGGTGAATGTAATTAACACCCCTGAATTTGTGCACTTACAAATTATTAAAATAGTGTTGTATATATATGAAACCACAATAAAAGCATTAAAAAAAAAAAAAAAATCCAGAGATGCAAGAGTGCTAGGAAAAGATACTGCCTGGGGCAGGACTGAAGGAGTAGGTCAGCGAGAGGGAGGAGCGTGAAGGCTGCTTTCTGCAGGAGCCCCGAGGTTAGGTTGTGCCTTGCTGTCCTTGGGAGCTGGTGAGATAAATGGGTTTGAGTTACTGTAGAGAATAAGCATGTACTCCATAACTGGCCCATTTTTTCCCCCCAGGAGTACTCCCTTCAGCTTATAACAATAATATTTTAAGTATCTAGTGAAGAATCAAGGGGGAAACCTGGAATCCCATGCAGAAATATTTTGGTTTATTTCCTTCTGGTTTTTTTCCTAAGTCCTTCAGTTAGTTTTCTTCACAGATGCACCAGTGAACAAAGATCCCTGCCCCTGTGGCAGACCTGCTGCTCTCTACCTGGCACATGCTTTCCTCCCCTGTCCTCCTGGATAACCTTTTTCACCCTTCAGGGCTCAGCTGGCATGAGGTTTCCTAGCTGGCATGAGCTCTGAGCCATACGTCCCCACAAACGCCCTTTGCTTCTCATTACACCCCTCCCCACTTTTCATTCACTTATTTAATATTTCTACTGCCTCTCAAAGAGAGTGTGGTTCATCATAGGAACTGGGTAATCATTTGGTGCCTTAACAAATCCATGGCTCAGTGAGTGACCGCAGGCCCCCTAAGACATGTACCCTGGTTTTTGTTTTTCTCTAATGTGCATTCTTCTAGATGTTGACAGCCTCTCGAGCTATGGTTAGGGTCTGCTAAGGTGTTGGCTTTGCTGCACCCAGTATGTTATACAAAGCTTGCCACACTTGCCCAGTGTTTTGCTTTTCAATTCAGTGCAGACATCTGTAACTATCAATTCCTGCACATTTCATTTCTGACATGTATTGTTTCGGGATACCATTTACATGTATAATAAAAACCAAATAACCAGAATTAATTTGCTGTTCTTCTCCACCCAGAAAGGAGCAAGAATGGTTGTGTGGCTAGTGCAGAAACAGATTACAGAATGTGGGCAGTTTAGAAAAGTCGCTCCAGGGCTTGCAAAAATTTTTTTTAACATAGGACTAAACATACAGGATTCCATGATAGCTAATCTTGTCTAGTAAATGAAATGTGAGGCAGAGAGAGCAGTTCAGATGGCTGTTTTTCTCACGTCATTATCAAATAATGATTAAGTGCACTGGGTTTCTCCCATGGCTGTGGAGAGTTAGCATAGTAAACTCCTCCAAGAACTAAGAAATGAAGAGAGTCAGACTTCATCTCTAGTCCTGCACGTTGGAAAGCTTCAGACAGAAAATATTTCTCATTACAGGTGTAGGGTTCCCCCCTTTTTTATTGCCAACATAACCATTTTACATTTCAGGAGATATTTTGAAATCTAGGGTATGTTTGCCAGACCTGGGTGCAAGGCCTAGAGAAGCATCTTTTTGCCTCTGCTCTTCTGGTCACTTAGGGGCAATAAAACCACAATGGCCTCAACAGCTGGGGCCTAAAATCTTGGCTCCAAGGCCATGCCCCAGCTCAATGAATAGGCCCTTGAATTTGAAGGAAATCTCTACTCTACTGAGATAGAATAATAATAGCAACATAAAAGTCAAAGGACGATAATGCATGTGATCACTTGATCTGGAAAATGTAAGAGTAAAGGCAAAAGTGAGGGATTAAGTGCTGGGTTAGTATCAGATTTAAGAGTTTAGGAATGGGGGTGGGTAAAATTAAATGATTACTGAAAGACAGTATGTAAGCGAGGATAATATGTTTCATTTGCATTTTGCCTTACAAGGAGAAATGTTGGAAAATGGTCACTGGTAGGGCAAATGTGTTTTCTCATTTCAGATATTTCTGTGTTAAGTATATGTTCATATATGTGTGTGTGCATGCATATAATCTTTTATTAGGACTGGAATGCATTTTTTAAGATCAAGTAATCCACTTTTTCAGTTTTAGTTACTGTGATTGGATTTCATCATCTTTACCTTGGCCAGCATGATTTTTGCTGGGTTTTGCCTACCTTTAAGTCCTATTTCGATATTTCATGAAGATACTAAAGGACAGAATTAATAGGTAGTGCTAGTAAAATAATTAAAAATACCTCCTAACCAAAGTATTCAGTTACTGTCAAAGCTTTCCAGAGTTTGAACCCTGGCTTGACAAGAGTTGAGGCCTTTCCATTTTGGCCAGGTTTATGGGAAAGTTAGACAGTAGCATCACAAAAGCTGGAGGACCTTTTTGACCCAGGGTTGCCTTTTTATAGAGCATTTTGCTTGCTGGCATTGTGTAAACTAGGGAGAATAGAAAACTCTCTCCCCATAAATCCTGCAAACTGGGGAGGTGTGAACCTCACCTCACTAAGGTGGTAAACATCAAAGCCTTCTTGGAACTTTTAAGATGCTAGCATTACTAAGCCCTGCAACCTGGAGAACAAAACAGCAGCTAAAGTGTGAACATTTTAACCTTTTCCTTGCTGTTAGAATACCTTTGCACAGCCCAGCTGGTGAGAAATGATGTGCTAAATTCCACAGTCAGTAGCTACAAATTGGCCTGTGATTTCTTCAGATTTTCACTTCTCTGTGGTTATAAAACGGCCTCTTATTATCTGTGATAACAAGCATGGGGGCAGAGATAACAAGCATAATTGAAATCCATACATAATCTGCAAACCTCACGTTGCTCTTCCTTTAAACTTCTCCTTTCACCCAGCCTTTTGCTGGAGCAGCAGAGTTGATTGATGTATGTTTCCCTCCTCTGAGTCCTTGCACATCTTCTGGAAGAGGTGTGAAGGGCCAAAAGGCGAGCCACAGGGGGAAGATGACAGCAGAAGAGAAGTATATTGCATAAAGAGTCGAAGGAATGTTAGAGTCACAGGCTTCTGCATGCAGAAGAAAACTAGGAGCATGGGATATTTTATAGGGAAAAAAAAAATTTTTTTTTTTTTCAGTATGATAAACTGTCACCCTTTTTATTAGTTCTCTTCATCCCAGCCTTCCCTGTTTACCAAGAAGGCAAAAAATGGCCAACTGCATTGGGGGTTGGAAAAGAAAAGTTCTGTGCTCAACCGTAGAAATAGCCACTCATTTGCTTTTTTCCGTACTTGGCAAAATGTCTATCCATGAGCCATCTGCATATGAATTTCCATTTCCAAAAGCCATTGGCAGTGATAAACGTCTAGATATAATGCAGATGGTTGGAATTGGTGTTAAGAGGAGCAATTTTGACACTGTTTCCTAAAGGGAAAAACTTCCACTAACTGCACTACCTCTTAATTAATTGCTTCCCACTCTAATAGAATAATTATAGAAGAAAATTTTAGTGACAGGTGGCCACAACTGAAAAGAGAATAAAGTTCTCTTCTCCAAATACAACTCAACATGTTGTTTTTTATAAATACTTAGAAATGTGCAGTTTTTTCCTGTTTGATTACTTAGAGAGGTTTAATTCTTAGTTTTGGTTTTCACATCTATTTGGTACAGGAAGCAGACAATATGAACATGACCAGTGGAGGAGGTATTCGTCGTCTTCTGGGTAAGTGCAGCACTTCTCAATAAACCGGTTTTATCAAAGACTGAAAGGAAACATCTCCCCTTATCACATAAATGTTTCATATCAAGTGCTGAGCTTTAAAAGGCATTCAGGTGTTCAAGCCTACTGACATGATTCGCAGACCAGTTGGCTTCCACCAGAAAAACACTGAGAGAAAAAAGTATGCAGAGTCCTGGTCTTAAAAGTCACTGACCTTATCAACTCCAACCCAGGAAAAAATGGAGAAAATAACACTTTTTCTCCACCACCAACTTCAGTGATACTGAGTCGACATTTCCCAAGTGCTCTGAGATCTTCAAATGAAAAAGAGCTTTGTAAATTCATGTTGATGTATAGCATTCTCTAACCTCTTCTGGGATTTATTTTGCTAAATGAACCTTATTGGAATGTTCCAAAGCCTGAGGAGTTTCCTAATACTTCTAGGCTGCCTTTTTAGGGTACGTTTTAAGTTGCATAGGCTACATCCCTGTTACGGGTTAAAAAGCTAACAAATGGTTTGACAAGATTGGTGTCAATAAAGTAATCTAAACTCATTTTATCACCAAAACTCAGCTGCCTATAAGAGAGTACTGTCGACAAGTCCTGACAACATTAGGGGAGGGACAGGCAGAAAAGTAAGGTATTGATCTGCCTCATGTAAAATTTAGACCAGATAATCGTTAATAGGGAGAAAAGAACATCTTCCAGCTAGCAACAGAGGCACAGCCACTTTCCTTGCTCATCTTACAGCAGGTCTTCCAAATGCGCAAACGAGTTCTTCCAGGAAGGGGGATGTGGAAATTGCAGTATAGACATAGGCCATTCATTTTTATTCCGAAAACATCAGTAGTAGTCATGTCCTTTCCGTTATCCAGGATACCCCTTGGACTTACAGGCAAAGAGAAGCACTAGTTTTTTAGGTTCCTTAGATTTAAAGGAGGACTTTTGAGTTATGAATTTATTTTAGTTATACTAATATTATGGAGGGGAGTAAAAATGACTTAAGTTTTTAAGATAGACTGTACTTCGCTGGGAGTAAAACAGAAATTGTAGCTGTTTAACTTTCTTTATCTAGCTTTTGCAGCAGTCTGAAAGATACATTTAGATGTGTGTCCTAAATAATTTTAATCAAGCCAAAAAAGCTAGATAATTAAGATTAAAAAGCTAGGTAATTAGGATAAAGAAGATCTCAGAATAATACCGTAATTCCAGATTTCTGTAAAGAAATTGACTGGTTTTCCATAGTTCCTTGACCATAAACCACAATAAGAAGTATGTTTTATATCTCAACCTAGTTTACATATATCTACCAAAGTTTGAAGCCAAAGTTTCATGAATCAATTCCCATTCTTAATGTGTGTGATACACACCAATATTTGCTATACTACGAACAAATAAATGCTGGTCACCATTCACTGAAGTGATTTCATGACCTGCTTGTGGGAATTTGGAAAACAATTTGGAAAACACTGCAGTACAGAATAATTCTTTAAGTAAAATATTATTACAGGCTTTTCTCGATAGCTTCCTCCTTCAAAGTAAAATAATCAGAATAATACTGCCCAATTTTATCTATTGAGGAGAAAATCTATAAGAGGTCCAAACCTAGCTTGAAAAAAGGAAGGAAAAAAATAATCTTTTAAGTTGCTTCTCCATCATATCATATTAAGAAAGCTTTTTTCAGCTTATTTTCAGAGATTGTGCCTGATTCCATCACCCCAAAACATTCATTGTTAACATCTTCGTGAATTTCATGCCAGCCTTTTCCATCCTTGTATGTGAAATGTGGTCGATTTGTTTGAATAATTGGAATCTTCCTATATGCTTCTTTTTCCTGCTAGATTTTTTCACTAGAATATAAGATGTTTTTCCCTATCATTAATCTTTGAAAACATGATTTCTATGTAATATTCCAGAGATCGTCATTTGGTTAGAAATTTTAACCAAGATTAGAGTTTCCAGCTATGTCTCTGTAGGAGTGTATGAGCAGTCACCTCCCTGCTGTGAGAGTTTGCTCTGTTCAGAGCTCTACCTGGGAGTCCTGGCACAGCAGGTGACTCATGGATCTGTTTCTGTCGTGTCAGCCTTTTCCGTATGTTTTTGCCAGACTCCGGCTCCGTGGTTTTTACAGCAGTGCATGTAGAGACAGAAGCCCCTGCCTGGAGGCCAGCGTTTTCAGTGCAGCCAGACAGCAGGCTCTTCAGCCAGGAAGCCTGTAAAGAGCATGTCAAGAGAAGGCAATGCTCTAACGTCAGGAAGCCTAATTTATGACACTGCAATGACCGGTACATTTGTTGCTCTGTATCTATGAGCATGGAAGGGTTTCCGGTTTTTTTAAGCTTTTTTTTTTTTTTTTACCGGGAGGTCCCGGGGAACGAACCCAGGTCCCTCCATATGGGAGACGGTCGCCCAACCATTTCAGCCACATCCGTCCCCCTAAGCATTTTAAAATGAATCCAAATTGACGGTAATCCTTTCCATGGAAGAATTTTCAGATAATACAAGAATTGAAATTTTAAGCTTAAAATGGCACTGAGCTGTAGCTGTGGAGAAAGGAATGGCTCAAGTATTTATAATGGAAAGAATTCTAGGTTAGGAGTTAGGAGTTAGAAGACAAGCCCTTAACCAGCCAGCCTTCTGGCTTGACCTCACCAGGCCTCCCTTTCCTTGTCTAGAGTTGGATTGTGACTACAAGTTTCCTCCCATGTTTAACATCCTGGCACTCTGGAGATACCTGGCACCTCTAAGAAAATGCTCACTCATGTTCACAGAAAGACATATCCTTCCAGTTATTGCTATCTTTAAAAATAAAATACGCTATCAAACATATTCGCAGACCAGTTTATGTATTTGCACTTGAAGTACCCTGACTAACAGCTCAAGTATGCATGGCTCCAGAGTTTTCTGGTAGTAAAATCCCATCTAGTATTTACCAAAAAAGGAACACAGTAGCCAGATATTTCAATACATTTGCATTGTTTAAGTTTGAAATATCCTAACCACATCCTGCAATTCCTTCTTCAGGACATTTGCATATCTAATTACTTTCAGGCAATTTGTAAGACTTACAACATTATTTCCCTGATATTTGATTCTTTTAAATGCTATTGTAAATGGAATTTTTTTCTTGATTTCCTCTTCAGATTGTTCATTATTAGTGTATAGAAACACTACTGATTTTTGCTTGTTGATCTTATACCCCACCACTTTGCTGAATTCATAGCTTTGTTATAGATTTTTCAGGATTTTCTCCATAGTTATGTCATCTACAAATAAGGAAAGTTTTACTTCTTCCTTTCCAAATTAGATGGCTCTTGTTTCTTTTTCTTGACTAATTGCTATGACTGGACCTTCCAGTACAGTGTTGAATAGCGGTGGTGACAGTGGGCATCCTTGCCTTGTTCCAAATCTTAGAGGTAAAGCTTTCAGTCATTCACCATTGAGTATGATGTTAGCTGTGGGTTTTTCATATATGTCCTTTATCACATTGAGGAAGTTTCCTTCTATTGCTTGTTATCTAAGTGTTTTTATCTAGAAGATGTGCTGTATTTTATCAAATACCTTTTCTGCATCAGTTGAGATGATCATGTGGATTTTTTCCCTTCAGTCTATTAATATGGTCTATTAAATTAATTGATTTCCTTATGTTGAACTACCCTTGCATACCTGCGTTAACTTCCGCTTATCATGATGTAATAATTGTTCTAATGCACTATTGGATTCCATTTCTAGTGTTTTGTTGAGGATTTTTGCATCTATATTCATAAACTATATTGGACTGTAATTTTTTTTCTTGTGGTTTCTTCATCTGGCTTTGGTAGGAGGGTGATGTTGGCCTCATAGGATGAGTTAGAATGTATTCCTTCCTTTTCACTCTTTTTAGAAGAGTTTGAGCAGGATTGATATTAATTCTTCTTGGAATGTTTGATAAAATTCACCAGTGAACCCATCCGATTTGTCCCTGGGCTTTTCTTTGCAGGAAGGTTATTGATAACGGACTCACTCTCTTTACTTGTTACTGATTTGTTGAGATCTTGTATTTCTTCTTGAGTCAGTGTAGGTGGTTTGTGTGTTTTTAGGAATTTTTCCATTTTCATCCAGGTTATCTAATTTGTTGGGGTATAGTTGTTCATAGTATCTTCTTATAATCCTTTTTATTTCTGTGGAGTTGGTATTAATGTCCCCACTTTGATTTCTTATTTAAGTTTGTATCCTCTCTCTCACTCTCACTCTTTTTTATTTGGTCAGTCTAGCTAAAGGTTTGTCAATTTTATTGATCTTTTCAAAGAACCAACTTTTGGTTTTGTTGATTTTCTCTAATTTTTTTTTTTATTATTATTTGTTTCATTTAGCTCTCCTCTAATCTTTATTACCCTCCTTTTGCTTGCTTTGGGTTTAATTTGTACTTCTTTTCCTAGATCCTCAATTTGTGAAGTTAGGTCACTTGATTTGAGATCTTTCTTCTTTCCTGTGTAAGCATTCAGATCTGTAAATTTCCCTCTCAGCACTGCCTTTCCTGCAATCCGGCAAGTTTTGATATGTTGTGTTTTCATGTTCATTAGCCTCGAAATATTTTCTAATGTCCCTTGAGATTTCTTCTTTTATCCATTGGCTTTTTAATAGTGTACTGTTTAATTTCCACATATTTGTGAATTTTCCACTTCTCCCTCTGTTACTGATTTCTAGCTTCATTCCATTATGGTCAGAGGCATTGTATGATTTCAGTATTTTTAAAATTTATTGAAACTTGTTTTGTGACCTAACATATGGTCTGTCCTGGAGAATGACCCATGTGCACTAGAGAAGAATGGGTATTCTGCTGCTGTTGGGTCAGTTTCTCTTGGGTGAATTTTTTATGTTGATTTGTAGGGCCCCTTTATATATTCTGGCTAGTGAACCTTTGATCATTATACATGTGGCAAATAAGTTCTCCCTGTTCTTTCTTCCTGGCTCCCTCATGTTGGAAGTCATAATCCCCTGGTAATCTAGGAGTCATCCTTGATTTATCCATTTCCCTGAGCCCTAATATCCAGTCTCTTAGGATGAAAGTGCCTCCTCCTAAATATATCTTGAATTTACTCTCAGTTCAGAATTTATCTTGAATTTACACTTAACATCACCCCCATTGTCCAGGCCTCTGTCTCTCACCCTCTTGTCCCTCCATGATTGTTTCCCTCTCACTGTGACGTCTGAAACCCTATGTGACAAACCTTCAGGAACCTCTCCTCTGAACATCCCTTCACCTTCTTGCTCTAAGAGAAACCTGGTGTTCCTTAATGTAGTTGTTTTCCCCCCAAACCTTCATGCCACAGTGTCTGGAATAGAGTATGTTTCCTCCATGCTCCTCATTCCGGCTTCCAGATTGTTCCAGTCACTATGGCTACATAACAACTTGCCCCAAAACTTGGTGGCATTCAACAACCATTTATTATGTTCCTGCAAGTCAGGCGTTTGTGAGAGTACAGCAGGGCTGGCTTGTCTCTGTTCCACAGTTTATGGGGCTTCAACTGGAAGACATGAAATCTGGAGACTGAATTCATATGAAGGCTCGTTCACTCGCATGACTGGCGGATGCTGGCTGCACCGGCTGGGGGCCTCGGTTTCCCTCCAGTGGCCCACGTGGGCTGGTTTAGGCTTCTTCCCAGCCTGGTAACTGGGTTTCAGAGTCGCACATCCCAAGAGCTGAAGAACCGGGCAGAAGCCATTTCATCTTTTATGACCCAGCCTCAGACGTCACACAGCATCTGTTCTGCCATATTCTCTTCATCAAGGCAGCCACGGAGGCCTGCCCAAAATCAGGTGGAGGTGAGATAGACTGTTCCTCTTGGTGGAGTGGCAGGGTTCCGGAAGAGCGTACGACACCAGAGGTGTTACTGTGGCCATGTGGGGAAAACAGTCTCCTCAAAGCAACGTGTCTTCCATCTCTGCCACACACTGCCCCCCTGTTGTCCTTCAAGTTCTTCCTCATTCTTCAAGACTAGCTCCCGTCTCACTGTCACTCTTTACAGCATGACTCTTGTAATAATTCTTGGTGGTTTCAATAGTATGTCGATCATCCTTCCAGTATCCTTCCTAATATCAGTTCCTTGACTGTCCTTCCCCGGTGATCTTGGCCTCCACCTTTGGCCTTATACTTACCAAGAACTGCAGCTCCTTCATAATTTCAGTTTCAGGCACATGTTCTCCAACCATTTCCGCTCTTTCCTCTAGCACTTAGCAATCCTTCAGTCACATCAGAACGTCCAAGCCATTGATCCTCCCATGTTTCTCTGGTCCTCATCCCCCTGTATGCTCACTTCCCTCCTTACCTTGATTAAATCCCAGGGTCAGGGGACCATGCTGACTTTCTTGTCTACACTTTTGACTCTCTTTTATTATCATGCTTATGTGGTGAGTCCACAAACCTAGGTTAAATCCAACTCTCAGCCTGTGTGCGGCTAGAGAAAAGCACACAGCCACCTTCTTGGTCTCGATGTAAGTTCACACCCACCTGCTCCAATGGGCCCTCAGCACCCCAGCAGCCACCCTAAGTTTCCCTACTCCATTCTTTTCCAGTCCTGGTGACTATCATGTGTCCCCTCTCTTCTCAGCCTTCCGGCGCCTACTCCCCTGTCCTCTTTACAGGTGACAACCTTTCCATAAGTATCTGCAACCACATCTGCCCACTGTCCAGCGTCTACACATCAAGTCAAAATTCATAAGCAAAATTCCAGGGGAAATAAGAAAACCTGCAGTAAGAGAGGAAATGGCCCTTTTCCACCAATCCCTGCAGACGAGCTGCCCATGCTCTTATCTGAGGCCAGCCTCTGCCGCTGTCCCAACGTGCACTACACCCACCCCACACCGAGCCAGCATCTCTCCTTCCTTTCTCCCGGACCACCAGTCATTTCCTCTCCGCCTCTTATTCCTCCCGTCTTACAAAACCTTCTTGCAACCCACTGTTCTCTAATAATCACGTCATTTCTTTCCTTTATAGCAAAACTATTTTAGAGCCCAGAATCCTACAGCAAGTCACATTAGCATTCTAGAGTGAAAGGAAAAATTAACACATTTTCAGGAATCAGAAAAGTTGAGACCCACAGTTCCTGTCCAAATGAAAATGGATGTGGTCTAGCAAAATGAGACTTCATCCAACAGGAATACATGGGACAGAAGAAACAGTGTGGAGCAAAGACATCAGTAAACTGTGCAGTTCTTTCCAAACAGTTATTAGCTGTAAAAACAAACAAAAACAGTTGAAAACTAAAATCCCAGATTACTACAAGGCAAGTGGTGTTTGGAGGTGAAAAGAAAAATAAAGGTATACTCAATTTCTTTTCTTGCTTAGAGAGCATATAGATTTTGATTAAAGCTAGATGTTTTTAGAGAAATGTAATTTTACATATGTATGTTAAAATGTACCCACTAGAAGAAGAAAAAAATGAATAAGTAAGAGGAAAATCTTACAATTATCATAACCTTTATATACCTGGTACCATAAAATCAAAATTCATAAGAAAAATACCAGGAGAAATAGATAAAATAATAGAGGGAATATTTAACATACTCTTCTCTCAGAAATCAATGGATCAAATGGACCAAAAATAATGAAATAAATTTGAACAAGTCAGTTAATAATCTTCTTCTAATGGAAACATAAAGAGCCACCGTGTACAGGTCTTTTTATTTATAGTCTTTTTCACATACACATGGACATGTCACAAAATCTAACCATGTTTTAAGCCACAAAGTAAACTTCAGCTAATAGTAAAAAGCAGAGCTCACACAAGCCACATTTTCTGCCAATAAAGCAATAAAATTAGGAATCAACAAAAGGATAAAAAGCAAAAATCTTTTCACTTAGAAATTAACTCACCATTCTAAATAGCGAGGAAATCAAAACCAAAATTACTTTTAAAGATATACAATAATAAATGTACTAAATATCAGAACTTCATGAACTATAGCTAGAACAGGACTCAGAGGAAAATGTACCAGCTTCAGATGCATTCATTAAAGGTTACAGTGACTGAAAATAAATGAACTAAGCATTTATTCAATTCAAGAAACTAGAATAAGAACAAGAAAATACACATATGAGAAGTAGAAGTAAATGAGAAAGACAAAAAAATTAATGTACCAGAAAAATTTAACAACAGAAAATTTGATTTAAAAAAAAAGAACAAAACTTGTTTGTTTAAAAATCCAGTAAACTTTTGGCAAGTCTGGTCAGGAGGGAAAACAGAAGATAAACAACATTAGAACAGGAAAGGAACCTAAATACAGATCCAGAGGTAATTTTTTTTTATTATAAGGGGATACTACATATTATTTTCTATCTATATATTAGAAAACCTAGATGAAATGACCAATTTCCTGGTGCATCAGCATTTTTTAGCTTACAATAACTTTCAATAAATACTTGCTGAATGAATGAAGTAATTTCCTAGGAAAGGAGTAAAGGAATAAAACCCCTGGGAATATTTCAGAGGGTCTGAGGACTTGAATTGAAAAAAAAAATCAACTTATTATCTTTATTTTCTCTTACCTCTAGCTGAAATCTGGCATTTCCTTCACTTAAGACTGTATGGAATAAATTACAGTAGGATTCATTTCATGTCACATTACAGTTGTTACATATCTCGAAAAAGCGCTCACGCTCATCCATACTTTGAAATTACGGTAGTTGTTAGACCCAGCATTAGTTGAGTGTCATAAAACTACCTGCCGCTACGTTCTGAGAAGGGGTCCATGATTTTCACCTGACTGGCAAAGGGGTCTGTGGAAGTAGAAGGGTTAAGAACCTCTGGTATAGAGCATTAACCATAGGGAAAAACCAACAAGGTGCCAGCAGATCTTCCCCAGAAAAGGCACCCATGGCCAGAGGGTGCTGGCTTCACAAACAAGTTTACCAAATCTTTGATAATTTCCCTGTTACAATGACAGAAAGAGACAGAAAATATACCATCTTATTTTCAGGGCTTGACTGACTCTAACCATGTCTAGTTATTCAAAGAACTAGGGAAAAACATTCCAAAAAGAAGGAACAGCAATCCAAAGGCTTTGAGGCTGGAATGAACTTGCTGTCTGTGAGGAACAGGGCAAAGGTCAGCAGGGTCAGAGGGGTGAGAGATGAGATGGAGGACTAGGGCAGACCATGGTAAGGGATTTGGGTTTTATTCAGGGTGCTATGTTAGACTATTGGCAATCATGGGAGCAGTGTGATGTGATTTTTATCTTTAATCATTATTCATTAGAACTTTGTAGCTATTTCTCCAAAATCGCTTAGCGTTCAGCACGTCAAATGAAACATTTGCCACTAATACAACTTCTTTGTTTATTCCTTTGTAGGTAATCTCCCCCCCCCCCCCAATGTTTCTTTGTCTTTTATATTCTGAAGTTTCAAAAGAATTTGTATATATGTGAGGTTTTTGTTTTATTGTTTTCATTAATCCTGCTTGGCAGCATATGGTCCTTTGGTTCTTCTTTAGATCTGGGAAATTTTCTTATATTATTTTTATACTTTCTCATTGTGTTCTCTGCTTCTGGAATTCTCATTAGTCAAATATAGACACTTCTGAATTTGTCTTTCATGTTCCATTTTCTTTCATATTTCCCATCTTTTTGTTTTCAACACTCTCACAAGAATTCCTCAGCTTGACTTTTCCATCCTACTGATTCTTTTTTAACTGGAAGCTTAGTTTTTAATCAAACTTAGACAGTCGCTTGACTTACAGAGTTAAATGTTCTATAAGGTTTGTTTTAAAAAGCATAACCAATCCTCTCCTACTTTTCCCAGAAACATCTAGTTATATTAGATTGGTGCAAAAATAATTGTGGTTTTGCATTGTTGAAATTTGCCATTTGATATTGGAATACATTCTTAAATAAATGTGGTTATGTTATACATCATTTTAATGTGCATTTCTTGCTTTATATATTTTTGCTAATGACTTATTACTTGCTGTTTATTTTATATTTATTTTGGACTATGGAAATGATGTTAGACAAAAAGCAAATTTGAGCGATTTTCTTATTTGAGTTCAAAATGGGTCGTAAAGCAGCAGAGACAGCTAAAACATCAACAGTGCATTTGGCCAGGAACTGCTAACAAAAGTTAGTGCAGGGGTGGTTCAAGAAGTTTTGCAAAGGAGACGAGAGCCTTGGAGATGAGGAGCGTAGTGGCCGCCATCGGAAGATGACAACGACCAACTGAGAGCAATCATCGAAGCTGATCCTCTTACAACAACACGAGAAGTTGCCGAAGACCTCAGCGTTGACCATTCTACGGTCGTTCGGCATTTGAAGCAAACTGGAAAGGTGAAAAAGCTGGTTAAGTGGGTACATCATGAGCTGACCAAAAATAAAAAAAATCGTCGTTTTGAAGTGTCATCTTCTCTTATTCTACGCAACAACAACGAACCATTTCTCGATTGGATTGTGACGTGCGACAAAAAGTGGATTTTATACGGCAACTGACGATGACCAGCTCAGTGGTTGGACCAAAATGAAGCTCCAAAACACTTCCCAAAGCCAAATTCACACCTAGGAAAGGTCATGGTCACTGTCTGCTGCCGGTCTGATCCACTACAGCTTTCTGAATCCCGGTGAAACCATTACATCTGAGAAGTGTGCTCAGCATATCAATGAGATGCACCGAAAATTGCAACGCCTGCAGCCAGCATTGGTCAACAGAAAGGGCCCAATTCTTCTCCACGACAACACCCGACTGCACGTCGCACAACCATCGCTTCAAATTTGAACAAATTGGGCTACAAAGTTTTGCCTCATCCACCATATTCACCTGATGTCTCGCCAACCCACTACCACTTCTTCAAGCATCCTGACAACTTTTTGCAGGGAAAAATGCTTCCACAACCGACAGGATGCAGAAAATGCTGTCCAAGAGTTCGTTGAATCCCAAAGCACAGATTTTTACGCTACAAGAATAAACAAACTGATTTCTTGTTGGCAAAAATGTGTTGATTGTAATGGTTCCTATTTTGATTAATAAAGATGTGTTTGAACCTAGTTATAATGATTTGAAATTCACGGTCCGAACCTCAATTCCTTTTGCACCAACCTAATACTATAAGCTTTTTAAGACAGTTAATTGCTAGTAGTATATATTTCTCTAGATAATATGCTTACTGCTATTTTTTTATTTTTCCATTTTAGGAATTGTCTATAGAGCGCCCACTATGGAAGTGAAGGGATTTGTTCTTTGACCCCCATCCCACCCACCCCCATTCCCCTACTGTCCAATTAGTTATATCATAATTTGCTGACCTGGGTGACTGGGTGCTCTTGAGGCCTGCTACACAACCTCACCTTTTTTGTCACCTAGAAAATTCTTTACCCCTCTGTCTTATGCTGGATTCCTGAATCCCATCTTTGAAGCTCTTTCTTTGTTAATTCCGTCCTCCTGAGAGAAAGGGAGCATGGAGCATAAATTTTTGAGACCATGAGGTCCAAAACGTCATTATTCCACCCCATCTTTGGATTGCAAGTTTACCTGGGCATGTACGTCTAGGTTGGAAATAATTTTCTCTTAGACTTTTGAAGACTCTGCCTCATTGCCTTCTAGCTTCCAGTGTTCCAGAGGAGAAATATAATGGCTTTCCGATTCTTGATCTTTTGTTTGAACCTGATTTTTCTCTCTGGGTGTGGATAGGATCCTCTCTGTGTCCCTGTGTGTTTGAAATACGATGATAAACCTGGGTGTGGGTCACTCAAGGGGATCTTTCAGTCTGGTAACTGAGTCCGTCATCACATAATACAGGTTCCGACCATTTAAATTGATCGTAACAGGCTGCAGTGCTTTTGCCTCGATAATACCTTTGACCTTTAGCTTATTATAATGTCTGTTCTCAAGCTTGTCATTGTCCTAACTTAGCAGAAAGTTCCACTCGTGTGTCATTGAGGTTTTCGTTTCTATCCTCAACATCTTCAGAGAGCACAGAAGCATAAATCTACTGGTTTCACCTCGGTGAGTGAGTGACCTTATTATCTCAAGTCTTTCATGTAATTCACCTTCTAATTTGCTCCAACCTTCTTTTAAAGTCTATGCTTTCTGCCGCTCTGCTTCCCACGGTAGAAATTGTCTTTGATGTACTGCAAACATATTGTTGAACTCTTTTAACATTCCAGTTAGCAGATGCAGTCCTTTCCCTTGTTCTGCAGTAATGGAAGCTTCAACTTCGGAACTGAGGTTCTAGATTCCACATTGTTGAGACTTTCCCACATCTCCCTCAACTTTCCATTTCTTTTCTTTGCTGACATAAATGTCATTTCGCCCTTACATACCTCAGTGTGCATCTCTGGCATATGGTGACAACAGACGCTAAAGAATTCATTGTTGTAATAGGTTTGGTGCTTCCTCACTCCCTAAGAAAGTCGATGTGGGTGAGTTTCGCCTTAGAAATGCCACAGGCCTTTCCAGACTGGCCAGGGAGTGGCCTGGCCAGGCCCACAGTCCAGGACGTGAGCCCAGCACTCAGCAGCTCAACCTCTAGGCTGCACAAGCACCTCAGCTGGCGGCACGCCTTTCACAGAGCTTCAGGTGGGGCGGGGACAAGCCCATACAGACTGCCTTCTCATCTCAGATGTGCCCAGCTGCCCAGGTACGCAGTGGCCCGGAGCCAATCCTTATCTTTCAGATCCACAAAATGTTACTTAAAATATTATTTTGATGATTTTCATCCCTCCATTTTCTCTGTTCTATTTGTCTCAGAGGTTAGATAGTATATACTTATAAAATTGTCTTAAATTTTCTCTCCTAATATTTGTATCTTTCTGCTTTGCTTTCTAGGAAATTTCCTCAACATTCTTCCACCCCTTTTAATGATTCTTCAATTTTGCTGTTTTTAAATTCTGAGAAGGGACGGCTTAGAACATTCCTTTTTATCTCATCTCCTTCTTTGTTTCATGGTTGCGATATTGTCTTACCTTTCTGAGGAAAGTAATTATACCAATAGTTGTGTTTTACTTTGCTTTTTTTCTTCCTTCATAGACTATTTCTTCCAAGTTTCTTTTTCTATTTGTTTTCATCTTTGGTATTCATTTTAGTTTTTTTCTTGAAGCCTGGCAGTTCTTGAGTGCCCACTCTTGTTTTCCAGTAGGGCATTAGAAAGGTGATTGGAAGCCTGCGTGCGTGGATCGGGCTCTTAGCTGTGGTCCTCTCAGTATTGTGATCCTTGGGGAAACCCTGATAATAGAGCCCTTGAGCGCTTTTATCTCGCGTTGGACAGTTTCCTTAGAGAAGACTCATCCAGTCTCTTCCTCGAGACAATAAGGGGATGATATAGTTAAGATATTCTTTTTTTTAAAGATTGATTTATTTATTCCTGCCATCATTATTTGCACTCACTGTCTGCTCTCAGTGTCTGTTCATTGTGTGCTGTGTCTACTCATCGCCTTTTTTAGGAGGCACCAGGAACCGAACCCAGGACCTCCCATGTGGGAGGGAGGGACCCAATTGCTTGAGCTACATCCACTCCCTACTTGTTGCGTCTCCTCATTGCAACATCTCGTTGCTTCAGCTCACTGCTCCAGCCCTTCACGTCAGCTCGCTGTCTTGCTTATCATCTTTAGGAGGCACCAGGAACTGAACCCGGGACCTCTCGTGTGAGAGGCGGGCACCCAACTGCTTAAGCCATATCCATCCCCTAGTTAAGATATTCTAAAGAAGCTCTGAGTGTCCATTTGAAACTAGCGGTAATAGAGAAGAAGCAGCTTGGAATGACCCACAGTTTTCTGACTTGAGTTCGGTTAAGGTTTCCGTACCATTAACTCTATAGGAAATACAAGGGAAGAGAAGCAGGTATATGGTAGAAAAACAATTGGTTAACCTTTGGGTCTGTTATGTTTGAGGTGCCAGTGCTGGCTGTAGTGGACTTTGGAACCAAAAGAAAGTGGAGCCTTTTCTGCTCTGCTGCCTAGTAAATACAAGGCCTCGGCAGGGCACTGGAATTCTGTAACCCTCGCTTTTCTCAGGGTGCTATTACCTCCCTCCAAGGTTAACTGAAAATATATGAGCATTTAGCCCTGTGCCAAACACATATACACTGTAACCAGCAGCTCTGCCAGCTTTTGTTGTTGGAGGAGACGAGGCAGCTTGAGCTGGAGAGCATCCTGGCAGCGATGAGTCTCACTCAGGAATCCTGGGCAGCACTGGGACTTGTTGATTCAGTGGAAAAGGGTGAGTCTAAGAAAGAGCAGCCATGAGGAGGTAGAAAGTAACTGATAACCTGGAGAAGGGACTTTCAAATGGACAGGCTTCAACAACTGCCAGTAGAACTGCGGCACCAGTAATCTAGTAAATATGAGGAAGGGTACAGAGCACTAGGGGCCGCTGTGTGGATCAGCGCATAGGTGCTTGGTAAGCAAGCGCGCTTGTTAGGGAGGAAAAGGGCTAGAAACATTGCCTTTGGGTTTAGAGGTTAGTGGCCACTGCAGCACTCCATTGGGTCAGGGAGTGGAACCCGAAGGGCAGAGGAGATTCTTCAATTGATTTTAGAAATTAGTCAGAATAGGATTAAGTAAAATATAGAATAAAAGTTCCCTCAGTAAATCGTGAAATCTTCCCTTATAAATTTACAAATCAGTTGCTACACCTGTGCCCACACCTCCCCCTGGAGTTTGACCCGCTTCCACTCAGAAAAGGAACGGCAGCTGGCAGAGACCCCCCCAGCCTCGTGTTAGCAGTTAGGCTTCATGAGGACAGCATATCCTTCACCCTCCTGGCACCCACTTCTCTTCTTTTTCAGCAGGAAGAGTATGCGAGGTTCAGTTCTGATGTTTAATGCACATGTTTGTAACTGTGTAAGCACACATGGTGAATGAGTTTTCAGAGTCCCCTGAGTTTTCTCAGAAGATGGAGTTGGGATTGGTCAGCACGCGAATGTCCACACTCACACAGGTTGTTTATGTTCTAGATGGTCCAACTGACCCCGAGCAGGCTGGATGGAGCAGAACCTTCTCACGGTCGAAGAAGAGCGTCGTTTTAAAACCTGGAAAGTGAGCGTAAAGTCAATACGCCTTGCTTCTTCTACAGTCAAGACATATCCTAAAATCCGTTCTGTCCATTTTTCATGTAACAACGTACTGAAGGTGGTGTGCATTTTAAAACTCCGTTCCACTGTGTATTTCTACATGCAGCATTTAGAGGATTGACTTGTCCAAAGAAACAATGAGACAGAGGCAGAACGACAGACAGCAACGACAGTGGATCAAAGGACGTTCTGGCATATGCTCCATTTAAAAAACAAAAACAAACCCTGTTGGCCATCGGGCTTTTTAGCCACACAGAAAGATGAAATATCATTCACAACTTCATCCCTAAATACAAGGTTCCCATTTAATTTAAATGTTTGTAAATATATAGACATATATAGCGAATGTATTTTAAGAAGAGAATAAGGAAACAAAGAACTGCCCCAGAAATGCTCCTTTGGTCAGCAGGGGCTCCCCTGTCATGCTTTGTTTGACTAAGTAGCAGAGCAATGGAGGCGGTGAACTTTCTCTCTCTCTCTCTCTCTCTCTCTCTCTCTCTCTCTCTCTCTCTCTCTCTCTCGGGAAGAAAGGTGAAGAATTACGGTGCATCATTCTAACACTGTTTGGGAAGTTTCACTGAATGTTAGAGAGACGTTCCCATTCCGCATACAGTGTTGACTCTATTTAAAGCACCTGATTAGCATGGAGTGTTTTTTAAAAGCTGTTCCTTGAATTCATCACCATGTTAAAAATACTATTTTCACAGCGAGTTATTTTCCTATAGTCGTTGGCCTAGGCCTCTGGATGTATAAGTATTCTGTAAAAGTTTATCGATACTTACACGTGTATCCTCAGTGTTTCTGATATTACAGCTCCGATGTTGTGGTTCCTTCTTTAAATTCAAGAGTCTTGTCAAAAATGCTACTGTGTCACTATTTCAGGAGGTTTCTCGTTGGCGAGTGGAAATAACTGCTTTGTGGTTACCATTTTGCTCCTAGGATTTAGCCAGACCATCCTCATTTAAATGAAATGAACCTGAGGCAGCATTCCTAGAAAATCTGTAAGAACTACAAAACTAGCAGTATACAGAAATGTGGCCTCATGGCACACACAGGAAAGGTATAGGAATATGTGTCAGGTCCTTCCATTTTTTCTCCCAACACTGTAAAGCTTTAATACAGAAGAAATGCTGTGGCAATACATAGTCTAATTGGATTTCTCAGCCATCCTTTTTATGTTATGACTATCAATAATACCAGCTTGTGGTTTATTGCCAAATTTAAATCACTCATCTAATAGTAACAAGAAAACATGACTTAATTCTTTGCTTTTGTTTTCCATTAGGTCCTATCATTAAAATTCTAGAGCTGAAAAGGACCTTGGTGATACCACCCAACCCTCGTAGGTTGCAAAAGAAGCTGAGTCTGTGGTGTATAATGCAAAGAGCAGTGGACTCTACTCTGCCACTTCCTAGTTGTGTGGCTGTCCTGGGCTTCAGTGTCTTCATCTTCAAATTCGTGGGTTTCCTTTAGTTGAGTATTTCTCCAGTTAGTAATTGTGGAGAGCCCCTTGAAAGGACATCATAAAGTTCCGTGGCTCCTGTGTCGATTTGTTGTTGCCATTCTAAATTAAATGTCTGCAAATATCAATTAGATTCCTTATCCTTTGACCTCTTTCTTAATACAACTCTCAGCCTGACATCATATAAATTAAATGCAAACACAATTGTAAAACAAGTGTTATCACCACAATACCTTACGCGGTCCCTGGGCTGGCCAGCCCCTCGGAGGCAGTCTGGCCTGAGCGCCTTACCCAGTCACAGGGCTTCCTAGTAGGTAGCAGCCCTCGGAAGCCCTCTTCTATGGGGCTGAAACGGAGCCGTAAAAGAGTAGACACTGTGGGCAGGAAGCAGTAGGCAGAACCCACGAGAAGAGAGTCAGGAATTCCTAGAGTTGCGTTAGGAGAAGCAAGAGCAGGAGTGAAAAGCTGGGCCGTGGTAACTGAGTGCTGGACACCTACCACTGAGTGCGCCAAGTCGGACCGAGCGTGTTCCAGCAGAAGTTCCAGGTCGTTGAGAGGCTGCTTTTACTGTCCAGGTGATTTCCTGTTCTCCCTTGCTCCCCCACCGTCTTCTTAATCTAGATCCCCTCCACCTGTGTGCACCTCGCTTCCTGGAACTGAAAAAGGCCCAGCTGGAACACCGAGTGCTTGCCAGAACCAGCGTTAGACTCTGGCTCTTTGTACCTGGTACTCTGCTGACCTGCAGCCCGCAGTTAAACACACCGATTGTCTTTTGTCTCTGTTGTCTGAATCGTTGCAACAAGAGAGAAGTCATGTATTGTGGGGTTGAAAATAAAGATAAAAAAGAAAAACGTTTTGACCAGTGACAGTTTTTAAATCTCAGATAAAGCCTACATTTTAAAGGTACTAATTACTTGAATTTAGTAAATCAGATGTTTTTCTTCAGGTTGCAGCACTCAAGGGATCATGATACTAAAATGAAGTATTTGCAAAAGGGACTGATACATTTCCCCTTTTTTCCCATTCTTTGACCTTTGGGTTTAAATTTCCAAGCTCTTTCAGGCATTTTCCACAGCTTAGGAAGAAAAATAAGTAGGCACCAACATTGCCTGCCTATCACTAACAAAGTGGAGAAAAGAGCATACGCTGTCTGTGTGTGCCGTGGGGTTCATCTTTTGTCATGTGTTGTTGAAATAAAATCTTCTGAATATCAGGTACCTAGCTCCCTGCTGTTGGTTGTTTAGTTTCCATTTATTTCCACCGTCATAGAAAGACCTGGATTTTTTGGTGTTTTAGTTCTACACTTAAGACTCAACTATTTTGTCATTGTCCACTGCAGGAAGAGCAGCTTGTCATTGTGTTAACAATGCATTGTTATGCAGCTGAGCCGTGCAGTCAGTGGAAGGAGCTGAAACGAAGCCCTTTTGTGCTCCTTTAAGAAGAGTTCCCCCAACCCTGTGTGTGTGGAGAGAATGGACATCTGGTTTGCTCCACCAGGTGCTGTGTTCACCTTCCTAAAAGTCGCGTTTGCTTCTTGGGGGCCCTGATGTTTTTAATCCCCTCTTGTTTGATGCAATGTCGAACACCCAGGGGTATGACCCACAGCCCCAAACCATCTGCTTCCCTATCACATTAGCAAAAGCTGGAGCGTGCCTTTTCTTTCTCAGGCTTACGGTTCCCAAATGTTCCTGGAAGCACTTTGCAAAGCATCGAGAAGAACCCAGGGACTGGAGGCTCGCCTTACAGAACTGACCGTGACGCTTAGTCAGACGGCGATGAGACCAGGCAGCAATTGGCAGGCGTTTCCTTTTTTCATTTTCTGTCAAGCCAAGAACGCCCCAGATTACTTGACATAAAGTTATTCTTCCAAATCTCTCTCAGTCTCTTGCAACGTCCAAGGACCTTGTAGTTCGGGTTCTTCCCGTTTGCTGAGGGACTTCCGCTCCTGTGTGCTGGGCACAGCAAGGCAGCACGTCCTAGCACTGAGCCCTTCGGCTGCCCGTGGAGATACAGCCCTTGGCATTTGCGGGGTGGAAGCCGACCATTCTAGGAGCTGAATCACTCCCTCATTGCCAGCGGTTTATCGGCCTTTCAGAAGTAAATTGATGTTCCTTTATGCTCCCACTAGAAACCCCCTCTCACCTGGAGAAGCCAAGGTAAGAGAATCCCAACCCTGTACACACACGTGGCACACACACAAAACATGTGGATGATGTCTGTTGGCAGTACCCGACAGTCAAACCCTTGGGGATGCTGACAGTTTCACACTCATCTTCCATGAGCTCAGTGTCCAACTGTTGCCTGACTTCTTTACTTTTCACTAGGAGATCAAAATTGGAATGCAAGAACCATCCAGCGCGCGTTGCAACTTTAAGTGGCGTGAGATAGCTGACTCTTAATTGATTGTATCTTCACATTTGGGCCCAAATTAATTTTCAGATTGAGTGTCCCCATTAGAGGCTGTTGAATAAAGTTTTCAATAAAACTGAGTGAAGTTATTCAGAAAAGAAAATCACTTCCAAGAAGGTTTGATTATAGGTTTTCTCACTGACCGTCTCTGCAATTTGATTATTTTGTATGAGGGAAATTTCACACCAAGAGTAACATCTAGTATAGTAGGTCATGTCAGTTTCTTGAGTCCATAGATTCTTTGCCTTCACATCTGGTTAAGTATAAAGTGGTGTGAGACCTACGTTCCCATGGCTTGATCCCTGTAACTATTAAAATATGGAAAAGCAGGTACTTAATCTGCCTCGTTTAATAATTCAAGCCCCAGCCTTTAACTTATGACTCACATCAAGGCAGCTGGAGCCTTTCAAATGAATGAAGACATGACTGAAAACTCTTCTAATAACTTAGGGGTCGGCAGACTGAAAAAAAAAAAAAGCCTCATTCGGAGGAGACGGATTACAACTGAAAGGGATGAGCTTTACTGAAGAAATCATATACTTTTTTTTCCCCCCTTAGAAATCCTCTTCTCCCTTTACTCTTTAGTAATATACTGGTTTTTAATATATTTCCTTATAACATTTTGACTTCTCCAGTCTTGAGGCTGATTTAACATAGTTTTTACCCCAAGACAATAGCGAGATGAGGTTGAGTTGCTGACCATTCGTAAGTGTTCATGGCACATTATAATCAGCTGACTATTGAACTAGATATCTCTGGGTTTGTGTGAACATATGTCATAAAAATCATCTTGTTATGTTTGGATACTTAAGGATTCTTTTAGAAGGAAGATAACATGATGAATGATAATGAAAATTTTTCATTCTAGAAAGGAGTGGAGCTATACCAATAAACCTCTCAAGTTGCCAGAGACTACACCAACAGATTAAATACAGAAATTAGACTCTCAGAAAATGTCTTTTATCCATTCCAGATTATTTCCCTAAAGGATGCACAATTCTTATACTTTTTGGTCTTAGTCTTTACACTTAAAAATTATTGAGAATTCCAGAAAGCTTTTGTTTGTGTTATTTCTATAAATATTCATTTTAAAATATCAATATATCAGTTTACACGTTAACATTTTTGTGAAAGAAAAAACTTGTAAAAAAATTAAAAGGGTAGCATTGTTTTCCATTTCTGCCAATTTTAAGGTACAGTTTTGTAAAAGGCAGCTGGGTTCTCACACACGCATCTGCCTTCATACTGTTGCAATGTGTTGTTTTGGATAAAGAAAAAAAAAAAAAAAGAAAGAAAATCCATCTTCACAGATACCTGGTTGATCAAAAGAGATCAGGAGAGACTGATCTAAACATCATAGTATTTCCTCTGATCTGAACATGTAAAAACGTTGGGGAGGGAAAACCTTACGTTTTGATCACTGGAACCAGTACCTTCTCTTCCTGCAGTAAGGGCTGGAGAAGGAAAAGACCCAGGTGAGAGCAGCCCGGAGCTGGGTGGTAGTGGACACGAGTTCACCAGCCGCTCGGGAGCCAGAGCCTCTCCTTTGCTGGCACATGCGGCAAACGATTTCTCAGGCACCAACCCCCTTCTCCCTAGATGTTTAGGACCGTTTGCCAGTTTACAAAATAAAGCTCACCTGTTTTGACACAGGACGCGGTTGCTTTTTTTTTTTTTTTTTTTGTGAGAATTTTTATTATGGGTAAAAATAAAAATTCTCACAATACATACAAACATTTGTAAAATGATATATAAATATATATGCATATATGTGTATTTGCTTACAAAAATGTTATTTTTATATATATATATACATATATTTTAAGAGGTGCTTAGATTACCTAAAATATTACATGGAACCCACTGGGATTCCCATGTTGCCCACCTCCCACGCCTCCCACCACATCCCACACAAACATCTCCCACAGTGTGGCCCACCAACCTCAATGAACTTACACATCCTGGAGCCTTGCCACCAACCATAGACCACAGTTCACACTGTAGACCACACTCTCTCCCACTCAGTTCTGAGTGGTGTGTGCTGATTTAAAATGGCCTACATCCATTGCCACAACAGTACTCAGGACAACCTCCAACTCCCAAAGAAGCCCCTGTATTTCAACTGCTCATCCCCTCCCTACCCAAAAAACTGTCAAGTGGCCACTGGCTCCACCTCATTGTTATAATTTCTTGCATTGCAAGAATCACCATATGTGAGCAAGAGAATACCATCAAGTCCACTCTAGTCCATAGTTCTTCCCCCAATCCAGAGGCGACTGGGATGGTGATGTCCACTCCAACTCCAAGTGAGAGAGGGCTTATATCCCATGGATATGGTGGGTGGGATGATCCTGCCTGCAGATGCAGGCCCTCTCCATTCCCTGGGATGGCCATTTCCCATCGTTGTCTCCTCACCAGGTGACTTGGATGAGTCCATTGAGCTGTAGGGTAGGAGTTGCAGCTCCACCTAGATTTCATGCACACCTGGCACATAGGTAGGTGGGAGGCTCCAGTCTCTGGAAGTATACCTAAGAAACTCCAGCATCACATGTAGGTTTGAATAGAAGGGACTGGTGAACCATGTGCAGGGAGGACTTATTTGAGTCTAATTCTGTCACTCTCAGGAGCACAGATTACAAAATAGCACCCACTGATAAGGCATCAGTCTCTGGGGCTATCCCCCCTTATATAAGACCAGGGTGTCTCTGGAGCTCTCAGGAACCCCACTGAGTGGGGTGATAGGCACTTAGATGTTCTATGAGCTCCTACTGAGGTGTGCGTAAGAGTTACCTCTGGGATGACCTCCCGACTCTCTTTGAAGTCTCTTAGCCACTTGAACTCATTTGTCTTTACCGTTTCCCCCTTTTATTCAAGGTCTTTTTCCAGTTGTGTTGCCAGTTGGCACTTGGGAAAAGTTTTCAATTAGCAATAATCGTGCCTCGGATAAACCTCATTGGCTACGAGCTTGCTTTTTAAAGGCACCTAAGCTTTCAGCTGCCATTAATGTCTTTTATTTGTATAGATGAATTTAGTGTGGCTATGAAGGGAAAGAGCCCTCGAAAGCTTTGAGGAATTAGTAAGAAAGGTGTTAATCACCGGATGATTAATTGGGGGGTGGTCAGCAAGGGGGAATTATTCTTAGGTACATTTAATAGTAAATGAGGAGTTTTGTGTTTTTAGGGATTTGTTAAATAAACTGAGCCTAAATATGGTTCTTTATTGGGGGGGGGGGAGGACCAAATTACTTGACTTGAAGGAATGATACAAATGCAAAAACCTGGTGGGTGTTGACACAACTTACAGAAACGGTAAAGATAGACCTGACACACATGCACTGCCGTGGTGACCACGGAAGTCAGCCCCGTGCCCTGGGGAAGCTGGCCTCAGGCCGAGCTCTCGCCACTGTGCCCCAGAGACTGCTTATCAGAGGTGCTCCACCAAGCCAGAATCCAGGGCCCCTCATCTGGCGCAAGTTGGTTACGAGGACACCCAATTCTTAGACGGACTCCACCTGCTCACTCAGGTAATGTGTCTCAGCGAAGTCACGAGTGAGGGCCATTTTTGTCAGTGGCCAGTTTGTACACAGTTCCAGTAGTGACAGATGCGCCCTTTTTTCCAAGTGTCTCACACACACCGTTGCATTCAGCCCGCTTTCCCAGTGGGGTCACTCCAGTTTCTTGATCTCCTAAAGGAAGCTTCAGCCACCTGGTTTGTTCTGCAGCTTTGTAAGTTTCTCAGCATGTCCCCCTCTCTGTGAGGCTGGTCACAAATATATTTGGCAAAGTTCTTCAAAGACACATCATCACAGTCATGGTAGTAAGACAAAGACAATAGACGCAAGAGGCGTCGGGCTCCAGGCTGCCCTGGTGGCGGCCCCGAGTCCTGGTTGCAGTTCTGGTGCCCCTGCCACAGGGACATGGTCTTCATGGCAGGCTGCTCAGAGGGGTCAGCCGGCAGGGTGAGCGTTGGGCACCATCCACGCACTGTTGAAGTAGGAAACCACAGTGACTGTGACAACATCTGGCCCTTAATATGGTTCTTAAGGACATATGTCCAGGAAATAAAAGTATCGGTATTTTGTGGGCACTCCCAAGGGAGAGGTTAAAGATTTACACTGGGGAAGCAGATATGGCTCAAGTGATTGGGCTCCCACCTACCACATGGGAGGTCCATGGTTCAGTTCCTGGTGCCTCCTAAAGAAGACAGCAAGCTGGCGCGACAGGCAGGCACAGCAAGTTGACACAACAAAATGATGCAACAAGAGACACAAGAAGAAAAACAGTGAGAGAAACAATAAAGCAAGGAGCAGAGGTTCCCAGTGCCTCCTAAAGAGGACGAGCAGGACGGCGAGCTGGCATGACAAGATGACACGAGACACAAGAGAAAAAACATAATGAGAGACAACAAAGCAGGGAACAGAGGTGGCTTAAGCAATTAGGTGCCTCCCTCCCACATTGGAGGTCCCAGGTTAGGTTCCTGGTGCCTCCTGAAAAAGCCAAACAGACAGAGCAAGTGCAAACAATGAGGGGGTTGGGAGAGATAAATAAAATCTGAAAAAAAAGTTTACACTGGCAAAAGAGCCTGAAATATCCTCCTTTCTACTGAGAACAACTGAAGTCTAGAAAGAGATTATATTTATTTTTTAGAACATGCACAGAGAAATTCCAGTTCCGGGTATAGAACGAAGAGAAACTCTAGCACTGGGGCCAGGAGCTGTATATACTGGTATACACTGTGGGGTTTTTGGTAACACCAAAAAAAGTGGAACCATTCTTCAGGAGGGGAATGGATAAGTAAACTATGTTATTCATATAATGGAATAGTACAGAGAAATATTAAGATTAATGAACTGTTTATATGTATTAATATGGATGAATGCCAAAAACATACTCTTTGTAAAGGAGCCAGCCAGTCATAAAGCAGTAAGGACCAGAGGCCACATTGATGGGGCACTTAGCCTGCAGGCACACAGCACTAAGCCCAACGCCCATAGTGATCACTGTGACCACTGTGGGGTACATTCGATTAGGGCCTCCACGTTATAGATGAGGACTCGGGGGTACTCGAGAGGCTGCATATCTTCCCAAGGGCTTGCAAGGGGTAAGTGTCAGAGCCAGATTCAAAAACACTGAACTATGCTGTGTGCAAAAGGATGAGCACAGAATATTTATGTCGATTTGTAAATGCCCATGGCAGCACCACATGGAGCTTATGAATACAGTCAAAGCGTAAAAAATATACACAGACAAGAATGATGCCAACTTCAGAACCTCTGGAGAGGTAGAAAGGGGTTAGGGATAAGAGGTAGGGTTTTAGCTATGTATTTAAGTCTTTAAAAAAAAAAAAAAAAAACAGAAAAAGTATATGGTAATAATATTATATATTGCCTAAGAGTTAGCTCCTGAAAGCCTCCTTGTTGCTCAAATTTGGCCTCTCTCTAAGTCAACTCAGCATATAAACTCACTGCCTTCCCCCCAGTGTGGGACATGACTTCTGGGGATGAGCCTCCCTGGCACCGAGGGATTATTACCAATTGCCTACTAGTGATGCATCTGGGAAAGACCTTGACCAAAAGGGGGAAATATTAAATACAAATGAGTTTTCATGGCTAAGAGATTTCCAAGTGAGTAGGGAGGTCATTCCAGAGGTTACACTTATGCACATCTCAGCAGGATCTCATTGACTGCCCCAGTAAACAGTGCCTCAAACAGCGGGTCTCCTGAGGGCTCTAGAGACGTCCAGACACTATAAGCAGAGCAGACAGGCTCAGGAGTTCGGCATCCTGTCAGTGGGTCTTACTTTGGAATATATGCTCCCAAATGTAACAGACTCATTTATAATTGCCCTACACATGGCTCTTCTGCCCCTTTTATTTGAACCTATAATGAGCACTATGCTTGTTAAGTATATGTCCCAGAGACTTAAATCTTTGGTCTGTCCATATGCCAGTTGAGCCCTGAATGTCAGCAGAGTTGCAACACCTATTCTCCCGGTCATTGGAATCACCCAGGACAACTAACAAAAGGGTGATGATGGACAACACCCATTCCAAAAAAAAAAAAAAAAAAAAAAAAAAAACCAAGTATCTATGACTGCAAGCAAGACAATTCCATCCATTTGCCCCATGGGATCTAAGCTCCCTCTCAGTCAGAAACAGAGTGGGCATCACCGTCCCAAAATCCTCAAGATTGAGGAATGAACAAACATAAGGGGCAAATGCAACTATGGACTAAAGTAGACTTATGATTATTCTAGCAATGAAAGAACTTGTATCATTGATATAAAGGCAGTGGTCACCAGAGGTTCTGAGGGGAGGGAGAGGGAAGAACAGGTGTAACATGAGGCATTTGGGGGACATTGGAATTTTCCTGCATGGCATTGCAATGATGAATGCAGGCCACTATACATTTTGTCAAAACCTATAAAATTGTGCTGTGCAAAGTGTAAACTATAATGTATAGTCCATGGTTAGTAGCAATGCTTCAATATGTGTTCATCAATTTTAACAAATGTACAATAGTAATGAAAGATGTTGTTAATGCGGGAAAATGTGGGAGGAGGAGGGTGTGGGATATATGGGAATCCCCTATATTTTTTATGTACCATTTATATAATCTGAAGCTTCTTTAAAATTAAAAAAAATAAATTAAAAAATAAATATATGGCAAAAAAGTAATTCCTTTGAATCTCTGTGATGAGCACAGAGTTGTTTGATTTCTGTATGTTTGCAATATTTTGTTAATAAAAACTCAAGTAACTTTAAAAATAATGAATAGATCTGGAAATGTCAGCAGTGCTGAAATGTGCTATTCTATAAAGAAGGGAAAGGGGGACCTATGTTTTTTTATCCTCTAAGTAAGCTAATGGAGGCTGGAATGTCAGATCATGGGAACACATTTGGGAACACCAGAAGGAAATGCAAAATCAGACAGACAGTGGTCAAGAGCCTTCACGGAACATGGAGGAAGATCAGAGAGGACACTGGGCACAGTTGTAGACACCCGTTCTTTCCACAAACATTTACTGAGCATGAAAGCTGCGTTAGGCAATGTGCTAGCTGCCAGGGCTCTGAAAATCAATATAACATGGCCCTGCCCAGCAAAAGCTCATTCTAGAATAGGGCAGATAGCACGGCCAACTTGATAGGTGAACAGGATATATTTCCAGGTAACCATCGTACAACCAAAAAGTATAGCATCTACTATGAGAGTTGTACAGTTCAAGGATGCAGGACGCCCCAGATTGAGGAAGGTTTTTTTGCAGATGATACACTTGAATTGGACCTCAATGGATGAGTGGGATCCGTACGCATGGAGGCAGCCGGAGGAGTGTGAATGGAAGCATAAGGAGGGCAGAGGGTCGTTCTGGAAGAGTGAAAGCAGAGGAGGTAAGTCTAGAAAAGGGAGCCTAAATCTGATCATAGAGGCCATTAAATGCCAGGCAAGGATCTGGGCTTGAGGAATGAACAAACATAAGGGGCAAGGATCTGGGCTTGATGACGCACTTTTTTAATTATTATTATGATTAGAGCCGAGTTTTAGGAAGATTTTTTAGCAACGTGAAAAAGGTGAATTGGAAGGAGCAAATTGGAGGTAAGGAAACCAGTTGGAGGCAATAGATGGCAGATTCATTCCTATATTGGTTTATTCGTTCATTCAAAAAAGGATTGTATTCTGAATGGTTATGGGTCCAGCACTGTGCTTAGACGTGGAACTCCATTGCAGGCCCTGCCCTCAAAAGCCAACAGTCTGGTGGGGTGGGAGGTTCGAGATAAATCAAGCAAGGAGGGACACTTACTCCTGGGGGTGGGAGATGGGGATGCAGGAAGACTGCAGGAGTCAGAAATTATGTTTTACTTATAAAATCAACTTTGCCTCCCACTTATTGTTTTTACCACCAGGCATATTGTTTTTACGATGAATCTGTTATCTGATTTAGCAAGACTTGTTTTTACCAGGAATCTGTTATCTGATTTAGCAAAGCTTGCTCTGATCAGTAGATACTAATGTTTATTTAAAGCTTGTTGTTTAAAGCAGTGACGCTTATTAGCCCTTTGGATTTGAGCCTGAAAGATACTAAAGAGGTTGTTGCTTCTTCCCAGGTATTTTTCCTTCAATTGAGATGTGCCTCCCCCATTCGAAGCGTGTTTTCTAGAGCCACATGGTCATAACAACCAGACATTCTATAGGTCATCTGTGAATAAAAAGGATGAAGAAAGAAAAAAGCATCAGAACAAAGGGTAAGAAGGCTGAAGGACAGGCAAGCTCCAGATAAATGACAGTGAAAGAGAGAGAGAAAAAAATATATCAGGGGGAGCACGGAGGGAATCTCAGTTTTAAAAGAGGGAAACAGATTCAATTGATTGGGCTCCAATCTGCCATATGGTTCAAGTGATTGGGCGACCATCTACCATATGGGAGATCCAGGATTCGATTCCTGAGGCCTCCTGGTGAAAAGGCAAGCTGGCCTGAGCGGAGAGCTGGCCTACACGGAGTGCTGGCCCCACGGACAATAAGAGACACGGCAGACCAGGGAGCTGAGGTGGCGCAGGAGATTGAGCATCTCTCTCCCACTCTGGAAGTTCCTGGGATCGGTTCCTGGTGCCACCTAAAGAGAAGACAAGCACAGAGAAACACACAGAGAGCAGACAGCGAGCACACACACACACACACACACACAAAAAAAAAAAACAATGGGAGGGGCAGAGAAATAAATAAATTTTTTTTAAAAAGTCTTAGAGAGGGGAGCGGATGTGGCTCAAGCAGTTGAGCGCCTGCCTCCCACACGGGACATCCTGGGTTTGGTTCTCGGTGCCTCCTAAAGAAGACAAACAACAAGCCGACATCAAGCAAAAACAAAACAAGCAGGGAGCAGAAATGGCTCAAACAGTTGTGTTCCTGCCTCCCACATGAGGTCCCGGGTTCACTTCCCGTTCCTCCTGAAGAAAAAAAACAAAACAGACAACGAGCAGACAATGAGGAACAGCAGCGAGCAGACAACAAGCTCAAACAATGAGCAAGAACAACCAGCAAACAGACGAGGGAGCCATCTCGGGGGGTGGGGGGAAGTCACAGAGAAAGATAAGAAATAAAATTAATTTTAATTTTTTTTCTCAAAAAGGTAGTCATCCTGTAAGTTTTCCTTTATTCTTTTTCCTTTTTCTCTTTGCCTTCATAGTTATTCTAGGTTGGAACATGCCACAGCTTAAACGTTAGACTTTTGATAGGTGTTTTAAAAACCTCAACTTAAATACCTAAATGTGGAAGATTCAGAGGTAACTAATTCAAAACTGTAGCCAACTTTCAAACGTTTATGCTATGGGAAAAAAAAAAAGGGCAGAATAAATTCATTGATAATCTCTCCCTTTTAATGCAATTGATTTTTGCCTTCTGGCTCACTAAGTTCTTGTTTTGTTTTGTTTTTTACACATAGTTGATCTATCCCCTATTCCTTTGAAGAACTCGCCCTCAGGTAGAGTTGTTCTGGCAGCTGAAAAGCGAAGAGGTGGTTAGAAAGAAAAAGAGAATTTATCAGGAGCCTGGAAAACCCACAAACTGGGTAAGCAACCCCTGACTAATGGAGAGTTGACTGCACCTCCTGAGAAATGTGCAGCTGCCTCAGCAGCTGGCTTTCTAGTCGCTGCAAGTGTAGGAATGCACGCTAAGCAAACTACCAGTGGAGAACCAGTCTGAAGGATTTTGCCTTTTTGAAAAATAGAGGTTGCTGAAGACAGCTCACATCCCACTGAATAGAGTACTCAAAGTTACAATACTGCTTTCATGAAAAAATTCGCCCTCAGAATGTGGAATTGAATGTACACTAGGGTTACAACTATGTGGAAGAAACTTGCCTAAGGAGACAGACCAGAGAGAAATGCACAGGCAAAAAGGAATGGGCTCAGAGATTTCTTTTTCAGCTTTCAGGCTATGCATGGTTCTGTAAATCCACAGCTTCTCTAATAAAGTCAAAAAAAAAAAATCTTCTTTCAGAATGTTATTTTTTATATAAAAGGGAAAGGAAAATAATTCATTACCAGGTAAAGAAGCTAGGTAAATAAATACACATTCTGTATATTTGCTTACCATTTGACCACTGAATTTAGCATACTTGATTAAAATCATTTTTATAAGGAATTAATACTGGTAAACTGACAGTTCTTTAAAAAAAAAAAAAGTCTAATAGCCTTTTAAAACAAACCAATGAAAAAAAGATTGAGGATATGTTTCTAAAATCAAGAACTTTCCAAATGTGATATAGACTAATGCAATTATTGTCACTTAGAGACATATTCCATGTTTGTCTGACGGGAGCTTCTAGAGCAAAGGGAAATTGGCTCAAGGTAACTGATTTCATAACCCCTACTCCAGTGTTCTCTCTCCCCGCTGGGGGCCCTGCCCTGTCCAGCACAGTTAAACCTTATCTTTACTTCAAACTTCCGTTTTGTTTTTCTAACCAGTTGCACACAGGTCCCTGGCCACAGCTGTTTTCTTCCTCTTTGGTCTATTGGCCTGAACAGGGATTTAAATCCAAGAAATTGTTATCTCTGCAAGACAGTGTACACCCTGGGGTCCTGAGTTCTGGGGACAGAGGTGAAGGTCGTGACTTTTGCCTGTGTGTTTGGACCCCAGGGTTTGCCTCCACAGCCCAGGGGGTGATTTGGCCACTGGGAGAAGAGCTCTGAGCTCTCAGCCTACAAAAGTGGGTCTTTTGCCACCAGCCCTGGATGTGGCCTGACCCCATACCTGAAGGGGGCCCAGAGGGGGTGACTCTGATCAATGCACCCGCAGCCTTGAGTTTTCCTGGGCAAGTTTTGTCCCTTAATGGAGTCCCCAGGCTGCCCAGCCTTTTCTTAGGTCAGCACCCTCTCTTCCCAGCTGGCATTTGCTCAAGAAAAGCCAACTAATTTTAAAACCAGCCTAGGAAAAAAAACACAATGGGGGAACTGAATCTTCTGCCAAAGTAACCATACTACATTCCAAAGCCAAATAGGGGCCGAGAGATTGGAAGTTTGCCTTCTCTCGGGTGGCTGCCTCCTGGGAAGTCCACTCTAAAGTGCATCGGGTGCAGAGGCCGCCTGCAGCTTGCAGGCGGACCTTCCCCTCGGATGCCCGTCTCAGGACAGGACTGGCACTTACCTAACGATTAGAACACTGGAAACTTCGGGTCCTGTGGCCCTCTCCTCCTTCCTCTCGACGGCTTCCTTCTTGAGGGCAGGGACTCTGGATTATTCACAGCTGTATCTCCATTGCACTTCCTGCACCTTCTGGTGATTTTAAAAATAGCTGTGGAGCGAGTAATTACCCGACTGTCAGTGGTAAGACTTCGGAAGGAGAGCAAACGACAGCTCACCGTGGCTGGCACTGGTCAACCTGCCCCCACCCAGGAGCTTGGTGAAGACCAGCCAGACGTTGCCACCAACCTGTGTCTGCTTCCCCTTGATAGCACTTTGTTCTACCAGTTGGACTGAGCTTCAACAAGGACAATAGAAACCCACAGAGAATGGGGATGCGTGAAGGAGTGGGGAGTAGGGACAGGAAATCCATGAAGGATGTCTCTAAGCTCCCAGGGAGACCTTTGTCTTATTTTCTTTTCACTGGATCTCCTCATGGAAAATATCTTCATGAACACTATAAGCAAAAAACAGGAGACATTTTTTCCCCTACAGGAAACAAAATAAATGTACCAACTCATCCATCCTATATCTCAGACATCTTTGCATTTGTGATCAAATGAAAAGGACCATAAGCAAAGCAAACCCCTCCTGTAAGTTACATCTAAAGTAGCAAAACACCTTTCTTGGACACGCCATTTTCATTTCAATGTCATTATCCTTCATTCATTTGTCTACACAAATGTTATCCTGGTCTTTTAACTCAACTTGAAGCTTCATTCTGAAAAAAGAGCTTTCCTGACCTTAGTAGTTAAACTGCACGTCTTCTCCTGAACTTCTGGGTGTTCATTCAGTCATTGTTCATTCATTCATATTTACTGAGCAACTATTTGCACCTTGTCCTGGGGCTACAGGGAAGAAAGAGAGTTCCTGTCCTCAAGGAGCGCACAATGGTTTATAGAGAAAAGACATGGGTGCAAACTATAAAATGAGCTCACTGCTCCACCAGCGCTGTATGTATACGACATGCTTTGGGACTATAGAGAAAAGCCTAACTCTGCCTGAGGTCAAGTGGCCGAGTTGGGGGAGAGCATCATGAAAAAGGAGGGGAGTGTTGTAGAACAAGCCTGAGGCTCATCGGTGTGATCTGGTGTAGAAATAATTCATTAGCAAGCACAGTCACCTAGAAATTTCGGGCTGTAACATTGTTAAGAAAAAGAGAAAAAGAAATGGCGCTGATGTCTAGGAACAAAACAAAGGATTGCTGCACTGTATTTGCTCCTTAATATGTGAATTACGTTCAAGAACATTTGTTCAATCAATACATATTGGGCACACAATGTATGCCAGACAATTTACTCACCCAACCTCTAAATCTATAATAATGTTATTGAAAACTACCAAAGTCCGAAAGAAAAAAGAAATATCATCAGATACAGCTCACTCTGTGTGGAGTACTGTGCAGCAGATAGTCTATTAAATAATTCATACCCAGAACACTGATAGAAGTGATTTGGAGTTTCCCACCTTCATGAAGTGATTCTATAACAAGCCATAATAAATGTCCAAACTTTCTCCCTACACCCTCTAAGGAAGAAAAACAGCACTAAGACTCTAACAAGCCACAAGCTCGAGCCTCTGGGGCCTTCTAATCACAATAGCCACTGTCTCTCAGCTGTGCGCTTAACCCCATTTTGGATTCAAATGCAGGAAGCCATGATGTATCTCTTCACATTGGTACAGAGACACTGTACCTGGGGTGGAGTTAATGAGGCGTCTTGAGAATGAGTAGAAGCTCAGAGGTCATTTGGGGGGTGGACGCTAATAGTTGTCCAGTCACCATGAGACAGGTTAGGCAGGGAAACAGGAGAAAATGAGCCACAACATGGCGAACAGACAACATGGCCGACAGACAACATGGCTGCAAGGCCTTGCTGAGACCTTGAGTTTAACCTTGATGTCCCAGTTTCTCTTTCTGGGACTTCCCCTTGGCCTGGGATATTCCAAACAGTCCTCACCATTGGCCCCCACCATCGATGGGGTAACCAATAACAGCTGAGGCCCCTCCCCTGAGCATTAGCAGTAAGGGGAAATAATTAATAGTTTAAAAGGTAACCACACAAGGCAGAGCTCGCTCTCTCTGCCTAGAGGAGCCTGCAGCCATATCTCCGTGTGCATTTCCCTCCTCTCCCATTTCTCAGCAAGCCCTGTTCTTTCCCCCCATTTCCCAATAAATTCTTTTTACTGGCCTAACTAAACTGGTGTGCTCTTAAATTCTTTTATGCATCATAGCCAAGACCCTAGAGGAATCCAACACTTCCCTGCCTTCAGCCAAGCAGCCTCTTGAAGGACGAGGCACTGGGTCTAGCCCTGCTGCTCCGGAGCTCTCCCGGGCTGATGGTGCAGCTTGGCTTGGAGCTTGAGATGATCCCAAAGATGGTGTTTCCCATGCGCATAGGTAATAATGGTCAGCTTTCAAGATGCTCAGAAATTCAACTCTTCAGTGGCTCTCCAAAGGGACCCTCCTGACGCAGTGATAGATAAGGGACCACGGCGCAGCTTCTGCCTCCCTGCCAAGCCTGCAAGACCTCAAGAAATGGTCAGAAAGGATGGGGAAATCCTCCGAGAGAAGAGAGGCAAAAGGCAAAAAATGAGAAAATAAACAACAGGCCTTACACGCCAGGTGAAATCATCAGCCTCTTCCTGGAAAAAAAATCTCAGAAAACAAATCCGCCCCTAACACAGCTGACTCCAGATGAACCCCTTCGATGTGAAAATCTCGTCCTGTGGGGTTCTGGCGACGAAAATACACTTCTGTGGGTGCATGTGACGGCCAGCGAAGCTCTGAAATGCCCTTGTGTCCCCAGAGAGTGCAGCTGGCCTCACTGCGGCTTTCTGTCAAAAGCAAAGCCTAGCCCCCATCTCGCAGGAGCATTTCCATTTACGGACTGTCCCCGTGGCAGTTCCCAACAAGGGAGAGGGCTGCCATTTGACCTACAATGCGATTTTGAGCTAATTAATAAAGTGACCATTAGTGCCCGAGGGGATAATAACAGGAATAAAAACAAATTACCCCGAAGGCTTACGCCTGCTAAAGGGGGCTCTTGAGGAGATGGCCCCATTGTATTGTAAATTTCCTACAGCCCGAGACTGCTTTTTTTCCCCCACAAATACTTCTAAAGTGCACCCACTCAACACTTGGACCTTCTAGGGCCCTTGCAAACCACAGAAGAATTAGCCCTTCAAAGCCCATCAAGAGCTAATTGCTGCTAACAAAGTGCCACCTGGAGAGAGGGGGACAATAAGCCTCCATGAGAAAGCCCCTGCTTTCTCCTTCCTCTCTCCGGCCCTCTCTCCTCTCCCCCTCTCACTAATGACAGGAGTGGTTTTATAACCCAGACCTCAGGAAAGAGAGGGAATGTCAGGGCTGGGGCCGTGGCAGTGGGCGGTGTCCCCAGCACCTCTGTGTCTCGGGCTCCCTCTTGGCCTCGATGCCATCGCTAACGTGGTCCTTGGGTCCTTCTGGCTGAGCTGAGGGAGGAGAAGCTTCCAGAGCAGAGCTCAGTGCTGGCCTGGGAGCTAAAGTAGACACGGAACCCAGAGGGGCACAGGGCCAGTGGGGGCATGGAGTCCCTTGGCAGCCCCCTTGCAGAAGGGCTCCATTTGCCGCAGTTATCCCTGGAGGGGGGCTGTGGAGAAGGGTTGGGTCCCTGGGAGCCTCGTGGTAGGGGCTCCTCTAGGAGATGTGCACCTGGTCCCCCACCTGCCCTGCCCAGCAGGGTGACCTCATGCCCGTCCCCTGATTTCGCAGGGTCACCGTTTCCTCTTCTGCCACAGTAGAGGGCTGGATGAGTCAAGCCCCAACGTGTCTTCTGAAGGCACCATTCGATTTTGGGGGGGAAAAAGAAGGTTGCCCTCTGCTAGTGTTCTAGGGGTTGGATTTTGTGTGTCCCCTAAAGATTTGTTCAGGTTCTCACCCCAGGAGCCTGTAAATGTGACTATTTGGAAATAGAGTCTTTGCAGATGTGATCAAGTAAAGCTGAAGTCACGCCCCATTAGGTGTCTTTACACGAGAAACGGGAGGGAGATTTGACTCAGAGGTAAAAAGCAGACGCCTGGAAGGTGGCATGGGACCTCGGTGGTGACTCAGCTGCACGCCGAGGAACGAAGGATTGCCGGGAGTCTCCAGAAGCCAGAAAGAAGCAAGGGAGGCATCTCCCCTCCAGCCTTCGTAGCAAACCTGACCACGTGGACACCTTGACTTTGGACTTCTCAGCCTCCGGCGATGAGAGAACAGTTTCTGTTGCTGTAAGCGGTCCTGTTTGTGGTATTTTGTTGCAGTAGTCCTGGAAACTGACACTCTTGCCTTGTGTCACCATTCAAAAGGCTCTCCACCTTTTTCCTTTTGCACCAGCCAGCATCTTCAAGAGACCTCGTTTACGCTGGGGGAAATCAGGGCAGAGGGAAGTAGACGAACTTTGAGAGGGGATGGGGTAAGGTTCCAGAGACCCCAACAGCATCGTGAATCTTCTGCTGTCTGTTCCCGCCCTTCCAGGGGCTGCCGACATGTGTCTTGTCCCATTGCTGGGCTGCAGGAGGCCTGGGGAGAAAGCAGAGATGGAGGGGAGAAGAAAAGACCTGCCTACATCATTTCATAGTCCAACTTGTTCAGCGGACTATGACTGCCAATTCTTCTGTCCACATTGACATAAAAATGTAACCAAAAGCTTGACGTCCGGTCCTGCACTGCTCAGACCTAGAAGCTCCCCCTAGTTCGTGGTACACATGCCCCTCCTTTGTTTTCTGTTCTAAAGGAGGTGTCCTCAGGGGCAAAGATCCAGCAGAACTTCTTCTCTCCAAATAGGTTTTGCTTAAAGGAATGCTGAAATTGACATTAAAGCTTTCTGACACAGGGATCGAGTGTGTCTTATATCAAGAACAGTGCCTGGCACATAGAAGATGTTTGATAAATATTTGTTGGTTGAATGAGTAAGTGAATGACTGAATCCTCAAAATGCATCCAAGGCTGTTTTGTGGGAGATGGAATGCTGCCCTCTCCCCAAAGATGTCCACATTATAATCCCTAGAACTTGTTATCTTGTGTGGCAAAAGAGACTTGGCAGATGTGGTTAAATCAAGGATCTTGAGATGGGGAGAATATCCTGGATTATTCCAGTGTACACGATGTAAGTACGAGAGTCCTTATAAGGGAAAGAGGGAGGCAGGAGAATGAGTCAGAGAAGGGGACGTGATGATGGAAGCTAGAGGTCAGAGTGTTGCAGCCACGAGCCAAGGAATGCAGCAGCCCCTAGAAACTAGAAAAGTCAAGAGACCGATTCTCCTCTAGAGCTTCCAGAGGGACCGTGGCCCTGCCATCCCTTTGGTTTTAGCCCCATGAGATCCATTTTGGACTTGCACCCTCCAGAACTGTAAGATAACAAATTTATGTTGGGTGAAGCCACCACGTGTTCATGTTCATTTGTTGTAGCAGCCACAGAAAACGAATACACCTGCCCAGTAGGTAGAAATGCCAGGTGGCTGCAGAAAATAGACTGGGACGGGCAGTTTGTGATGGTACATCCCCAAGGGAGGTGATTCACCGATTGATCACAGAAAGTTGTATAGTCCTTCTTCACCTCTCTAGCGAACCCTCCTTCCTGTCTTAGCTCGAATCACAAATCCTCAGTCGAGCCAAAGTCATGGCTTCTCTTTTCTTCTGCACTCTACTGGGAAAAGCCGACCCTCTCTGTATTCCAATCAGTAGGTATTTGTTCATTCAGCAAACAGGGTGTCAGAGCTAGGGTCACAAGCTTACAGTTTAGAGGACACACAGGCAATGGGAGAGCTAAACTGAAAGTACTCTTGGGGCCAATGTGTGTATTTCCCTTGCTTTACCATGGTGCCTGGAACAGAGCTGGCGTTTCTTGACTCAGGCGAAGAGCAACGAGCATAACAGAAAGCGTGTGAGGGCTGTGATGGGAGCGATGAATGGGCATGCAGGTATTTCAACAAATTTCCCTTTCCCTACACCCTTTCATTCTTCATTCATTCATTCACTCAACCATATCAGTTGACACTCTATGATAGTCTCCTGTTGAGGGGATCCATAAATATATATATATATATATATATATATATATATATATATTTTTTTTTTTTTTTTTTTACTCTGTACTTTAGGGTCCTAAGCTAAAGATGATAGCTTTGGGACATTTATTTTGAAATTCAGGATTTAAACCAGCACCGCTGAGTTTATCATCCACATCCCTGCACAGTGACCTAAATCAAGGACCAGAAGCTGTACTTGAATGAAGATCCTGGCATTCAGCCCAGCTAGAGAGCTCATCTCAGCGCAGAAAGGCTGGATTTTAGCTCCAGGACAGGCAAGGGGGTAGCAGCACTTTGCAAAGAGGGAAGACTTGTTATGGCAGCTCACAGAATAGTCCAGACAAAAAGAACACACGGCAACAGGTTGTGCAGGATTGGCATCGCTGAGCTGGGCACTGATGGGCCGAGCCACACAGCAAGCGCGACAGGGCAGGCTCCTGCCTCCCCTACGCCCAGAAAAGGACCACGATTGAGCTCTGGCAGCCAGAGAAAGGCCAAGTTTCACAGGGACCCGCCTGCTAACCACAGCCAAGGCAGCTTAGGAGTCCTCTCGGGAGTTCCAACAGTTGCCACATCCACCTACCACCAGGGTTCAACAATTTGTGGCAAGAAACGGGGTAACACGATAGCTAAGGGGAGAGCACAGAGCTACGCAAGGCGCCAAGAAGCTGGGGGGCTGGAAAGCTGCAGAGCAAGGTAGAGCAGCTCGGCCGGTGCAGTGGTTTTGAGCGATTTTTCTAATGCAATCCTAGAGACAGCTTCAATAGGGCAAGCCGGTAAAAACGAAGCTGCTTCCATTGACGCGGGAGCAGTTCCTCTCCTCACCTTCACGGCAGCCCCGAGGCCACTGCACGGAGCCTGAAAACCCCAGGAACACGGTTCGAGAACACAGGGGAGCAGGCAAAGCTCCTGGCAAAGGAGCTTCCTAAAATTGCAAATGTCGATAGGGATGAAAAGTTCAACATCAACTGTACCGTTAGTTTAAAATGGAAGCTCTCAGGGGCCTTTGTCACAGCAAGAATTTCAACAATTGGATAGAAAATGAATTCCAGAGTTAAGGACTCTCTCCCTTCTGGGAAGTCCCGCTCCCGTGCCCCATGGCTCAAGCCCCAACAGCAGCACCTAACTCAAGGAGATGACTGTGATCTCATCCTCAAGTGTAGACATAGGATGAGGAGGGAGGAAGAAGTGAGTCGTTCGGTGGGCAGGGCCGTAAACAGGCCAGCTGATTCCACGAATGCCACGTCTGTATTCCGTGGCCTTCAGGACGTCCCCCAGCCACGACAGGGTCTTTCTCCCTTGGCCCCTTGCTCCCAAACTCACACATTTCCTTCTGAACCAGGAGTCTCAGGCCTCCCAGAATCCACTAGGACTGGGAAATGTGCAGCAGGCCCTTGGCTACCCCTGTTTTGCCCAAAAGGCCTGGAAGAGGAGTCCCCACCGAGGGGGAAGTCCCCCTGAGAGAGCCCATGAGCTCTCGGTCATCCAGTCCATCCGTTCTTTCTCTTTTCTTCCTTCCTTCTCACCCTGGAATGAATTTAAGAGACGACCCAGTTATGAGCAAAGCCAGGTTAGGATTAAAATCCCTACCAATTTGGGACATACTACAATGAGGCTGTAACAACAACAACAAAAGGAAAACCTAACCAAAATAATTCTAATTCTGTAATTCTGCACATGGACAGAAAGTTATACAAACGTTCTCAGGTGCTTCTGAGTGAATGAGCTCAGCCCTCCTTTAAGAGACCATATTACCGAGGCAAATTTTTACAGGGATGAGTAAAATACATTGCAAGGTGGTGAAGACTGAAAACAACATAAACCAACTCAGATTTTGAAGAAAAAAAAAACTAACTTGAAATTGGACAATGATTCCTTTTAGTCATTGAACTGAAAAGCTGAGGCAAATATGACAAATATCTTTGCTTTAAAATTTTCCACATTTTCCTTGGCAACTGAAAAGTCTCTGTATGATTTGTTCTTTCTCCAGGAAACCATTCCAGATCCTCTCCAACACAAGTAGCTCACCATAGCAGAGGATCTTGCCCAGTTCTTATGATATTGCAATTTGCTATCACTGGCAGAGTAGGATTTAAAAACAAAACAACAACAAAAAAAACCTCTGCCTTCAACTAGGTTATAAGACCTTTATGGGAAGGAACTGACTCCCACATGGTACATATTCAATAAATATTTGATTAATTAAGTTGAGTTCTGTAAAATTCCTGCTCCTAAAGTGCATCATTCCGGGAGAATTTTTAAATTTTTGTTTTTTTCTTTGTAGACTTGGTCCATCTGAAATAGTCCTGTATAATTGCTATGTTTGCCTAAACAAAGGTGAAATGTGTCTTGAGTAACTAGAGATACTAGAGGCGAGTTGAACACCAAAGCAACATCTCATTCCTCCGATATGAGTCTTACAAACTCAAGTTCCTTCTAAACATGTGCATGACCAAGGACTAAAAAGCAAAGGAGGGCTCCATGCAAAATCCATGCACCTAGGCTTGGGCCAGAAGCTCACAGGACACCTCAGAACCTCATTCAGAGATGTAATATTCCACCAGGGTCCAACTCTACCAAAATAATGATCTGGTATCCCAGGCCAGCACAAAAACTACATGTTGGAGGTAGGGAGGAAAGAGGGGTGGCCACAGAAGGTAAGTACACCAGGGGCATGGAGGATGGTTGACAGAGAGGGAAAAGAGGGCACTTTAGACACATAATATTATGAGACCGTGCAGAGCAGGTGTGGCTAAGTGGTTGAGCACCTGCTTCACACATACTGGTTCAATCCCCAGTACATCCTAAAAAGAAAGAAGAAATATATATATATATATTTATCTATATATATATAATGAGACCGTCAATGGTGACATCAATCAATCCTCGTCAAATTATAGTAGAGTCAAGCATAAGGAAAGTCCAAATCATGACCACGGAGCATAAAACATTGGCTATCCATTTAAGATGGCAGGGAAATCAATAGTGCACTTTTTTCTTACTTTTAAAATCAACTTTATTGTGGTATAAATTATATGCTCCCAAATGAGTTTTTAACTAATGTAAACACCTGTTTAACCACCATCACAATCAACATACTCCAAAAGTTCCCTCTTGCCCCTTTCCAGTCAATTCTACCCCACCCATGTCCGCAGACAACAACCAATCTGCTTCTCATTGGGTATCCTTTTAAGGTCTGTAGGATCTGTAGTGATAACACCTCCTCATTCCTGATATTGATAATTTGCCTGTCTTTCTTTCTCTTGGTCAGAGAAATTGACTAATTTTGCTGAAGTTTTCAAAGAACCTGCTTTTGGCTCTGTCAAAATCCTCTATTGTCTGCTTTCTATTCCACTGATTTCTCCTCTTTATTCTTTCTTTTTGCTTTGGGTTTATTTTGCTCTTCTTTTCTAGCTTAGGGTGAAAACTTAGGTAATTGGTTTTACGCATTTCTTCTTTTATAATACAGGCATTTAGGGCTACACATTTCCCTCTAAGCAAGTAGTACATTTCTAAATGTTTAAACCAGAAATGATTAAAACATTTATAAAGTGTCACTACTTCAGTTGTCTGTAAAATTTCCTCAGGTTCACACGCTTCCTGGAAGATGCCAAATCAATGTGAAAATCTGATCTGTTTAGAGCAGCCCTACCTTTGTCAAAGTGCACCCAGACATGCACAGAACCTGGATTCACCCACATAGCATAATGGGGAGATCAGTGGTTTCAACACAAATGCACCCCACAAGAAAATATACAACAAAAGACAGCACACTGCATTCCTTCTCTCAGCCGTTCAGTATTGGTAAACAGAGACAGGCCAAAAGGGGAGGTAAAAGTAATTTCTTGACTTTCAGAGCATCTCTGTGTCCACTCAGGATGGCTGTAAATCGTTTCTGTTTCTGAAGCACCAGCAGTGAAATTGGCCTGGTGTAGAACATGCAAAAAGGAGTCTTTGTCTCAAGGGCTGCTCCCAAAGCAAGCTAGGAAATTTGTTTTTAAACAAATTGAGTTTGTCCCTCTGGCCATTCAAGGCAGCTCTTTCGGATTTTAACCTGATTTGTTATGGAAAGGAGAATTATTGAATCACTGCCGGCTGCTGGCCTCTCCCTTGATAACTTCTCTGCTTGCAGATTGATTTCTACTGAATTGACCTAGAAGCAGAATGTGGAGGGCACCTCAACAGGGCTCCCAGGCAGCTCCTCGCAGAGCCCCCGCTCCGGGCTGGCATGCATCCAGCCCAAAAGGAAATCTGCTGGGGCTATTCCACCAACTGAGAAGGATTGTCCTGGGATCCCAGGAGGGCCGATGAATTGGTGAAGTCCTGGGGAATTAGGCAGACCCTGGTCTAAAACGCAAGGGGACGATCGGACAGATGGGTCTGAGAATAGAAATGTGACCATGGGATATAATGGCTGGCCTCAGAGGCTTCTCCTTCCCACTGGTGTTCCCAATCACTCCTACTTCTGATGGAGAGGGGAAGTGGGAAATGTTTCCAAGTGGCTGGGGACAGAGGAGAAAAGAGCCATAGGGCTTACATCAGATTTATAGGACAATTCCATGGGGGCACTGTCCTCCCCGATTCTCTCTGGCCAAGTGCATAGCTACAGCACTTGGGTTCTTCCACATCCTTGATGGTGGCCACGCCCAAATCCTGGTGGGATGTAGCAAGTGCAGCCCTAGGGACGCTCCCAGAGCTCTACCACGCCCAGGCCTTGGAGGCAGGATGGTCAAGTTAAGCGTGGGCTCTTGCAGGAGACCACACCAAGGCTTGACTCTGGCACTGCTCCTCGCTCATGGGAGCTGATGGACCTTGAGCACTCACCTTCCTGCACCTCAGTGGCCTCATCTGTAAAATGGGTCTGATGGGAATACCGGCCTCGGAAAGATCGGATGACGTGCCGAGAACCAGGGACATAAATACTCAATAAAAAGCAGTTGACCGAATAATACTGATTATGACGGCTATAACTGCCCAAATCATTTCCCCCTGAGCACAGAAGCCTCCTGGACTGAATACTTTTATCTGAAGAGCCAGGTGTTCTCATTCTCAAATGATCTCTTAAGCCTCATTTTGCGAGGGACAAGCGCACTCACTATAAGGTAGAGAATGTCCACAAATAAGGGACCTGAAGCCCCACAAGATGCAATCCCTTGGCCATGCCGCTCATCAGTGACCAAGCCAGGGGACAACATGGCGACTTTTAGCCTGATCGGTGTCTCATGTCACACCTGCACCCACCTCCACCCTCTTCCTGGACCTGTTTAATGGCGAGATTTCATTTTCCCTCGATCCCGCAAAGGGAAGTCTGGTTTCTCCTGTAAAAAGCCAGAGAACGCAGAGGCATCGGGATGGAGCCACCTAGAAGGTGGCTTCTTGGAGAAACCTGTCTGTGACGATGGAATTAAAGCCCCTATCCCTAAAACCCACTGCATGCCCCCTTTGCTCTCTGAATGTTGTTAACCAACATTACTCTGGTTAAGCAAAACTCTAAAACTGCACCGAAGTGTTAGTAATCGGTTCTTGAGCAGTTTCGCCTTCGTGCTATTCACTTTTCCCTGCTAATCTTCCTGTGCGAGCTACAACCAGGCAGCACTAAATGAGAAGGAAATGTCAGCTTATGTTTCGGAGCCAGCCTCCTGCCCACCCTCCATCTGTGCTGATGTCAGGGCTTATGGGAACATATGCTGCCTGTTGCTCACTGACCATCTGTTCGCCGAGCTGATGAAGTGTCCCCGTTACTGTGGCAACAGAGCCCTTGGTTGGCGGTGGCACCGCAAACACTCACTGCTCAGATTTCACTTTTATCTGTGCTCTGGAATGGCGTTCGGGAGGGGTGGACCAGGCTGGCCCTTTCACATTTTTTTCTTCTTTCTCCCCATTTTCCTGTCTCCTCTCTCTTCAGCAACCCCCACCCCACTTCTCAGTCTTGCTCCCTCTCTCCCCCACAAGCTCAGAGCGGTGACAGTCGCGGGGGGCAGGGGGTGGGCAGTTGGGTTGACAAATGCGAGAGCTGTATCGGGGAGCTTATTTCTGTCCGCCTGGCGCCCGGCGCGTGACTCCAAAATTACAGGCTGGTTTCTAAGATCTGAGGACGCTTGGCCTTTCCGAGAGAGAGCGCCCGCTCCAGAGTACCAACTGGCCGAGAGGCCGTCTCCATGGCGGGTGGAACATCTGTCCACTCCTGATGCTTTTTTGGAGAGCTGGGTTGATGGGAACAAATAGGCTATTATTAACTATTAACAGAGGCCGTTCCATGCACCACAATCCTGGGAAAACCTTCTGCTCAGTAGTGCCATAAGGTTCACCAGAGACTTCTGTGGTCGCGGTGGGTCACCAGCACCCGTCCCCAACCTGCGCAGAGGGAGTTGCTAAAGGACCTCGGGGCGATCGGTTCCCACCAGTCACCCCCAAAGGAGGTGAACAGCTTCCTCTCGGCTGAAACCATCAGGCACAAACTGCTAAGGCCGAAGCTCCGGCTGCCCCGATCACTAGCCATCGTGCCATCGGGCACAAAGACTAGGGTAAAATTAAACCTTTCTTCTTTTTCTTGCTTGAGACCTGGGGACCGAGCGTCACAAAGTCTAGATTCTATTTCTTCCTCTAATTCACAGTCTGGTAACAAATGTCGGTGGAGAAAAGTCATTTCACCTGTCTCTGTGACAGCTTACAGGGCTAATAATAGTTGCGTGGCTTCTATTTTGGTTCGGGAATGGCATGCTTGTCAAAATACCTGGGTATTTAGAGTGCTAAAGAGTACCCAAGGCACTCTTCATTATATTGACTGAACATTCTCAGCACGTGGAAGCCAGTGCTAAGCTCCGGATCGTCCCAGGCAGAAGGGGCTCTCTGCCCACAGGGGAATACCTCGATGTCTTTAGGTTCACCGTGTTTATTGCGAGAAGGCAAAGCATTCTGTATTATCTCTGCCAGGACGACTTGTGTCTGGTTATCTGGCCTTATTTACTGTAATGCGTTGAATCATCAGAGCCTTCTGCAGAGAGGACCAGATACAGAAGGCTAATTGCAGGTGTTACTCAATAATTTGTGGAGCTCTTCCTCGCCTCTTTGGGAAGGTCAATGTGCCCAGGTTGCAGGGGCAAGTGGTGAGTTTTGCTTGCAGAAATGTGAGTCACACAGAAGGCGTGGAGTGCCTTGGATTTATTTTCACAAATTCATTGGAAAGCCAATGAAGTCCCAAGGAAATGGGAAGCCGGCCTCTTTGAATGAAGTCAGCTCATCCTTGCCTTTTCCCAAAAGCGCCTCGCCCAGAATAAAAAGAGTGTCCCCCAAATCCCGGGTTGTGCTTCCTTTGCTAGCAGGTGGCAATGACCCTCGGAGTTTTACAAAATCGGCTGGAAAAAGTTAATTTGTGGCATTAGAAAATGACCTTCCCTCGATCACAGAAGCTTCCCTGTCCCCCTCACCCTGTCAGCGGCCCCTTTCCACCATCCCGTGGTCCATTGACCAGATTCTTCACACAGGACCACTGACTGGCCTTCACCCTCCCACTGGGCCTCCCCAGCTGCCTGTTAAGACCCCTCCCCTCATGTCCAGTTGCGCGTGTATTTACCAATAGCTTGGTCCGCTAGGTAAATCTTCCTTGTGTTTTTTTTTTGTTTTTTTTTTTTTACAATGCTAAGCTCCTCAACAGCAGGCAATTTATCTCTTATTAAATTATATTTTCCTGTGCCATTCATCATTGCAGATTATGAGCATAAGATAGTGTTATTTAAATAAAATTAAAATCTGGCCTTCAAACAACTTCCAAATTCATCAAGAAACATGTGTTGAGCACCAAATGGATTTAAAGACAAGTCAAACTTGAAATTTTACCAAAAGCAAACTCCTCCTATTAGACTTTATTATCTCAACGGAGATTAAAATGGAAGTGTCTTCATCATACCCCATTTATCCTCTCATGTCCAACAGATTCCAGGTTACCTGGGTAAAGAGGGCAAAATGTCGCTGTTCAGCTATGCCATTTCCCCTTAGTTATCCCCGTAGCATGGAAGCTGTTCCAAACAGAAAGAGAAGGAAACCTGCCAGTTTTTAAAAGAAGCGAACATAGCACTGAAACTATTTACCTGAAAAAGAGGTCAGTAAAAAGGAAACCACTAATGATCTACTGTATAAATAGCAATGCAAAAACACGAAATAAAATATTAGCAAACAGGATCCAACAGCATGTTGAAAGTATTATATATCAAGACTGTTATTAATATTTTCCTAGTAAAGAGTGGCTCCATATTAGATCTATTAATATAAACTACCATATTAATAAAGCAAATAGAAGATAACACGACCATCTCTACAGATACTAAGAAACAGTCAGTGAAATTCAACATCCATTCTCTAATTTTTACAAAACTCCTAGTGAAATAAGAATCGATGAATAATTCTTTACTATGACAAATGAAATCTATTTCAACCTTAAAGTCAACATCATGGGGAAACACTTGAAGCATTCCCACCAAAGTAATGAAGAGGACAAAGGTACAATTTCCAATATATTTTTTACATTGTTTTGGAAGCACTGGTCCATGCAGTTTGGAAGTACAAAAATGAGAAAGGAAAAGATAAAAATGTTGATTGCCTATAGATTATTTCACTGCGTAACTGGAGAACTCCAGAGAAGCACCTGAAAAAAAATGTGCAAAAAATATAGGAGAATTTGTGAAGATAAACAATTAGGATATAGAAATCAGCAGCCTTCCTATATAGAAACAATTACCAGTTGGATAGAAGAAATATCCCCATTTCTCATAGCATCAAAAGTGATAACATATTTAGGAATATAGTTAGGAAGAAATGTGGGAAAGATCTATATGAAGAAAACTTTATAATGCTGCTGGGACACAAACACACACATAAAGACTTGGACAAAACAAGTATGCCATGGACTTGGATAAGAAAATTCAATGTCATAAAGCCGCCAACTTTTGCAAAGATATCTGTACTTATAGACAATCTCAGTTAAAGTGTTAACTTTTTTAAAACCTGACAAGCTAAATCTAAATTTGGATGAAAAAACACATAAAATAGATAAGACAAACCCAAAAGAAAAAACAAGTAATGGAGAAATTAGCCCATCAGATTCTAAAATATAGTAAAAATTTTATTTAAAACTATGTGCTAAAAAATTATATGCTACCAGTAAGTGAATGATTAGAAAGTCCAGAAATAGATCCAAAAATACATGTAGATTTATTATATGATTAAACACTTATATCGTTGGAGAAAACACGATTTTTCTTTAATGGAGCTAATATAAATGGGTAGTTATCTAGAAACAATATAAAGCTAGTTCTGTACTTCACCAAAACTAATTCCAGATGGATTAAAGATTTAAATGCCCAAACATAAAAAGGAAGAAACAAAAGTATATTAGAAGAAACCATGGGATTTTTAAAAAATAAATTGATGTATGGAAGGCCTAAATATGACACAAAACCTAGCACACATGACAATATTAATAAATACTATTGCATAAAATTTTTTTTAAATTTCTGCACAGAACAAAAGAAACCATCTTAAGCAAATCAAAAAACAAATGACAAGCTGGAAAATAAATATTTGTGATTTGTGTCAGAGTAGTTTTCCTAGTATTTAAATCAATAAGAACAAGACTAAAAAGCCAATAAGGAAAAGGGGGCAAACGATATGAACAGAGAGTTCACTGAAAAGGAAATATAAGTGGCTCTTGAACAAATATAAAGATGATCAACCTTACTCAGAAGGAGAAAAACACAAAGGAAAACTACAGACACACCATATTCACCGACTGGATCACTGAAGACCTATTTGTTAAGCAGAGTATAGGGAAAGGAGTTCTGTCATGTATTGTGTGTATGTGGGGGGAGAGATTAAATAGGTCCCATCTCAAGGGAAGAAAATTTGGCCATATCCATCACAAATACAAATGTGCATCACATTTGGCCTAGAGATTCTCGCTCGAAGAATCTCTTCTACAGACATAATCCTACATATGTGAAATGGCATAGGTATATGGTTATTTAAGGTAGTATTGTTGTCATGGCAAAAGTTTGGAAAAAGTCAAAATGCCTATCAGCGGAGCTGATGTAGCTCAGTGATTGAGCACCTGCTTTGCATGTACAAGGTCCCAAATTCAATCCCCGGTACCTCCTTAAAAAAAGAAAAAAAGAAAATGCCCATCAGTGATGGACTAGTTCTAGACACTATGGCATAACCATACAGCAAATACCATGTACCAGGAGACCCATCTGTTTGTTTGGTCATCATTCATTCCGCTAACCAATATTTACAGCTCATTAAGTACCAGGTCCGGTGTTTGGCAAAGCAGATACAACATCCTCCCTCTTGTATCTTAGGATTCAGTGCAGTGGTTTTCAAACCTCCCTAAGATGCTGACTCAGCCGATCTGAGCTGAGACCTCGGAGTCAGCATTTCCCCCTCTCCCCTCCCTTCCCACCCCAAGTCACAATGAGGCAAACCTGAGGACCACATGCTCCTTTGACATCCCTGGATGCCTTTGTTTCCTACTAGAATCCAGGCAGAAAGGGCCAAAGAAAAGAGAAGAGATGAGTTTAGCGCAGGCTGTGAACTCCAAAATCCTCAGTGGCTTGCGCAGCTCCAAAACCTGTGCTCTCTACTGGTTGATCCAATCACTCTGAGCGCTGGTTTCCTCCCAATCACAGACCAGCCATGCAAACTCTGCTGAAAGGGGGAACCCAGAGTGAACTCTGATTCCCTGCTTCCATGATTATTTCCCAGGGGTAGGGGCCTGCTAGGAGTATTTGCATACCTTTTGTGTCTTTACTCTAAGGCCCCTGTCCCCAGGTTGGGCATGTGCCCTGTTTGTTGTGAGTCATTTCCAGAGCTCAGCAATAGCCAGGCATGGCCTGGGAGGCCCCCATATTACTGGAGTGAACACTTATCCAAGACATTGCGACCCCTTGTAAACAGCTGTTACTCGGTTCTAAAATGGCCTTCCTCTACCCACATGTGGAGAGAGAAAAGGTGCCTTCTGAGGCTCTTCCCTGGGCCTCTGTGGGGGTTTGAAGCTGTCTGTACTCCAGAAAAATATGTTCTTAAATCTAATCTATTCCCGTGAGGGTAAGCCCATTGTAAGTAGGACCTTTTGCTGAGGTTATTTCCATGGCCTAGTCCAATCAGGATGGGTCTTAATCCTCTTACTGGAGTCCTTTATAAATGGAATGAATTCAGAGGGAGAGGGAGAAAGCCACGGAAGCAAGAGGCTGAAAGCAACGAATCCTGGAAGAGAAGGGAGAGACCAGCAGATGCCGCCATGTGCCTTGCCATGTGATAGAGGAGCCCAGGATCATCGCAGCTGGGCATGGCGAAGAAAGCATTACCTTGATGATGCCTTGATTTGGAGATTTTTCTCAGCCTCAAAACTGTAAGCTAATAAATCCTCGTTGTTCAGCCAACCCATTTCATGGCATCTGCTTGCAGCAGCCGAGGAAACTAAAACAGTCTCCAATGATATGGCGTAACCAGCCCAATGATCGTGGGAACCAAAATAAGTGGCCATTTCCCTGTTGTCTGAAATGGACGGGGAGCCCCGGTGCCTGCAATCACGCGTGAGAGCAGAGACTGCTGGCCCCGGGTTTCAGAGCCATAAACTATCTCGGTCCACCAGAGTCCCTGCTAATCATGTGCAAGTAGAAAATGACCACAAATTCTAAGCTGCCCCTGACTGGAGTTTCTGAAAACAGTATAATGTGTCTAGTTCCTCCAGGCCCTGCTTTGCATCTCAGAGAATGAGTTACTTTTCTAACCTGTGAAAATGTTTTTAATACCCAAATTAGTCTTTTTGCTTAGTTACACCATGGAGCCTGAGAGGCTGCAGGCCAGAGAGAGCGAGCCCTGGGAGTGCACCCAGAGACGACAAATAGAACCAGCGCCTCTTTGAAAGTGTTCGACTTCCAGTCTTCCAGCTGTCACTTTGCAATCCAGCTGCCGCTTCGTCTTTCTTTCTTTTCACAGAATTCCTTTCCAGAGCTGAATAGAAGCCCCTTTCCCAAGATAGAGTAAGAAACAAGGAGAAAGAGGAAAAGACAGTAAGGTAAAGGAGTGGCAGACGAATCAATAAGCGGGGCCCGCGGTCTGTGGCAGGAGTTTGGGGCCCGCTTCTCCTTCCAGTCTCTGCAAGCAGCCTTGGAGGGGCTCAGTGGAAACTCTGCACCGGTTTCCTCATTCCCCTTCAAGCCAGCCCGGGGAGCCGCGGCAGCAGCACGGAATTGACCCCAACTGTTCACTGATTTAACACTTCACCAGCTGCAGTCCCTGTGAGCAGAGGAGCAGAGGGGCAGTGAGTCCTTTCAATGTTACCTTTCAGTCAATCAGACATATGTCACTTTCACATTTAGTCACACTCAGGACAGCGAAGATCAAGGAAAGAGAATTAAAAAAAAAAAAAAAAAAAGCACGACCCGCTTCCTTGAAGATAATTTAGCAAAGGAGAGGGAGTTCTGCAATTGTTTGTCTCTGTTGATGAGCAAGGCTCCCTCTCCTTCCATTGTGCCAAGGGAGTTGGGCAGGGGGAGGAGACGGGCTCAGACAGGAAGTGGGATACAGGGGTTCCCCCCAGGAAATGGCACCAGCCAAGCATTTTACTATGGCTCTAGGCAGATCTGGGCTTTTTTTTTTTTTCTAAGACTTGCATCTAAGGATGGGACCAATTTTTTTTTTTTTTTTTTTAAAGGAAATACCAGGGAGCAAACCCGGGACCTCATACATGGGAAGCAGGCACTCAACCACTTGAGCTCCATCCTCACGGGACCAATTTTTGACATTCATTTTTTTTTTATTTTTTTTTATTTTTTAATCTTTTATTTTATTATTTTTGGCTTTGTTTTTTTTGTTTTTTTTTTTATTTATTTATTTTTATTATGGGTAAAAATCAAAATTCTCACCATACATACAAACATTTGCAAAATGATATATAAATATATGCATATATGTATATTTGCTTACAAAAATGTTATTTATATATATATATATATATATATACATATATTTTAAGAGGTGCTTAGATTACCCAAAATATTACACGGAACCCACTGGGATTCCCATGTTGCCCACCTCCCACACCTCCCACCACATCCCACACAAACATCTCCCACAGTGTGGCCCACCACCCTCAATGGACTTACACATCCTGGGGCCTTGCCACCAACCATAGACCACAGTTCACACTGTGGACCACACTCTCTCCCACTCGGTTCTTAGTGGTGTGTGCTGATTTAAAATGGCCTACATCCATTGCCACAACAGTACTCAGGACAACCACCAACTCCCAAAGAAGCCCCTGTATTTCAACTGCTCATCCCCTCCCTACCCAAAAACTGTCAAGTGGCCACTGACTCCACCTCATTGTTATAATTTCTTGCATTGCTAGAATCACCATATGTGAACAAGAGAATACCATCAAGTCCACTCTAGTCCATAGTTCTTCCCCCAATCCAGAGGCGACTGGGATGGTGATGTCCACTCCAACTACATTCATTTTTAAGAGTCAGTGCTGTTGGAAGGCTTACTGGGAAGGTACAGAGCTGATCTCAGGGATCCTGGACCCTGAATCTAGTCGTGGCATTTCCTATCCTCTCATCCTATGACCTTCTGAGAAAATAGAGCTGATGACAATGATATCGGACCTTAAACGCTGAAACAGATGCCTCGCTTCAGGTGGCAGAATACTCTTAGAAGGATTTTTGAAGACTTGCTTAGGACAGAGGTGCCAGCTCTATACATTTAGTTTCTGGGTCAAGTTATTTCCTAGAATCAGAAGGAAAAGGAAAAGTGCAACGCTACCAAGTGAGTTTAGATTTGCTTCTAGTGAGGTGTCTTCAAAGGCCCTTTTTTTCCTCTTATATTGTCTTTTCTTGAGTCTGATTCCTGTGACGTGAGCCACCCAAAGTTGTGATGTTTCGTAGGCTTTTTCTTGTCTATCTAAACTATTGAATGTGTGGACTGATTTTTTTTTTTTTTGGAAGCTCTCTGCAGTGTGATCTTCGGGAGCCAGCTCACCTCTGTCAGCGCCCCTGGGAACCTCAGCAGCTGACTTGAGTCTGAGATTCTGAAGCTCCATGGATCCCCACCCCCCACCCCCCAGAGGACCAGACCCCAGGCCCCAGCCCACAGTCCACCACACTCCGAAGGGCTCCTGCCACCTCCCTGCCACGAGCAGGGACCTGGCAGCACCCACACAAGAGCAGGGAGAAGGCAACTTCTCAGAGGCCTCAGCTAGCACCCCTAGCCCTGGGGAGGCAGGCAGGCAGCCCCCACCCGCGCAGGCTGCAAAGAGCCACCGTCTCCTAAGAGGCAGGGCCTCCCGAGCACACAGCTTCCCCCGTGCGGGGCGGCTTTTCAGCCAGGCATCTGTGCTCAGCATATGGCAACTATTTATTACAGCTCGAGAAGCAGCAGTTCCCATGATAGCTGGTCCCAGTTCGTGGGGATGCTCTCTGCTCGTCGGGTATGCCTGTGCCAATGCCACCACAGGCCAGGCCGCCAGCTTCTGCGTTCATTCATTGACTGAGGGTAAACAGACTCGCCTCGACTGACGGGAGCCCCTCATTTATCCTGGCTGGAATATCGAACGAAGGGTCCAGAAGCCGTGTTTACCAGCCCCCCGCAACCCCTCTCTCTGCACACCTGCTATACGCCCCTCGTTTCTCCCAGGGTGTCCCTGCAAACAATGATGAACTTCATTTGCTGAGGTGAAAGCCTCTGTCGGGGCCAAGAAATCCCCTGAGAGCCCCCTACCCAGCAAGCCAGCGGGTAGACTTATAATGAGGCATTAGGGAAGATGGGGGGGCTCGCCCCCCAGGCCGCCGGGAAAAGCAGATCCAAGGACAGGCACGGGCTGTGTGTTGTTTGTTTCTTTGAAACCAAGGCTTTGCTTCTGGAAAAGGAAACCCCCGTTTGGTTTGTTGTTGTCGTTTTAACGAAAGTCAGAACATGACCTGACTCTGGCTTTGCTCAGACACATGAAGTGGGTCTCACTGTCAAAGGCAAAGAAAAGCTTGGCCACTTAATTCAGCTCAACTCACTTTGGAAATCCCTAGCCCGGTGGTTGCCGACGGTGTCCAGAGTCCGTTGTCTTCCTGCTTGTTTGTGACTCCCTGAAGGCGGGAACGCAAGACGATTTAATACACAATTGCACTTCAAAGTTGGTCTCACACAAAAGGACAAATACTGTATGAATGCGTTACTACGAACCAAATATATTGTGTAACATATTGTTTGAGTCAAAAAAAAGATTTATATGTATCCGTTACTTTTAATTGAGAAATGTATATATTTATTCATCTGTGTTTACTTTTTAGTTTTTAATTGTTTATATTTTCAGTTATTAAATGTACAAAATAAAGTTAAAAAATAGTAAAAATAAACAAGTAAATTTTTTTAAAAAGTTGGTCTCGACCATAATGCTTTTTTCTTTTTTTCGTAATGCTTTTTATATTTGATTTCCCGCAGACAGCTTCGCCGAACCCAGTAGAAAGCTGCTCCTTGGAGCAGATGAATGTGGAATTAGTCGACATAGCGCGGCGGCACTCAGCTGCACAGCCAGCCCGTCCCTGGCTGAACAGGACAGGCCTCTGGGTGCCACATTGTTGAAGTCTATTAAGTTAAATTATGAGAAGTGTTTTTGAAACGGAATGTGAAGCCACCCTTCCTTATTTACATTTCAGCATGTGTCTGGGTGGAAGGTTTTGCTCCCCGTGAATTAATTCCCAAGGAGAAAACAAACTGCAATTTGGAAACAAACACAGGGCTGATATCCCTTTTTTTTAATATTTAAAAATAGAAAAGGCGCAGAACCACCCTGAATGGATTTCCCGATTAATTTATGCAAAGAGCATAATGGATGTATCAGCACACTGCAGGGTAATTTACAGCGCATTAGGAAATGCGGCCACTGGCGACATCGGAGTGGTGGGCATGGAGAAGATGTGACCCGAACTGCCCTCTCCTGTTGTCAGTGGTGTGTGTGAGTGTGTGTGTGTGAGATAGTGAAATTCACACTGTGATTGATTTGGGGGTGCTTAAGCCAGGCTATTTCACTCCCAGATGGCACTGGGAGCTCTGCATGTAAACCCAGAGAGGATTTAAATCTTAACACCATTTCCTTACAGGAGATGTATTAGTCTAGAAACAGTTTTCCCGCCGTGCAGTTTAATTCACTATGAAAAGAATCAATTGGTAATGTAGGATAAATTCATTGGCTATGAGATATACAGATTATAGACCGAACTCCACAGAAAGAGAATCGAAAGGTCCTGGAACAACAGACACAAGATTAAAATCGGGGTCTCTGATTCCGAAAGCCCACCTGATGCAGATTTAGGTGAAATACTGTTTCGCCTCCCCATCCTGCACACACACCCCTCGCCCCTCCCTGTGAATTGCATTAATTCTTTCTGACTGCACGTTCCCTGACGCACGGCTGGCATGCAGACGTGATCCCTACCTCGACAACAGAGCGTCTGGGCTGAGCTGGAGCCACAGAGCTGCAGGATGCCGGAGGGCAACAGAGCCAGGGGGACTTTTTCAGAAAGAGTGTACACTTGTGCATTTTCTGCTCGGGGGCTCAGAATTGAAACCTACCATCAGCTACCAGGTTGGCAGGCGGGTGGGTGCCTAGCAAATCTGCATTAAGCATTGCTTTCTCTCCAAAACCTCAAACGGAGTCTGGAAATGTAGCAGGAACTCTGGGGTCAGATCTGCTCTGAGTTCTCAGGCTGCTGCATCATTGACTGGTTGTGTGAACCTGGGCAAGTTCTTTCACCCCTAAGATTTATCTCACTTACACAATCTCACTCTCTTCTAAAGCAGGGCCTTTTTAGGTGCTTTTCTCTCTCTCTCCCTCCCTTCTTCCCTTCCCTCCCTCCCTCTCTCCCTTCCTTCCATTTTTTTTTACCTCTCCTCTCTTCATCTCTCCTTATTATCTCTTCCCCCCAAAACCCAGCACACACTGTATGTTATATTCTCAAAGATTCAGTACTTTTCGTGTGCACAACTTCCTGTCGTTTGAAAAGAAACTCGAATTTTCACAAAGCAGCTGACAAAGGAAACCGTTGGAGCCTGTTTTTGGATTTTTTTTTTGGAATATCTAGAACATACAGAAAACCACTGTTTCCAGAATGAATCAGCAGGATATGTGTCATTTGGTTTTTCATGCCCTAAGTGCATTCATTGTTTTATTGAGGTGCGGTATGGTATTTCAGATTTAAAGAAAAAAAAACAACACGTTGCTGCAGGAAACGACCAAAGCTGGCCTGCAGAGGTTCTGATTTTGTCCAGAACACCTGGACCAAGTTCTGTTTTGATGAGCAGCCCTATTTAATGGGCTCCATTAGAAAACACGGCTAAGTGCAGCTCGGGACGGCAGATTCTGTTTTGTGCAGAGAATTAAATCATCCTCGTTTGGGTGCGTGGCTGGCACAGGCCACTCTGCCCTTGGCAACGAGACCCAGCAAATCACATTACAGGCTCCGCTATAAACGAGGCAACCAGATAGAGACACCCCCTGCCTTGGCAATTATTTATTAAAAAATACAGTCGATGTTGTGAAGCCAGGGCCTAATTGCCCAACCCAATTTTAGTTTTGCCCCCAGGGAGAGATATTCTATTTTCACTGTATGATTATGATTATGATTTTTTTTTTTTTTTTTTTTAATTTCTAGACCAAATGAAACAGATGCTTCTCTACAAAGGTTTTCAGTTAACAGACTTGGAGAATCCGCACTGCGATGGCAAACGGCTGAGCTTGCAGCTGGGGACGGGAAAAACGGAGGTAGCCAGGATTACACAACTGTCCTGAGCGTCAAAATTTTACCAGGAGCCTTTGAGAGGGGGAGAAAATGGGAGGCTGGAAGGCAACATGGCCGCAGGGTCCCACCTGTCCTCCCTTCCCACATCCCATGTACCCCGCTTCCAGGCCTCGGCGGGGCCATTCCCCTGTCATGTCTCTGGGGATTCCTGCCATCTGACCCTCCTCGGGCCAGCTCGTGGCCATTCTTGCTTCATCCCCAGCTAACTCTGTGAGCCACATTCCCCTCACCACCTGTTCCAAGTCTTTTCCACTGGCCTTAAGCCCTGGCCAGCCGGCTGCCCTCTCTGAAGACGACCTTCCCTTCCTCACCGAGGTTAGTAACGTGGAGTTCGTTCGCTACCAGCTCTCAATTTTGCAGGATCTTCAGCCATTCTGACCTTTTCCTCTCTCAGGCAAAAAGGGTCCATCCTCCTCCAGGCTGGCTACCCTTTTGGGTGCTTCCTGTATAGAAGGCCTGAGAAGAGCCTATGACTCCATGGACTGATTCCATCAGTGTTTTCGTTAGTCTCCCTGCCTCATCTACAAATGTATTCAAGTCTCTTCTGTAAAAAAGAGAACTTTCCCTTGACCTAGTGATCCCCTCAAGAAACTCCCCTCAATCTCTCATTCGTTTTGTCACCAAACTTTTCATGGATGGTTGACACCAGGAGCTCTACTCTCCATTCACTCATTCTTTTTATTTATTTATTTATCTCCCTCCCCCCTACCCCAGGTCCATTCACTGTGTGCTCTCTCTATCTGCTTTTCTTCTCTAGGAGGCACCGGGAACCAAATCTGGGACCTCCCATGTGGGAGACAGGTGCTCAATCGCTTGAGCCACCTCAACACTGCTTTGTTGTGTCTCGCCTTGTGTTTCCTCTTTGTGTCTCCTTGTTGCATCATATTGTTGCATCAGCTCTCTGCATCTGCCCATCGTGCCAGCTTGCCGTCTTGCTCATCTTCTCCAGGAGGCCCTGGGAACCGAACCCCAGACCTCCCATGTGGTAGGCAGGAGCTCAATCTCTTGAGCCACATCCGCTTCCCCATTCACTCATTCGCAACCTCTTGCTGTGTGGCCTTTGTCCCCACCAGCTCTGAAAAGTAACCACTGGCCTCCTACTGGACAGGGCTAATGACATTTTCTCCTCCGTCATCTTCCTTTGCCTCTCGGCACCATCTAAATTATTTCACTCGACATGGACCGTCCTTGGAGTTCCTGTTATAAGTCAGGCATTGTGCTGGCTACAAGTGTCAATTAGAGACGTGATACCTGCCCTTCATAAGTACAAAATGAGTTTATGCTATACACAAACACACACACACACACAGCCACAGAAAGACATACACCACAGCTTGCACACACACCTATCCCACACCCCAACGCTGCAACCAGCTCTCCCAGGAGCTTTCTTATTGTAGTTAATGGCATCACTCCTGTCTTGTAAACTGCAGCTCCTCCACGTTGCTACTCTCTTTACCTCAAGCCATTATTACTAGCTCTTGATTAATGTATTCCAACCCTCAACTCCCTGCTGCCATATTTCTTTCCTCCAAGCTACCCTTCTAACCCCACCCCCCAAGTAGAATCTTCCCAATGACATTTCTCACCATGTCAGTTCCTATGTTGGAAATCTCTGGACAAGCAAGACAGCGGCTTGGAATTCAAAGTCCTCGGGCATGGTTCTCCATCCCAATTCACCTGCGTGAAACCTACGGCCTGATTTATCTAATTGTTGACATCTGTATAAGCTTGTGCTTTCCCACCTTAAATCTAAATCCTACCAGCATCAGTGTCTTACTCCCCAGCTCTGCGAGCCATCTCCCCACACGTTGTAGCCGTCTCTAAGCTCATTTCTTTATCTGTAAAGTGGTTATGATAACAGCACCTCCTTACAGGATTGTGCGCACTCATCAACGAGCTAATGCCCGTCAAGCTCTTCGCACAGAGCCTGGCATGTAGCAGCCACCGAACAAATGTTAGCCCTGACTCTTCTCTCCTTCTCTTTCAAGGCCAGGTCAAAGCCACCTCTCTATAAAAGCTTTCTTGAAGCTCTTAACTGTGCATCATCTCTGCTGAACTTCAGTTGACCATGGTTAATGTCCAGAATATTTAGTGGCCAGTATGCCATGGGCACCAACATATCTGAATGGACACACAGCTGCCAGCCCCCCCTCGGAGGGCTGGAGGGGTTGGAGAGAACACTCAGGGGCTCGGAGCGGCAGCTTTTTGTACATCAATGTAGAAGTAGCTGGTTTCCTGCACTAGACCATGGACTTCTCAAGGGCAGAAACCTTCAGCCTTAACATATGACCTGGCACATGGCAGGGCTTCAGCAAATATTTTAAAATATTAATTGCATGACAGATATCATTATCTGCTATATATTATGGCTTCTAGAGTTGTTATATGCAACCATACACTCTCTATCCAGCGACAGGCTCTTAAGAGTAGAGACAGTGACATCTTCTTCCATGTACTCTCCCAGTGTCTTTTTTATTTTTTCATTTTATCTTCAAAGAAGCTTTAGGTTACAGAAAACTCATGTAGAGCCCTGAATCTCAGCAGAGTTGCAACACCTACTCTCCAGGTCATTGGACTCACTCAGGACAAATAACAAGTTGATGATGATGGACAACGCCCATCCCAAGGAACAGAGAGAGTCTGCAACTGCAAGCAGTTGAGAGTCCATCCATCTGCCCTATGGGATTGCAGCCCCCTCTCAATTAGAAGGAGAGTGGGCATCACCATCCCAGAAGCCTCAAGATTGGGGAATGAACAATGGACAAAAGTAGACTTGCTATTATTCTACTATAGACTTATTGCTATTCTAGCAATGGAAGAACTTGTATCAATGATATAAAGGCAGTGGCCACCAGAGGCTCTGAGGGGAGGGAGAGCAAAGAATAGGTATAATATGGGTGTATTTTCAGGACATTGGAATTGTCCTGCATGATGTTACAATGACAGATACAGGCCATTATATATTTTGTCATAACTTACAAAATTGCACAGGACAGTGTATAAACTATAACGTAAACTATAATCCATGGATAGTAGCAATGCTTCAATATGGGTTCATCAATTGTAACAAATGTGCCTCACTGAGGAAGGATGTTGTTAATGTGGGAAAGTGGGAGGAGGAGGGACTGGGGCATATGACAATCCCCTACATTTTTTATGTAACATTTATATAATCTAAAGTTTCTTTAAAATAAATAATAATAATAATAAAAGAGTAGAGACAGTTCCTCGGCTAAGGATAGTATGATCTAGAACTGTTCGGTGCACGAACAGATAAACAAATGAAGAGGAAGTGTGTGTGCAGCTGAGAGTCATGGACCCACTGGATTCAAAGGAAGCCAAGAGCAAGGATGGTGAAGGGGGAACTTTTGGAAGAGGGAGAAAAAGTACTGCTCAGAGGTGCCAGGGTAGGTAAAGACAAGCACAAAGAAATAGCCGTGGAAGATTCTTGCCGATGCCTTAGCAGCCATGACTTCTGAATGTGGGGGGTGTGGGAAGGGAGGATCGGGTAGAAAACCATCACGTTTTACTTCTTTTACCTTTTTATTGTTTGATTTTGTCACAAGCTTATAAGGCCCTTGGAATTAAGACACGGACTGAAATAAAAGAAAGGAAGAAAATGAATCTGCTTCTGCCTAACTCCCACCTGTTTGGGGGCCTCTGGCTCTTTGGAAAATATGATCTTCCTGAAAAAACTTCAGAGACCTAGAAGAATGTGATCTCAAGGGAAAACAGAAGAGGAGAGGGCGAAATTAGAGCAAGCGAGTCTGCCAGCGGAGAAGAGGCAGAGATTAGTATTGTGAGCTGGGTCTTAGGAATTCTACACCTCAAGCAACTGGGTCACCTGGAATACTGTGGCTCTGAAAAGGATTTCTGGAAGCTTCTCTGGCCCTTGTAGCTCTGCCCCCACTGTGCAGTGAGGGCCAAGACATACCCTGAAAGCCATGAGTATGGTGGGGGCAAAGCAGGAAGGACCCCCTCCCACTGCTCTGTATCAGGGATGCTAGGCAGGAAATGGTTGTCTTCACTTCCTGAAAGCCAAAGGTGTAAGGGGAAGGGAAGGGAAGGGAGTGAAGGGGAGAACCTGGTCATAGAATTGGCCTCACTCACGCCACCTCGACTCTTGGTAGTATCCCAAAAGCTGGTCACAATTTGGAAATGCAATTACTTCTTAACATCACTGCCCTTAGCTCTTCTCCAAATTAGTTTAGAAAATATTGAGATATTGACATCCCAAAGTCATGGGTAGTGAGTGCCATTTGGACCTTCGTTCCACATATACTTTTTCTTCCCCAATATTTATGCTCTCTCATCTTATTCACTTGCCCAACAATCCTATAATTGACTTACTCTCTGTGCCAGATGCTCAGCTAAGTGGTGGGATACCTAGAGGAAGAAGGCAAGGGGAGTGGGTACAGCTCAGTGGTTGGGCACCTGCTTCCCGTGTACCAGGTCCCAGATTCAATCCCCGGTACCTCCAAAAAGAAAATAAATAAGTAAAATTCAGCCTATTAAAACACACACTCACAATACAAGAAGGCAAATGGTCTTTGAGCTTGCTGCATGAATAAGTGAAACCAATGTTCAATGTGTAAAAGGCCACCTAATGCCTCTGAAGAAAGTGCCAGGGGAAACAAGGGGAGAAGGAAGGTCTACGCCAATCAGTTCACGGCAGGGGGGGGGACACCTGAGCTGGTCTGAGTGGAGGAGCCAGGAGGGCTTGGGGTTTCGACCCCAGAAATTCCTTTCCACTTGCCCAGGCCACTTGAGCTGAGCCCCCTCCCCATAAGGCCACATGGCCGTGACGTAGCCCCTCTGTGTCCCACGTCCACTGCTCCCATGTCCATCGGCCACAATTTCATGTGATTCTCTTTGAGCTGGGGAGCTGTATTCTTTCGGGGGTCCCGCCGATGAGAAAATGGGGGTTGATTTCCATAGAAGTAAGCCTCGCTATCTAAACACACGTGGAAAAAGGGAGAAACTGGAGAATCGAGCAGAGGCATGGAGAGGAAACGGCCACACGTTTCAAAAAGCTGGCCTGGGGAGGTGCAAGGCGCAGAGAGCTGCATGGTGAGGTGAGGCGTTGAGAAAACAGTCTCTAATCAGCTCCGGGACCTTTGGCAGGTTCTGTAAGCTGGCCGAGCCTCAGTTTCCTCAGCTACGAAGCAGCTGCAAAATAATGGGGGCTGAGATAATGCAGGCAACGATCGCAAAGACTACGAAAGCCACTCAATAAATGCTGGGCCTTTCTTTTCCCAGGAAGGTCCCAGCCTGATGTCACAGGAGTGATAATGTGTGATTTTTCTTAGCAAACCCGAATACCCTCCCTGCCAGGCTATTCCTCTGATGCCAAGGACAAGGAGCAAAACCCCTCTGAGGACAGCAACAGGGGTTGTACTTTCACACAGGTACAGAAAGGGGAATCGAGAGGCTGGGGGATAAGTCATTGCCTCTAAGAGGCTCCCCACAAGCAAAGAGAAGCCTGCACCCAATCGGCTACAAACTGCTTTTATCTGCCTGCGCCCAGAGTAAGTCCAAGTCCAGTGTATTTTGGAAAATAACAAATATTTTAGGCCTTTCTTGTAAATGAATGAGCGGGATCTGTCTGAACTGCTGCAGGCAGTTGGATGGTCCCTCGCATATTTTTCTCTCTGCTAGGCATTCCCCGCTGCAGCTATAACCACGATCCGTGTTATGATTCCATCGTCTTGGCAATTGAGTAATGACTGTATTTGTGTCGAAAAGAAGCAGATTTTGTAAATGACTCTCAAAATATGTGTATGTGATAGTTGGGGTCGTTTTTTTTGACAAGCCCCCTTTTGACAACAAACACGGTGGTATTTTCCTCTCTCCTCTCCTAAATATTCTAATAGATCTGCCGGGACTCTGAGGAATTGCCGCAATTTCCTTCATTATGGTGAGAATGTGTAATTAGTAAATTGAATAGATTTTAACACTATTTTGGGAAACTGTTGACATGGCAATTGCAATGTTGCTGTAGCTGGGTCCCCGTGTGTGTGTGTGTGTGTGTGTGTGTGTGTGTTAATTATATACCTCAACAGCTGCTTGCTGAGTGCAAGACAAGCCAGTTTTTCTTTTCTTCCTTTTCCTCCCAGGAGACACAGGCTTACCCCCTCACAAAGAAGGGGCTTTTCCCAATTCGATGGAAGTTTATCTAGCAGGCGTTCGAAAGTTCCCAAGGCCAGGCGCTGCCTCCCTCGCCCCCAACTCCCAGCCAGGCCCATCCAAAGCCCTGCCAGGTTGTGGCTGTGCTTCTGGAACTCTCTGAAATGCTAGCAGGGCCACTTTGACCTCTCCCACTGAGGGAATCCCCGTAACTTTTGGGGAACGGGGGGACACTTAGCTATGCTGTACACAGGACACTTGCCCCTACCCCGTCTGTGGGTCTGTGGGTCTGTGGAAGAGACAGGGCAGAGAGGAAGAGTGGGCTCGGCGTGCCTGCCAGGGCTGCTCTGTCCTGCCATCCAATGGGCCATCACCACCCACAGCCACCCCTGCTTGTCACAGAGCTAAGGCTGGAGGAGCTCAAGTCTCAGGCCCTCCTGCCGGAGAGCCATCTGCTTCTGCCGTTTCCGAGAAGCCTTCATGGAACCACTGGGCTTCCTGGGCAAATGTTTGTGAATCCTTTTAGGACCAGCGGCAGCTCGTCCACCTTTTATTTGTAAATGATAATCCAAGCAAGGCTCTGGAAAGCAGAGAGATTTCCCTAAAAATTCCCAGGGTGGAGCCAGTGCTGGGCTGAATTCAGGTTTCTCTCCTCTTTAAAGGGCCATCGGCTGCAGCCACCTTATTTGGTCCCATGTCAGGCATCTGCCCGACCTCATGTTGCCTGAAGTAGAGACCTGTGGATTTTTCCGTAGTGAGTTACCGGATCAGAAATCTGCCACTGACATTTTTTCCAATAAGACTGAGGCTTGGAATAGGAATATGATGTGTGGGTCAAACACGGATTCGAATGTGTAATTCAGGCCTCCTCCCCGCTTTTTGAACCCATTCTGGATGCGGTTTTAGGAGAATTAAACTGATACCGTTCAAGTCTACGTCGGAGGATCTCAAACTTGATTGTGCCTCAGAATCACTCAGAGGGCTTGTTAAAACCCAGGTCTCTCGAAGTGGATGTGGCTCAAGCGACTGGGCTCCCGTCTACCATATAGGAGGTCCAGGGTTCGATTCCTGGGACCTCCTCGTGGAAGGCAAGCTGGCCCGTGTGGCGTGTCGGCCCACACAGAGAGCTGGCCCACGCAGCGAGCTGGTATAGCAAGATGACATAACAAAAAGAGACACAGAGGAGAGACAATAAGAGACGCAGCAGACCAGGGAGCTGAGGTGGCACAAGAGAATGAGCAGCCTCTCTCCCATTCCAGAAGGTCCCAGGATCGGTTCCCGGTGCCGCCTAAAGAGAAGACAAGCAGACACAGAAGAACACACAGAGAGCAGACAATGAGCACAAAAACAACAGAGTGGGGTGGGGTGGAGAAATAAATAAATAAATCTTAAAAAAAAAAAAAAAAAACTCATGTCTCGACTTCACCCCAGAATTCATGATCTAGGAGGGGCCTGAAAATTTGCATTTCTAACAAATTCTGGGATGCTGCTGCCATGCTGCTGGGCCCTATGAAAACCAATGAACTATATTATTAATTACATCCAGCTTCAATTACTAGGACACATGGAAGCCTGTAGGTCAAGTTAAAAATTAGAGGGGTGAAAAGGTGATTAGGTCACCTAGGTGAACTGGGCAGAGCCCCGCTTTGCAAACTTTAATGTGCCTGTGAATTACCTGGGGATCTTGGAAAAAATGCAAATACTGACTCAGCAGGTCTGGAGTAGAGCCTGAGAATCTGCATTTCTGACGAGTTCCCTGCTGGAACTGCTAGGACAGGGATCACCCTTTTAGATGACGTGGCTGAAAAAAATCTCAGGCCGGCCGATTTCCTTCCCAGTGTCTGTCCAGCGGACAATTGTGATTCCCACTCTCTGACTCAGGGCCCTTCCTGATGGGGTGTCACCGGAGGGGGTGCCAAGCCCAAGAGCTGGAACCTTCCCTTAGTTAGCCCTGGGGAGCCTGGAGAAAAAGGGGGAAATTTCAGGAGGCTGCCTCTGCCTTCCTAGTCTCTGGAAGCTACTTAAAATCTCTGGGCCTCACTTTTCTCACCTGTTAAATGAGGAACTGAGGTCAATGGTCGCCCAGGCAATTTCCAAACCATTGCACAAAACATACAGGTAGATTATGGAGAAACAGACGGGTAGATTATAGAGATGCACCCTTTTTTCAGAGGAGGAAATGAAAACAGTTTTCTGAGACGTTCCTCCAATGCCCCGGGCACGGAAACTTTAAACACTACTCGGATTCATATCACACACACACTCAAACACACACTCACACACACACCATTCTCCCCCTAAAACTAATAGAGTAAAATATCCGGGGGGGGGAGCGGTGCCCAGGACTCTGCATAGGGCATGGGGGCTGGAGCCTTTTCTTTCTTTCTTTTTTTAAAATAACAAATCAATTTTACTGATACCTATTAATAAAGCATGCAATTCATCCAAAGTGTACAATCAGCAGTATTTGCTATAATCATATAGTTGTGTGTTCATCACTTCAATCATTATTAGAGCATTTTCATTATTTCAACAATAATAACAAACAAAAAACAAACAAGAAAATTCTTCACCTCTCAATCTCTCTGTTTCCCCTGCTGTACACAGCTGCTATTTCTGGCTACTCGTGCCCACTTATTTATCAAGCAGTTTTATTGAGATATATTCACATCGCCTACGATCTGCCTAAAGGGTATAGTCAGTGACTGTTAGTGACTCACAAAGCTGTGTGTGACCAGAGGGCCTAAACACTGGAAAAAGATGGCTCATATTTACAAAGTGTGTAAGAAACACAATGTAAGTTGGGGGCTCTTGGCACAAAAAAGAAGGCAGGGCAGCGGCGTTTTCTTTGTGGAGCCTTTTCTCCCAGAGCTTTTCTCCGGAGGCCACGCTTTTCCTTCCCACGGTCGGATCAGGGGCTCAGGTCCAGCTTTCCTCTCCTCGGAAGGCTTTCTGATATCGCCTTGCCTTTCCCTTCCAGCCGACACCACTGTCTTGGTGGCCGACACAAGCCCAAATGAGGGCACTCCTGCCTCTCACCAGACAGATGGCAACATGTTATTAAAAAAAAAAAAAAAAGCAGCACGCCCAATTTGCTGGCTGTTATTTTAGGACACTGCGTGCTAAGGGCCTCTCCAGTGCCCTCCAAGTCAAGCTTATTTTAGGGACACTCCAGGTCCCGGGTCTCCTGCAGATGCTTTCCCTTCACCATCTTCTGGAAAACAGGAATGTTCACTGTAGATGGACCGTAATTCAGATTCCGAGAACCCCAGGCCACCACGGCATCGAACATGCAGAGCTGAAGGGACTTTTGGGGGGGAGCCCACCCAACCGCCTCGTTCGCAGACGGTGGCGTTGAAAGCGGATCAAGAAGGTGGCTTGGCCTAGTGACAGCTACCGGGCGGCAGAGCCGGGCCCCCACGTCCACCCCGCTTAGTTCCGCTGTCCAGAGCCCTTCCCACAGCCCCATGTCTCGTGGTCGCACCCCGTGCACTGGGAGGTGCACACGGATGCGTGTCCGTGGTCTACACTGACGCAGCCAGATCAGAAGAGCCTCCGTGTAGTCTCAGAGGTGCGAGTTAGGGGCCCGCACCTGAGTTCTGGGGTGTCTGGGAGTACGAGAAACCCTACTGGGGTTTCTAAGTCCGACTGAAATGATTGAGAGCTGCGTGTGGTCAACTACTGACCCTCACCACACACGGGGAAAAGTGTTTCATTTTTCACTTGGCGTCAAGCTACCTCCTCCGTGCAAGGCAGGAGAGGAATTGCTCCACACTTAGATATTCCGCCCCCCCTTTTAAGGGTGAAAACAACCCTGGAGATCAGGAGGACTGCCTGGCCTGCCTCCTTGAGTAAACATTTGCATGCAGCTTGCTCCCCTTTCTGGGAGAGGTGTTAGGATAACACTGCTTGGGGCCAGGGCTGCCCCAGGGCCACCCCCTCCTCGCTGGCTCTGGGGTCCGCTCCCTCGAGGGCTTTGAAGTGGCCCTGCTCACACCTCTCTCCCTCCACATGGAAATCAGACCACCTAAGCTGAGAAAAGAAAAGAAGCCGGGAGTTACTGGAGTGGGGAGAGAGGGGAAGGACCACAGAATGGGAAGTCACGCCTTTCGGATACTTATTCACTGGCTGTGTGGGAGCCTGTCTCAAAGGAGAAGGGGGCCCCCTGTAAAAGGAGGTGTTTGTTGTTTCAGGGATCACAGGCCTGCCTAGAGTCAAGGGGGGTGGGGTGCTGGCACCCTGGGACTGGGTCAGCTTCTGCAGCCACTGTGCTAGAACAGCCAATATGCATGAGAAGCCAGACGACCAAGCTGGAGGTGTGGGCACTGGAGGAGATTTTGGGTCCGTGGTCCTCCGAGGCCCAGTGGCTGGGAGGTGGGTTTGAGTGTTTCACATCACAGCCACAGCCCCTTTGCATCTCAGCGAGCTTTTCTGTCAGTTGGCGCTGTTGCTTGCTAGAATCTCCTGAGAGCCCACTTGCCGCTAATTGTGCATTGGTAAGGAAGTGAGTTTAAGGGTCTCTAATTCCCAAGACAGGGTCTGCAAGCCCCTAAATGCTTGAGAGTTGTGGATCCAATTTTTTATCCTTCTCTCCCAGAGCTGGGTTTAGAAGGCATCCATTCATTTATTCAGTAATATGCCAGACAAGACGCTGCTGGGTGATGTTACTAAAAAGGTGCTCAGTTAAAATAACAGAGCCCGTTTTCCACCCTGGAGAACTTGATAGGGTTGAGGTAGCACAGCCAAGGGGGTTCAGTCACTGGAACCAACTGAGAAGAAGGTGGACAAGCTCCCCTATACCCCATCCTGCTCTTCCCCCAATCGAATGTAAGCTTTTTTCCCAACCTGGAGCTGGAGGCATGTGGGCAGTGCTTCTCAACGTATGTGATGGGGAGAGTGCATAGAACAAAAATAATTTTGGAAAGTTTTTCCCATCACACATGCCTGCCTTGCCCCCAAGAGGAGATTGGAATAGAACCCTTTGGAAGGTTCTGGGACACGTGCTTCCAAATGCAACCACCCCCATCCTGGTTAAGAAACATAAAGGTCCTGGAGCAGCAGTCTAAAAACTTGAATCCAAGCACCTACTTGCCTCTGAGAAATCCAGCATGACAGATCTTGGGAATGGAGAGAAGGAGTGCCAAGCATCTACTGGGATTCAGACATGCTGCTTAACGCCCATTTTGCAGGTCAGAACATTGAGGCTCTAAGATCACCAAGACCAAGTTCTGGATTCAGATCGAATGGTATTCCAACAATTTTCCTCCTATCATGCCAGACCACCTCCTTCGTGCTTCAGCTTCCTCATCTACAAATGGAAAAAAAAAATGATTCTCTCCCACAGCCCTGCAAAGAATGAATTAAGGCATGATGTGAAAGAACCTAGTAAATGTTAAGGCACTATATACCTGTAAAAATGGCATTATTCATTTTTAGCATAGTTGTTGAGAATAATAAAGTTGCCAGAAGCTACTTCAGAGGGAAGCCACTCAGCAGGGTCTAGAGCTATCATTTAGCAGCAGACTCACAGAAGAGTTCAGTGTCCCCAATACAAGGGATTACATATCCTAGGGATGGTTTTGACAGCCCCTTAATAAGTTGAAACCAATGGAAGTGGGAGTTGGAAAGAAACAAAAATGATGAAGCTCCAGAAGTTCCCACTGGGGACAAGACACAGAGTCGAGATATCCATGACTCAGAGCACGGAAGTGGGGCAAAGGCCAGGGTTTAAATTTTGGTCCCAAAGTTTATGATTTGTGTGAGTTCTGGGAAGGATCTTCCTCACTGGGCCTCAGTTTCCTCCTCTAAATGCTGGAACGATAGCACCTTCCTCACACGCTCGCAGTGAGGACCAGATGAGCTGGTGGAGAAGAGCCCAGAACACTCAATAAATTGAACCTACTATTATGGATCCAATTTTCCTTCCAATCAGTAGCCTGGACTTTTGTTGCTGGTGTTTAGAATTCCTGGCTTGTAGGGGAAGCTCTGAAGGTTATAAGACTTATACTATAAGTGAAAGGGATGGCTGATGGATGGCTTCAGTTTTAACACATCAAATTCCTTCCAGGGACTGAAGACTCAGAAAGGTTTGTATCAATAGAAAACCATGGGGTTTTTTTCCTTAGGGCTCTACAGAATCAAGAGGAGACTTCTTTTGGGTTAGATTTAGATTTAACACATTGTTGTTTCATTCCTGTCCGTTGAATAAACCAAATCTGCCTGTTCAGGAATCAGGCTGTTAATTGAGTCGAGGCCCAGTTGGGTGTTAAGTGGGAAGAGCCAGTGGAAGAGCCCAAAGGGGAAAGCCAGGGGGCTTCCATGACCCAGAACAGGACTCAGAAGAGGGAGGCTCTTGGAAGCCCAGTTCCACGAGCCTTTCCTAGAGACGCCATTTTAAATGTCTTCCTCGCCAACCCAGGGCTCCTGGGTCTGTACTTGTACTGGACTTCTGGAGAGGAGAGGGGCCAGAGGCCACCTACATAAGATAATTGTATCTTCGCCCACCCTTAAAGGAAAGCAATGTGGTCCCCACTTTAGAGAGGAAGCTCAAAGTGGTTCATTTGATGAGGTGGCACAAGGAATCAGCAATCCAGGTGGGATTTAATGTCACGTTCATCTACCTCCCAAGCTGTGCTCTCTCCCCTAGAGGACACTGCCTACTGATAGATCATTGAAAAATCTTCTTTATGCCTAAAGCAGAGCCTCCCCCCACCCCATTTCCTCATCTGGAAACTTCAGGAAAGAAGCCGAGTGGCTCCTCCACTCTGCCACGTTTGTCACATTTTCTCTGCTCTTCTTTGGAATTAATTGTATCACATGCTGATTCATTTCTGGAGAAGGGAGGAAAGGGGCAAAGGAGGTAGAAGGGGTGGTGGGGCAGGGGGGCAGCAATCCAGCATCACCCGTTGTAGGAGATCCTCTCCGACCTTCTAGGAACCCTCTGTGCTCTGTGCTTGCCACTAATGTAGGGCTTATAACTTCTATAATTATCAGTTACTTCTCAGTCTCCCTCTCTGCTGCGAGCTCCTGGAGAACATGAGCCACGTCCCTCCCAGTGCACTGATCACTATAGTCGTAAATATTAAATTCCTACCCTAGATAACACACATAACATGCACACCCACCTCCTCCCCCTCACCCCAACCAAATTTGAAGACTATAAAGATGAAACGTGAGTGGTTTTCACAGCATGGTTTGTGGGAAACCACCCCTTCCACAGAGTGCCATGCCTTAAATGAGCTCACACTCACACATGTGTGTCCACTGGCTTTGTGTACCTTCCCAGCTGAATCCCCCTTGTGAGCTGTGTAGGTGTCGAGGATCAACAAAACCAATTGGTGCTTCCCACAGTTTCCCACAGATAGGCCCAAGCATTCTCACGTCCATTCTGCCCAAACTGGGAGCTTCCCAAGCAGAAAAACAAAGGGAGCTGAGTCCTTGAGTTGGGGTCTTCTAGAGATCTCTTCCAACAGAGACCTAGGGTTTTATCAGAGAAGAAGGGTGTCACGGGGATAACTGCCAAGCAGGGCTCAAGACACCACCATCTCCACATCCCTTTTCCAGGGGGCCAGCAGCAGTGAGAATATTCTCAGGAAAAAGTCATAGGAAGAAATAACAACAGTGAAGGAAGGGGAGGAAAAGGTGGAGGAGAAGGTCTCAGGAAGGCTGAGGTAGAAAGAATCCCAAATGAATAGTGAACCCAGGAAGGAAACTTTGAGGACAGGACCAAGCGATTGGGCTTGAAATATCCTCCAGGTCTAGAAATTCTATTGGAATTCACAACATGAAGCTTGGGGTGATACCATCCAATGGGCTGGGCTGACAATACCCGGTCCTTGATTGGAATCTCCAGGTCTTCCCTAGATTTCACAGGACTCTCCACGGTATCTCCGATTGTGCCTTTCCTCTCTGCCAAAGCCCCGGCAACATTCCACAGAGCACGTCTGCCCAGTGGCCAAGACTCCCAGGTCCTCACCGTCCAGGCTGGAACTGACTTTGAGCCTGGGAGTCTCAGTCCTGATCCTGTCCCTGCTGGCTCTGGACATGCCCGGGGGGTGGTTGAGATGAGTTGTGTCATCTTAAAAATGTTTGCTGCCCAGAACAGTGTCAGGAAACAAGCAAGCTGGCAACTGGGCCTGACGTCCAAAAGCAGCCCCACGTGACAGTAGCAGCTTCCCATTCAACACTAGACAGGGTTAGATTCATCACAGTTTGGTCAAGAAAAATTAAGAGGATAGCTTAAAAAGGCTGTGTGTGTGTGTATGTGTGTGTGTGTGTGTACTCAGAAAGGTGAAGCTCACTGCTATAACCAGTCCCCAAAGGCTCTGAGAAAAAGGCTCCCTGCCATGCAAACTTCTCAGTTCTCAGTGGGGAAGGAAGGCAGCCTCTCTCACCTCCAACATCTTCAAGGGAAAAGCTGATGCCACCTCCCAAAACACTACTACTCTCGGAAGGAGAAAGGAAAGGCAGATCCAAGTCTCTCACAAGTCAAAGGAGTTCCTCCCTCTTCTTCCTAAGCTAGTGAGTCAGGCTCAGGGACACATCTGGGGGCAACTTCCAAAGGGTCCTGCAAGGGGTAGGCGCCCGCTCCCTGCTGCTCGTTTGATTTATGCCTCATTTGTTTCATAAAAGCCCAAACATTCTTATGGATACTCCCTTAGGAAAAGAATCTGTGCCCCAAAAAAGCATCTCAGCTTTATGAAAATGGTACAGACATTTGATTAGGTTCCAGGCCACAGAAAAGTCCAGAGCGGGGAAGACTGAATTATTTTCAGTGCATATCGTGAACGCAGACAAACGCACAGAACCGCTCCCGGGAGCTGCAATGGTTAGATCTCTCAGATGGGAACAAAGTTAAGAGCAAGCCATGGCTGCAGCCCCTCCCTATAAATAAGAGGGTCTGGGATCCTTTCCCACTGCTAAGCTACCAAGGGGCAAGAAAGTATTTGCAGCCAGACCTGTGACCGTGTAAGGGTTTGAATTTCTAAGGGTCTCCACTCTTCCACCCACAGCCAGAGCATTGGTGGATGTGGGAGCCACATCAGACCAAATCTTGAAAACTGGCCTGACCCCAAATAACATCACATAAAGGCTTGGAGTCTGGAGCCAAATGGCCTGGGTTTAAATCCCAGCTCAGCTCTGTCACCCCTCTGTGCTTCGGTGTTCTTGTCTGTAGAATGGGGATAGTAATAGTGTCTACTTTACAGGGCTGTTGGGAGGTCCAATCAGCTAATAAGCCTCAAAGTGGTTTTTTTTTTTTTTTTTTTTGGTTTGGTTTTTAGGAGGTATCAGGGATTGAACCCAGGACCTCGTACATGGGAAGCAGGTGCTCAACCACTTGAGCTACGCCCGCTTCCTTAAAGTGTTTTTGAAAGGGCCTGGTATATCATAAGCTTTAGGATTGTCCTATGTCCCGGCTTCTAGAAGCATCCCCGCCTCGTGAAAGACCACATGTGGGTCTTGCCTTTCGCAATAACTCGTTCCCTCCCACAGCTGGGAGGATTCGGCCATCTCGATGTGTGTGTTTCATCCATTCTTCCTTAAAGATGCAAGAGAAGATCCTTGCGTAGGTTTACGCTTCCTGAACTGAGATGTGAGGCTAGCCACACAATGAGCTAATTCTCAAAATAATGCTACGCATAAGTGGAGGAAGGCTCTATGGGGAGTTGGGACATTGGCCACCGGTGTGGAACTTTGAACAAATCTTTTAACCCTAAAGTCTGGTTTGCAAATTGGTGAGAGGGCTGAGTTAGATCATCCCCTCGATTCTCTCCTGCATAGACCCCCCACGGGTGCCTGCAAGGGGAATGCGGGAGGAGGAGGAGGATCGGGTGGGTGGCTGCCTCTGCCAGCAGGTTTAGGTGAAGCACTTCTGCCTTTGGGCGCAGCTTGTGTTAGTTCTCAGGGGGTTCCCAGAGGGTGTGGCTGGTGGGGACAATTCTCTAGCAAGAGCTTTGGGGCTGGGGGAGCACTGCTCCCAGCTAAAAGGGTGCTAAGTGGTAGGAAATGGGTAGGATAGGGGCATCAGGCTTGGTTAGAGTCCCCTGGCCCATCCCATAGTCCAGCAGCCATGAGCCTGGTTGTGAACTTCTGATCAGAACACAAACAAGTGGGTCCAGCCGAGAAGGCAGGCAGCCCGGCCGAGGGTGAATGGTGTGGAGGTCTAAGCCCTTCTCCAGGGAAGGTGTGACGGCTACAAACTGCAGAGACCAAGAGGGGAGCAGATATGCCCTTTCTTCCTGGCACTTAGCTGGGACAGCTGCAGCTCATTCAATTAAACTTAACCCATCTTTATTTCTGCCACGTTAAGCGTAGATAAGGATCCAAGGGGAAAAAACGATAAAGACAAGTTTGCACCGTACTCACTAGGCCTTTTGTTTTGTTTTGAGGGGGGCCGCTCTCCTCTTTCTTTTCTTGGGTTGCATATGAAACAGGAGGGAGGAAGGAGGGGCAGGGAGAGTGAGGTCTCGTTCCAGAACTATTCCTGCTCATGTGATTGGAGGGAAGGCAAAAATAGAAGGATGTGTTGTAGCTCTGGAATGCCATCTTGTTCCAGAAGGGCTTTGGGGAGAAGCAGGTAGGAGAAAGCCACTCAAGCATCTAAGACCCTCGGAAGTCAGGGCCGCCAGGGCCTCTCCTCCCCAATCAGTCTCACCCTCCAGAACTTTCCAAAGTACAGAAACCTTGTCGTGTGTCTTTTCCAGAAGCTAAGGAGGTGAGGGCCACCCCCCATCCCTCCAGCCCCACCCTCCTGCCCCACTTGCCTGCTGGCTGACCAGGCCTCTCTCTCCCTGCCCCGGGCCTGGAAAATGTTCTCCTCTCGGGCCTGAGCCTCGTTAAGGCAAAACCTTGGAAACACAGAGCCACTGGGGACAGTCAGGGTGTTGCTGAAAACAGGCCGCTTAGAAGAAAAGGGGGGAAGTGGATGTGGATCAAGTGATTGAGCTCCCGCCTATCACACGGGAGGTCCCGGGTTCGGTTTCCGGTGACTCCTGGAGAAGACGAGCAAGACAGCGAGCTGACGTGAAGGGCTGGCTCAGTGAGCTCATGCAACAAGATGACACAAAAAGGAGACACAAAGAGGAAACACAATGAGAGCGACAACAAAGCAGGGAGCGGATGTGGCTCAAGGGATTGAGCGCTTCTCTCCCACGTGGGAGGTCCAGAGTTCGGTTTCTGGTGCCTCCTAAAGAGAAGATGAGCAGACACAGAGAGCACACAGCAAATGGACACAGGGAGCAGACAATGAGTGCAAACAATGGAAGGGGGGGGATAAATAAATGAAATACATCATTTTTTTAAAAAGAAGAAAAAGGGAGGGGGGCAGAGAGAATATCCCTGCTCCATACTCTGAAATGAGCATCCCTGTGCAGATGCCACATTGCCCAATATTTGATCCTTTTTTTTTTTTCAATTAACCTCATTGTGCGGCAGAATCTCCTTTCCAGTCTCCAACTGAGGACAGTGAGGTGAAACTGGTTCTTTCAAGGAAATGGGGGCAGGGGGAGCAGGGAAGGCCACTGTGTCAGGACTAAGGCTTGCCTCCATTCAAAGGGCCTGTGGCCTCTCCTCCAGCCTCCCCAAAATAATAACCAAAAGAGCCTGAGTGGCCCTCACCCCTCATCTCCTAAGCTGGCTGAGGGGAAATGTATTCTGATCTCTCCTAAGCGTCCACCTAGGGTTGTCAGGTATAGCAAAGCAAAATAAATGCAGAACAAGCAAACAAACAGAAACACCAAACAGAATGCCCAGTAGTTAAATTTGAATTTCAGATTAAAAAAAAAAAACAAAAAAAAACCATTTTTGGTATAAGTATATCCCATGCAATGTTTGGGACATACTTATACTAAAATAGTATTTGTTGCTTACCTGAAATTCAAATGTAACTGCTTAGCCTGTATTTTACCTGGCCACTATACCCCTTCCCAGAGCCCCTTGTAGATGGTTCCTTGGAGGCGAGGACCTTTTTCCACCATCCTGGATTTTCTGACTTGAGAGCGGAATTTTTATTTTATTTTATTTTATTTTATTTTTACGGTATCGGGCCTGGGGATTGAACCTGGGACCTCGTATGTGGGAAGCTGGTGCTCAGCCACTGAGCCACATCGACTCCCCTGAGTTGGTTTTTTTGTTTGTTTGCTTGTTGTTTGGTTTTTTTTTGTTTTGTTTTTAGGAGGCACCGGGGACCGAACCCAGAACCTCCTGTGTGGGAAGCAGGCGCTCAACTGCTTGAGCCACATCCGCTCCCCTCACCTTCATTCTTAAAACCCTAACAGGTCTGAGGTCTGTGGCTAAGCAAGTGCACCTCATCAGCCCTGGCGGGAGGGTGACACATGTCCATCTGGGCACACGTCAATACAAGCAGTGTCCCCTTCTCCCATCTTCCCGCCGCTTTTCTTTTATTCCATTGAAATTCCCGTTGCCCCCCTAACAATTCATTTCTTTCTCGTGCTTCCCTTCTCTCTTCGCTGTGGGAAAAGCCCTCAGTTTGCCTGGGCACTCCATGCATTGTACACGTAATTCAACTTCACACCATGGCCATAAGATGATCGAGGGACGCCTGAGCTGGCTTTGTAGCTGGGCCCATCTAACAGGGACATGAAAAGTTTCCAAAGGGCATTCCAAAGGAGAGAGAGAGAAGAAACAGGTGGGGAAGGAGAGAGAGGCCGACAGCTGGCTTGGTGGAGGGACTGGGGCGGGTTGAGGGGCAGGGTGGCTGTGGCCACGGGGTGGGCCAGAAGGGGACCTTGTGTGGAAGTCCAGTGTGGCTTTCAAGCTGGGTTGAAAGCCTGGTGTTCGGTTTGCCTGAGTGGAGCAACACGAGGATTCCTGAAACGCCACGTGCCAATAGATAGAGCCTAAACGCAGTGGCTTTGAACCAGACAGCGGGCTTCTCAGGTGGAGCTAAGCTTGGGAGGTGAGCGGTGCCAGCCCCTCACGGCCTGCCCGTGAAATCCTTAGGGGCACATCCCCCAAAACGTGTCGAGGGTTCAACTGAGACCCTCCTCCTCCCACCCAGGCCTCAGCCCAGGCTCTGTCCCGTGCCACTTTGAGTCCATCATGACGAAGGACAACTCTTACTTCAGCCATCGCGCTTTCTTGACTCCGAGGCCTGTTAAAATGCCTTTGTTGCTTTCCTTGGAGCAAGGAGGTGATGATGACCTTGGATCTCAGCAAAAGAGGAGGAGGAGGAGGAGGAGGGAAGGAGGAGGAGGAGGGAAGGAGGAGGGGGAGGAGGATGGAAGGAGGAGGAGGATGGAAGGAGGAGGGGAAGGAGGAGGAGGAGGAGGGAAGGAGGAGGAGGGAAGGAGGAGGAGGAGGAGGGAAGGAGGAGGAGGAGGAGGGAAGGAGGAGGAGGGAAGGAGGAGGAGGGAAGGAGGAGGAGGAGGGAAGGAGGAGAAGGAGAAGAAGAAAAGGAATGGAGAGGAGAGGAGAAGAAAAAGAAAAAGGAAAAGAAAAGAAAAGAAGAGTGGGGAAAAGCCAGCATTTTTAAAAATGAACTTCCAGCTGCACGTTGGCACAGTGGGGGCTCCAGGGCTCCTGCTCAGTGGCGTCTGGGGGAGAACCTCAGGCCACCTTCCCATACAGCACCACGGCTGTCGGCTCGGGGAGAACCTCAGGCCCACCTTCCCATACAGCACCACGGCTGTCGGCTCGGGCGTGGAGATGCTCCCTGTGCTGGAGGGAAAGCAAGAAGCGCCCTGTGCTGCTGGCTGCAGGTCCCCAAGGAGAGGGTGGACCAGGGATGGGATTCCATGGAGAGGACACGATGCAACTCAGGTCTACAGGCACCTCTTAGAGCTCCCATTTGCTAATGACCTGCTGTGAGCCCAGGACCACACTGTGCATTTGCAGCTACTACTTTTATGTGATATTTAGAAAGGGAAATCGAGACTCCCAGAAAAGAAGCAGCTTGTAAGTGGCAAGGCATAGATGAAGCAAGGGCTGCACATCACAGGATTTGTAATTAGCAGTGCTAACATATGGGTATGAGAATGGTTTGGTTTTTGTTGTTTAGTTTTGGGTTTTTTTGGAGTAATGAAAATGCTCTAATATTGATTGAAGTAATAAATGTACAATTTGGTGATTATACCAAATGCCACTGGTTATACACTTTAGATAAATGATACAGTATATGAACAAAAAAATGATAATAAGGTGGGTTGGGGGGAAAACACACCAAATGTAAGATAGCAGCTATAGTCAGTAGTAATACTTTGAAGATGCTGTTTCCTAATTTGTTTCAAATGTTTCACAGCAACACAAGGTGAGGTGATGTACAGAAGCCCTGTATGATGATAGGCACGTTTGCTTTGTAAGTTCACAACTTTTACTACACACTTATTATGTAAGAATGATAGACCTCAATAAACTTTTTAAGATGAAAAAAAAAAAAAAAAAGTAGCAACGGCTGCCTGACTCCTAAATCCATCTCTTGACTCCTGCCCTAGATTAGCTCCACCAGGAGGAACCATTAGGAATCAAAGATGCACTAAAAAAATTAAAAATTAATTAATTAATTAAAATGGAAAACAAAAAAAGAAGCAAAGACGCGTCTACCGGTGGGACGCAGGTAATTACAACCATCGGAGCCAACACGTTTCTACCTACATGAGCTCGGTGCCTCTTCCCGGATTCTCTGCAAGAGAGGCACAGTAGATGTCCTTACCATTGTATCGATTTCACAGGCTCGGAGGGGTGGCTGAAAGCAGGCCACGAGTGGGGTGGAATCCCACAGCTGGAAGCCCTGAGCCCCTGCCTCCAAGCCCAGCGCGGCACAGCTCCCTCCCCTTCACCCCCTCCTCACCACAGCCTGTGTTCTCTCTCTCTTTTTTTTAGGAGGTACCGGGGATTGAACCTGGAACCTTGTACATGCAAAGCAGGCGCTCAGCCCCTGAGCTGCACCCGCTCCCTGTGTCCTCTTTATAGAGCCAGTCTCGCCTGGCGCAATGGCTTCCCCGTGAGGGCAACGCAGCATATATGACTCTGCATTTGTCCCACAACCCTCCCAGTTCCTTTCCCTTCTAGTCACAGCAGCATTTCCTGGGAAATAACTGTTCGTGAACTCGTGACTAAGTAACTTTTTTAAAAATAACAATTTATCGAAGTATATCATTCATACATGAACATACATAAACTATGTGCTCAGTAAACACTGTGATCTTACAAAACAAACATGCATAACATCACACGGGCTCCCCCCCATCATCCCCCCACAAATACTTTGCATTGTTGTGAAACATCTGTTAACAAATCATCAAAGAGCATCGTCAAAGTATTACTACTAACTATAGTCCGAATCTTCCTCCCCATACATTTTTTTAAGGATATATTGATTTATTTACTTACTTTTATCCATTTTTACCCCCCCCCCCATTTTTGCTGTATCTGTGTCCATTCACTGGGCAAGTCTCTGTGTCCGTTTCCTGCCCTCTCTTCTCATCCTTCTCCTCCTGTCTTCACTGGGATTCGATCCTCGGAACCTCTGATGTGGGAGAGGGGCATCCTACCCCTTGCGCCACCTTAGTGCCTGCTTTCTCGGCGCGTCTCGTCTTGGCTCTCCCCTTTGTGTCACTCTCCTGTTACGGCATCACCTTGCTGCGTGGCTCGTGGGGCCTGGGGGGTCTCACCCCCTGGCAGGGCCTGGCGGTGACTCAGTGACTCTTGTATGTTTAGACTGAAGGATGATGTGTTCTGCTTTGCCACCTTTACAGCAATAGCTCCCTAACCTAATTACTGTAAAGATGTGACTTCAGCCCTGTTGACAAACTTTGGAAATGCTCGTTTTAGGCAGTTCCTGGGAAAGCGTAACTTCTGCCCTCCCGCGTGCCCTCCCCACCCGCACGTGGACATGTAGTGTGAAGGGCCCCTCCGGCTTTGTGGCGAGTGCCCGCGCCGAGCCCCCACCCAGGACGAGGATTCTAGGCCATGACCAGGCTCGGATTCACCGCCGTGGAGGAGCTCCCCACGCACGCCCCCTAATACACGCTCCCTTGCTCGCCAAGCTGGGCCTGCCCGAGTCTTTCTTGGGTCTGACTAGCCCTCTCAGTTTGGTGGGAAGCTGTCATTTCTCAGGGTTCCCTGCTATACTCAGAACAGGGGGTTCCCCTGGGCAGTGGCTGTTCTCTGGGTGTATCAGCCGGACAGCCAGGGTCCTGGGGAGAAGCAGAACCAGTGGGTGTACGGAACACCTCGGGGGCTTCTTTCACGCAGTCTGGCTCGCGTGACTATGGAGAGTCTGAAACCTATGGATGCTGGTCTGGAAGCAGAATTTCTTCTTCCCTGGGAAACTTCCATTTTCTGCTCTAGTAAAGCTTCAGTGGATCGGATAAGCCCCACCCCCCCACCCCACCCCCATTATCAAGGGTCATCTCCTTGATTCCAGCTCAACTGACTGGAAATGCTAACCCCATACACAAAACACCCTCACGGCAACATCTGGTCCAGTGATTGACCAAACAACTGGGCGCCGGGGCCTCGCCGGGTTGACACATGAAGTTAACCATCATCACTGGGGAGCCTCTCACCACCTCCAGCCTGGGGGGCAGTCCCTGGAGGGGAGGGGCTTTAACCACTCCTTGGCCCCACAGCCCCCCCCACATCCATGCTCCACGACAGACAACTTAAACTGGCAGCTTCTTTGTCCAGCCTGCGGCCACGTGTTGTATGGGCTAATAGTGTTTTACCTTGTTTCTTGTTTTGACTTCAAGTCAACACTTTAAAATCCAAAGATTTTACAGAAAAGTCTGGATTTCTGTCTTCTCTTAAGTCGGACAATCGGCCGGCCTGCAGGACGACATTGGACAGGAGTGGAGCAGCAGCTGCCCCCACCGGGTGGCAGCTTCCCTCGAGACCCCTGACCCACGCAAGTCACCGGCCATGCCTGCAAGCACCGGAGCCTGTGACCCCGAGTGCATTCTTGCAGGGCTTACCTAGCTGGCTGGGTTTTACAGATCAAACAATCTACTGCAGACTCTGTAAAGAACTGCCTGGTCCACGCCTTGCATTCCTCCTGTTTTCCAGAGCCGGGGCCACCTGAGCCAGCTGCACGTTCGTCCCTGCCCCAGCTCAGGGGTGCATGCCTTCCTCTCCTAGCTGCAACAAGTCCAGAAAGCCTCAGGGTCAGTGAGACAGGGACGTCAAGCTGAAACCACCTTCATGCTGACCTTGTGTCCCAGAAATGAGTAAATAAATAACTTTCAACCCCTTTCCCCCCGGGCACCTGCATTTCAGGGCTTGTCTCAGGGCCCCTGCCTGGATCACTCCCTGGCACCCCAGGTCCTCAAAGAATGGAGTTCTGCTGCCTCGGTCCTCTCCGGGAGGGAGACCCCCTAACCCTGCAGAGCCTGTGTCCAGCTGCCGCGCACCCCACAGCTGCCAGCCTGGATATCCAGATGCCCTCCCTGCTCAGACCCCCCCCCCCAGCTGATATAACAGCTCTGGGCACCCACGTGAACAGCCACATGCAGGAGATGGGCAGGCTCAGCTGCAATGAAATGGGAAAGGTTTGCCAGAGGGAAGCTCTACAAGCTCTGTATAGCCACCGGGGGCTGAGGCAAAGGTGAGTGTCTGGGAAAATGGGTCCCCACCAATGGAAACGGAGGAGCAGGAGATGAGCTCAGATTTGGGCAGGTTGTATCTTAGGAGCTGGTAGAATATCAGATGCCGTCGGAAATGTGGAAAGGCCTGAGCTCCGGGAGTCGAATTAGAACTCATTTATATTCATTCACTGAATAAAATACACATGAAGTACCTACCATGTACACTGGGGATGAAAAAATAAAGAAGACATGGTCCCTGCTTCCAAGGAAAAAGTCCCTGCCTGGAGGTATACTAGGGAAGAATGGATATACAATGGGAAAGTGCTGTCATAGAGACACATTCTAAGTGCCAGAAGAGTATAAAGGAGCTAGTAGACACTACAAAGAAATTCCTTGGAGGGAGCAGAAAGGCTTCCTAAAGGAGGGGACATTTGCTTTGGGTCTCACAGGATGCATAGGAGTCTGCCAGGCAGAGAAGGTAGCAGGAAGGATGGACACTTTAGCCAGAGGCACATGAAAGGGCGAGGTGTTTGCGTAGACAGTGACAAGTTTGGTGAGGCTGGGGCGTCACAGTGGGGGTTATGGGGTCAGGAGATGATGCTGGAACTCTGGAAGGATCGAGATTGTGAAAAGCCTTGCCTACCCAGCTGAGGACTTTGGATGTTTTTCCTGGAAGCAGTGGGGTTTCTGCAGGAGTTTCTAAAACAGGAATGCTACGATCAGACTTTTCTTCCAGGCAATGGTCTGGTGGAGTGACTGGAGATGACAGTAGAAAACTATGGAGAGAAATGGAAGAAAATAGAAACCCAGGGCAAGCTTGCTTTTAAAAAAAAATTTTTAGGAGGTACCAGGAATAGGACCTGGGACCTTGTACATGGAAAGCAGGGGCTCAACCACTGAGCTACATCCACTCCCCGGGAAGCTTACTTCTAAAGCTTGAAAGAAGAGAAGCTGGAGGTGTTGGCCCAGGTCCCTCTGGGATGGTATTCACAACCTTGGGGTCCACAGGGTCTGTGAGGGCTCCCCAAAATACGTGAGAGCTGAAAGGACAAAGATAAATTTGCTCCAGATAAGGAAATTACAAAATCAAATTGATACTCAAATGTTTGCAAATTTTAAAATTCCATCAACCAGTTCAATACAACTCAATTCTCCTAAATGTCACATAAATTATATTTACCCTGGGAGGTGGGTGCAGTTTTACATATTTGCTCTGCGTGGGGTGGCACCTTGAGCAGTGAGAGGACAAGGGTCTGTAAAAGCCTGCGAGGGACCTGGCGGACGAACTAGTCACCCTGCAGATGGACAAAATGACTCACACAGGCACCTGTTCTCGTTACCTGCCGGAGGTTCTAGCAAGAGCAACAGTGCACACACTGTTCCCTCTTTCTGGAATGCTTGTCCCACTTCCCCTGATGCATTTGGCTCCTGTCCAGCCTTCAGACCTCTGCTCTCTCCGGGAGCCTGGGATGACGCCCACCCGGGGGGGTGTCTTGTGTTCTTTGCTTTTACAAACCCATTTCCCTTTCTTAGGAGCACGTGCCACAATTAATGATTATACATTCGTTTATGTGATTGGTTAATGTCTGCCCCTCCCAGCTAGCTGCATGTGCTTTTGCTCATTTGCACCCCCAGTACCCAACATAGTGCCTGGCCCATAGTAAGCACTCAATAAATATTGAATAATCAAATTAATTTTGCCCCATGCAACAGGTCTAACTTTTCACAATTTTCCATTTTTTTCATGACTCGCCGGCATATACCCTTTGGTGTCCTTGCCACCTCATACACCTAAAACATTCATTCCATCCAGCAGCCTTTGGTCATTTTCTTTGGCCTGGAATGCCATTTTCCTCCACGTAGTCTATCCCAATCTGACCTGCATCAGAAATGAATGCATTCAGCTACAAGTCACAACATCCTGGGATAATGGTGGCTTCAACAAAGAGAAAATTATTTTTTGCACAAAACAAGAAGTCTTGAGGAAGAGAGTACCAGGTTTACTTCAGTGGCTCACTGATGTCAGGGCTTTGGGCCAGCATCTCTGTGATTTTCTTGGCCTTCTCCTCATAGTCACAATGTGGCTGCAGCAGCTCCAGGTGTCATCTCCATATACAAAAGCAGCCAAAGCCATTATTGAAAGGCTTGTGTGCAAAAAGGTCCAGATAGCCTGGGGATAGCAAAAAAGAGTCCCAGCAGCTTTTCTAACCAACAGAGAGCCCAAAGTTTCCCTTTCTCGCCCTATCCAAGGAGAAGGAAACGGTAGTGATGGAAAGTACTAGGTCAGTTTCACAGGTGACAAGGCTGAGGTTGAGGGCCAGTGAACTGATATCTTTTAAGACTTTGGAACTATGTGGACTATTTGCCTACAGCAAAGTACAGTGGCACCCTAGATCTAAGACCAGCACTGGGGTAACTGAATTCTACGGTGGGGAAAGGTGGGGTCACACAGAGACAGCCAATCCATCAGCTAATGAGGGGCCATTTCCCTTTTTCCTACGAGACCTAGAGGCTCCCCCGAAATAACAGTTCAAATCGGGCTCTCCGCTGACTTGCCCTCCCACATCCTCACCGGCTCCCTCTTTCCTCTTCAGAGTGTAACCAGCTCAACCAAGCCCCAACAGGTGCAAACACGTGCACCCAGACATGCTGGCATCTGATTCCAGGACTCAAATCGTTCCAATGGCCCTGTTCCAGGGTCCTCTCAACAGATGCAGGTATTTAAGCAGGCTGGGCCATGCAATCCACAGGGAAAACGCTTCACGTGGATGAAGCTTTTAAATCAAGCATTTGCCTGGGAGCTCTTCCCTAGGGTACAAGGCCAAAAGGGGCTCAGGGGACCAAAATTTGAAATTGTTCTCATTGTCCCCAGGCTCCCCTAGCATGTAGAGGTATTGGCACCCATAGCCTCTAGCAGTATCCCAGCGATGTAAAGACCTAAGGAGACAGAGGCTTCCTTTCTCTATTTGAGAGCTGCAGGGTCATGAGCACAAGACTAAGAGGGGGGAAGTGGATGTGGCTCAAGCGATTGAACTCCCGCCTATCACATGGAAGGACCCTGGTTCGGTTCTCGGTGCCTCCTAAAGAAGACAGCGAGCTGGCGCAATGGGCAGACGTGGCAAGGTGATGCAACAAAACAATGCAACAAGAGATACAAGAAGGAAAAAAAAACATAATGGGAGACCCAGCAAAACGGAGTTTCCCCATGCCTCTAAAAGAATACGATTAAAACAGCGAGCTGATGCAACGGGCAGGCACGATGGAGCTGAAGCAGCAAGATGATGCAACAAGAGACACAGGGAGAAAAACATAATGAGAGACACAGTAAAGCAGGGAAAGGAGGTGGCTCAAGTGATTAGGCACTTCGCTTCCACATTGGAGGTCTTGGAGTCTGTGCCCAGTGCCTCCTAAAGAAACAAGGAAGACAGACACAGCAAGTGCAAACAACAGGGAGGTGGGAGAAATAAATAAATAAATCTTTATTAAAAAAAAAAAAAAAGACTAATAGAGGTTTTCTGAAATTTTAGATCCTGAGCCTCATAAGTAAATAGATCCTGGCTGGCACACCACCACACAGCTGGAGTTGTCAGTAGATATTCTGGAAAGACAGGATCTATTGTCAAAGGAGTTTGGGAAATCCAGGTTTAGGCAACTAATTTTCTCTTTTCTGCAGGACTTATCAGTGCATTTACTGTACGACATTCATGAATATTCGTTGAGCACCAGGTACCGTGGTAGCAGTCTTGGAGATTTCATGAGCTGCTGACAGGAGCCAGAATCTCCCAAATGCATTTGACTAAGGAATGTTGTTTTAGAGGAGCATCTGCCAGTACTAGTATTCTACGCCACACTCTTTCAGAAATGCTGGGGCGGCATATAGCCTGACCCCCTAATGCAATTTTTATTCTCCCTATGACCCCTGATCTGGGCCATTTCACCTCTGGACCTTCCTTCTGTACAGCAAGAGGGACACAAGCCTAGCTCTTATTTTGCAGTGTGCTGGCCACTGCTACATTAAAAGGCCTAGGGAATCCTAAAAGGCCCAGGAACTGGGTCACCTACCCAGGGCCACTGGACACAGCCATCGATCCGAAGCTCAAAGGAATTGCAGGACGTGTGACCTCAGTGACACTGTGCTGATCTCCACATCATCCCCTTGCCCCCAAGCTCAGAATACTGATGACATGTGGGAGCCCAGAGTCACAGAACAGTCGGGGTTTTCCAGGGCCACTTGGTGTCACTTGTCCAAGGCAGCAGGCGAGAGAAGAAAGAGGTAGAGAGGAGCAGAAGAGGACAGGCATATCTCGTTTCACTGCACTTCGCAGATACTGCATGTTTTACAAATGGAAGTTTCATGGCAACCCTTCCTCGAGCCAGGATCCCAGCATGTGATCACTTCATTTTCCTGTGTCACATTTTAATTAAGGTATGTACATAGTTTTTTAGACATAATACTACTGAACACTTACTGTAGTATAGTAGAAAGATGATTTTTAGATGCACTGAGAAACCAAAATATTTGTGTGACTCGCTTTATTGCAGTGGTGTGAGTTGTGCCTGCACTCACAGGTGTCTTCTGGGAAGGGAACTGAGGCGATTTTCTCAAAAAACATCAGAGGGTGAGAGAAAAAGGCTGACTTTTTTCCCAGCCCCACTGTGTAAGAAAGAAAGAAAGAAAAAAAAAAAAAAACAGACAAGGATGAACAGAAAAGTTCTTTAACGCCCTCCTCCTAGTATTTCATTTTTTTCCTGAATTAAGTGGGAGATGAGTTTTGGCATAGACCTGGGAGGGGGAGGCTGGAGGAATCATATTCCTTACTGGGTGTTTTTCCATTTTAGCAAAAATGAATGAGTTGGCAGAGAAGCACGGAGGAAGCTCAAATGCTTCTCCTCCCCGACCCTGAGACTTAGAGTCATGGTGTGTTTCCTTACTGTGGCTGGTAAAGGGAGACTCCAAATCCAGGGAAAGTGGAGGCCTCTCCTTATCTCAACACACAGGGCTGGTGGCATTTTATTATGCTAAGCTTCTTAGACAAATAGCGATTAAGTATATATAAACCGCTAAATACGCACAAATCCTTCATACCCAGCAGCACATTAAGAATGAGAAGCCAACTGCGTTGCTGCACAATTTAATCTATGCAATTTGTATAATTTCATCAGACAGAAGGGACTGCCACCCAACTGCTTTCACCATGAAATGCGGGCAGTGGGGTTTGCACTGCAGAGGCCCCTGGAGATTGGGGGCGGGGTTGTCTGCCTGTCCTGCCAAACGCTCAGGCCTCAAAGGAAAGTCCAGGCATGCCTAGGAGTTCAAGAATAACTGCATTCAGGGGTAGCCTTAAAAAAATGCTATATCATTTTCTAGGGGAAAAAAAATGCATGACATAAGTTGCACAGTATCAAGCACATAGTAGTTACTCAATAAATATTTATTGAATGACAGAGCGTTTGCATTTTGGTGTAATTTTCATTACTGTGTAATCAAAAGAATCCAAAATCATTATTCACAGCCACACCTGCTGGTTCACAAGAGCTTGAGGGCCTTTGCCCAGAACCCTTTTCCGGTTTTCTTTTCTATTTCACCTTTGTTCTAGGGTCTGCTCCTGTCAGCCCCTGATGTTCTCCAGAGTGGCCCTTAGGGAGAGGGGCTGTGATGGGGTGGGGAGTGGGCTCCAGGGCCAGGAGACCGAGGACCTGCAGAGGGGCTCAGCCATCCTGGAGTGACCCGACAGGGTCACTTCACGTTCCTCTCCAGCTCCTCCCCGGGCACAGAGCAGGGTAAAGCATGGAGAAGAGGAGGTCTCGAGAGCAAATTGAAGACATAGTACAAAAGAGGAGAACGAGAAGGGGGAGAAGGGAAACTGGGAAGGAGCTGGGCTTCCTGGAGAGAAACAAGATGTCTTCTGGGAGACATTTCAGGTACAGGACCTTGGGAAAGTAACAAGTTAAAATTGAATCTGAAATGTCTCTCTTCCATAAATTCTGACACCTTCTTCCATCCACTTATTTATCTCACCTTCCAAGTAACCCCCAAATATATATAAGAATTGAACTAAATTTTTATGTCTCCAACTACCCAGATGACTGTTTGTGGAGCTGCAATTGACTAGGTAGAGATTTACATGCATTAAAATAACAGAGAAGTGGATGTGGCTCAAGAAGTTGGGCACTCGCCTACCACACGGGAGGGTGTGTACTCAGTTCCTGGTGGCCCGTAAAGAAGACGAGCAAGACAGCGAGCTGATGTGACAGGCTGACATGGCAAGCTGACGCAACAAGATGATGCAATGAGATGACGCAATGAAGAGACACAATGAGGAAACACAATGAGAAATGCAGCAAGTGGGAGCTGAGGTGGTGCGTGCATTGGGTGCCTCCCTCCCACATGGGAAGACCTGGGTTCGGTTCCCGGTGCTTCCTAAAAAAGAAGACAAGCACACAATGAACAGACACAGAGAGCAGACAGCAAGCGCAAACAGTGAGGGAAGGGGAAAAATAAATAAAATTTAAAAATCTCTTTAAAAAATAACATAAGCATTTATAGGTAGTAGTTATATTTTGACGATGCTCTTTCATAGTTTGTAATAAATGTTTCACAACAATGCAAGGTGTTGGTGGTGGGGTGATGTGTGGTGGTGGGGTGATGTTTGTTTTGTACATCACAACTTTTGCTACACATTTATTGTTTACATATGTTCATATATGAATGATAGACTTCAATAAAATATTTTTAAATAAAAAAAAGGCTAGATGGGCACGGTGAGTACTCCACTAGTATGATCATCTTGCAAAAAAAAAATTTGAATCTGGGACAGGAATGACGTTCTGCCTGCAATGACATGGATGAACCTTGAAGACATAATGTTGAGTGATGCAAGCCAGACACAAAAGGACAAAGGTTGTATCATCTCATTTATATGAAATAAGCAGAATATGCACATTCACAGCATCAGAATCTAGAATACAGCTTACCAGGGGCCAGGTGAGGGAAGGAAATGGGAAGTTCATGTTCGATTGGTATGCAGTTTGGGGGTGATGGGAAAGTTTTGGCAATGGATGCTGACGATGGAAGTACAACTTTGTGAATGTCATTGACACCACGGAATTGTCTAGTTGAAAGTGGATAAAATGGGAAGTTTTAAGTTGTACGTAAGTTACCAGAAAAATACAACACAGAACTATACAACACAGCGAACCCTAATGTAAACTAAAGGCTATAGTTAATAGTATAATTACAATAACATTGTTTCATCAATTGTAACAGAGGTACCACACTAACGCAAAGTGTTACTAAAAGGGAAAACTGTGTGAGAGGGGCGTACATGGAAACTCTAATTTCAGCATGATTTTTCCATAAACCTATAACTGCTCTCAACAAAAGACAGAAAGAAATTGAACCTGGGGAATTATTGCTTAATGGGTACAAAGTTTCTGTTTTGGGTGATGAAAAAGTTTTGGTAAGGGATGGTGGTGATTGTTGGACATCGTTGTAAATGCAATGAATGCCACTGAATTGTACCCTAAAAATGGCAAGTTTTATGTCTCAATAATTTTTTTTTTATCCAATTCTAAGAGAAAACCATGGGGGTTGGTATAAGGGGCTATGGCATTTTTTCCTTTTGGAGTAATGAGAAGTTCTAAAATTGAGAAGATGACCACACAACTCTGATGAAAATGAGAGCCGGGCAGCAGATGTGGCTCAAGTGATTGGGCTCCCGCCTACCATATAGGAGGTCGAGGGCTCGATTCCCGGGGCCTCCTGGTGGAGGCAAGCTGGCCTGTGCAGGAGAGCTGCTGGCCTGTGCGGAGTCCTGGCCCACGTGGAAAGCTGGGGCAGCAAGATGACGCAACAAAAAGAGGCACAGAAGAGAAACAATAAGAGACATATTAGAGCAGGGAGCTAAGGTGGTGCAAGAGATTGAGCGCCTCTCTCCTACTCTGGAAGGTCCCAGGATCAGTTCCCAGTGCTGCCTAAAGAGAAGACAAGCAGACACAGACGAACACACAGCGAATGGACAGAGAGAGCAGGCAATGGGATGGGGGGGTGGAATAAATAAATCTTTTTTAAAAAAAGAAAAGGAGAGCCATTGAGTGTGCACTTTGGATGGATTGTACAGGCATGGGGCTGTATAACCCAGGAAATCCAGTGGTGGAAGGTGGACGGTGGTTAACAGGACAAATATGAGAATGCTCTCTCGTGAACTGTAACGGATATGCTACTAATACATGGGGGTTGGTAATCGGGTGGGTTGGGGGGAAATACACCAAATGTAGGATATGGGCTATAGTTAGTAGTAGTGCTTTGGCGATGCTCTTTCATAATTTGCTAAATTTTTCACAACAATGCGAAGTGCTGGAGGTAGGGTGATGTATGGGAGACCTGCATGATGAAATGCATGTTTGCTTTGTAAGTTCACAACCTTCACTATACACTAATTGTTTATGTATGTGCATGTACGAATGACATACTTCAATAAAATTTTATTTAAATTTTTTTTAATTTTTAAAGTTGAATCTGGCACCCCAGAGGTTACAAAAGACACTGAGCTCCACCTCCTCCTTGACATTTTTTGGAGCAGTCCCACACCCAACGCTTCCCAGCCCCCTTGCAGCGGGTTGTGACTGAGTTCTAGGCAACGAGATGTTAATGGAAGTGTCCTGCGGGACTTCCAGGGTGGCTCCTGAAAAGGAGGGTGACAAAGTCATTTGTCATCCAAATCAGAACATTTTAGAAAGTGAAAGGGGGCAACGGGCTTATCCAGGATGTGTCTTGACCGTGGTTGGCTGAATAGGGGGCCCCTAAAGATGTCCACTTCCTAGTCCCTGGAACCCGTGGGTATGTTCCCTGACATGACAAAAGGGTCTCTGCAGATGTGATGAAGTCGACGATCTTGAGTTGGGGTGAGTATCCTGGATTTTCTGGATGGGCTCAATGCTATCACAAAGGTGCTTAAAAGAGGGTGGCAGGAACGTCTGAGACAGAGAAGGAGCTGTGACGACAGAAGTGGAGGTCAGAGTGATATGAGGCCACGAGCCGAGGAATGCAGGCGGCCTCTAGAAGCCGGAAAAGGCAAGGAAATGGGTTGTCCCTTAGGGAACACAGCTCTGCTGATCCATTTTAGACTTCTGAGCTCCAGAACTGTAAGATGATAAATTTAGGTTGTTTTAAGCCCCTGAGTTTGTGCTAATTTGTTACAGAAGCAAAAGGATTCTAATACATTGACTCTACTCTAAAAGGCATCCTTGTGTCTTTTCTCTCTTCCTTCTTTCGCCTGCTTAGACTATGATTGTAATGTCTACTCCTCCAGCAGTTATTCTGAGGCATGACTTGAGATAGGAGAGGTCCTTGAGGATAGAAGTCACATGGGGCAAAGCAGAAAGGTAGCTGGAGTGTACGGCCCTGAGGCCTTTGAGCATCCGCCATGCTAACCCTAACCCTAACCTCCCGTGGTTCTGGGGCCCTAGACTTGGTAGTGATAGCTGGGTTTGGAGAGCAGGGGGCGGGGATGTGTGAGACATTTTCTAGAAAAGAATCGCCAGCCCTAGCAAAGTGGACAGAGGCAAAAGTCTAACCTAACACTTGAGCTTCTAGCCTAGAGGATGGCAGTGTTAACAGAATAGGGAAACTGATAAGTGTAATTAGTTAGGAGAAGGGAGACAGGGAGGAAGATGGCTGCATTACCAACATACTGAGTTTAAGCTAGTGATGGGTAACCAGAATTGTCCCGTGAGTGTTGGAATGTTGGGCCTGAGTCTGTTGTGATGACTGGAGCAGTGGCTTTCACTTTGAGGACTGTTGGTAACTAGGAAAGAGAGCAAGCTAGTGAGCAGGAAGACAAGGTGGGAAAGGCCCCTGTCTGGGGGTTTGGAAACCTGTGTCCCTGGCCCGGCTCTGCTTCTCGGGGACTGTGGTCTTGAGCACACCTCTGCCTCTCTTGGCTTCTCTTTTTCAACCTTTGAACTGAGAAGAATGGATCGTGTAAACCTCGGAGCCTTCTTTCCAAGACCTTACAGCTCTAAGATGCTGGGGGTGAGGGGACAAGTACAAACATGAGACCCCTTTGTGGTCAGGAAGGGATAGATCCAGGATGATGGTGGCCGGTGGAGGAGACCTCTCCAGCGGGCTTCCTCTTCAAAGGTCGGGGTGAAGAAAGGCCATTTCCTGGAGGGTGGGAATGAGGCGTTTGAGATGCACAGTAAAATTTTGAAATTGCCATTGCGGAGAATATTTTAGGGAATTAGCAGAAGATAAATACACGATGACGGGCAGCAAGGAGGACCCAGTGGGCACTTGACCATGGGAATTTGGACCAGAATTGTTGGGCATGACTTTGAGCATTTCTAGGGGACAGCAAGTGCACCAAAGGGCGTGCAGCAGCCATTGTGAATTGAGTCCCTCAAAAAGGTATCTAAGGGAGCCAGTGGTTGAAGACCTGCTTCCCGTGTACGTGGTCCTCGGTTCAATCCCCGGCACCTCCTTTAAAAAAAAAGGAAGATACCTAACGCCAGGGGCCCGTGAACGTGACCTTACCTGGAAACAAGGTCTTTGCAGATGCAGTCGAGTTAGGATGAGCTCATGCTGGAGCGGGGAGGGCCCTAGTCCAGCGTCACTGGTGCTTTCATAAGAAGACAAGGGACACCATGTGAAGACGGAGGCAGAGAAGGTAGTTAAGCCGCTGGGAGCCACAGGACGCCTGGGGCCACCAGAAGCTGGAGGAGGCGAGGAAAGATTCTTCCCCAGACGTCCTTCCCCACCACAGGGCCATGAAATCGTTTTCGGGCCTCTTGGCTCCATCTCCCCTGGGTTTACCCCTTCCCTGGCCCAGTGCCAATGCAGGCTGATACCCAGGCGGATGTGAGACGCGCTGGCTGCTGAGCGCCACACCAGCTTGTGGGCGCCGGCTGCCCTGACCCGCAGCCCGATATCTGGCCTTGGAGAGTGACTTGAACCCGGTCCGACACAGATGGCAGAGGCCAGGACTCACTCCTACCATCCCACGGCCTATGGCCGCTTGCTGTGGGCTCTGCACCGAGAAAGTGTTGGGAAATTCTTTCATTAGGCCTTCGGGAGACAGGTTTTATTTTGTTTTGGTTTGTTGTGTTTTTAGGAGGTACTAGGGATTGAACCCAGGACCTCATATGTGGGAATCAGGCGCTCAACCACTGAGCTATGTCTGCTCCCCAGGGAAACGGGGTTTTTCAATAAAGAAATCAGAAAAAGTTCCAGAAAAGGGTCTCTGAAATTCTACTAAAAGAAGAAATCCAAATTAAGGCGCATTTAAATATCATCAGGAATTTTGATGATAGCTTTTAAAACATTCAGTAATCAGCCTTCTGGTATTGTAACACCACGTGAGAATTTCAACGGAGTCTATGAAATAGAGCCAGAGGAAAACAGACTTTACAGAGGGCATCACTTTTGAAAAATAAAAAAATAAAAAATAGATCTTTGGCTTTGTTTTTTTGGTCACTTTGAGGCATCTTTAACATACATGCCGTCAAGTGCACCAATGTTCAACGTGTAGCTCAATGGATTTTTACCTGTGTGGCCACGGCCCAAACCAAGGTGGAATATTTCCAGCACCTCAGAAGTCTTGCCACACTTTTTATTGAAACAGGGAGAAAAATGCAAGCAAACAAAACATAAGGCAAAAACAAAGAAAAATCGAAGAAAGAAAGAAACAACAACAACCAAAAAAGCCATAAGGCATTTTGAAATGACCTCCGCCGTGTCCAGTTTTCACGAGAAAAGTCTGTGGGAAACCACAAATGGTGATTTCTAAGCGCAGGGAGTCGGAGGACAGCAGCCACCTCCACAGCTGGGTGCAGCCCACGTGCTCAGCTCCAAACAGCACCTTTCCGAGTGTGTTTGTTGTTCTGCCCATGCAGTGACACTTCCCCAAGCCCCTGCCCCCAGCCCTGGGCGTGAGGCCCCCCCACACACCCCCTGCCCTTTGAGGAGGGTAGAATCCATGTGAATCCATCAGCTTAGCTAAAAACAAAGAGGATTAGGCAGCACGGCTAAATGCAAAGCCAAGTTTAGGGAGCCCTTGGAGCCCACCTCAGCAATTCATCTCCTTTCCACAAACACCGAGAGCCCGCTGGGGTCAGGTCCTGGACCTCTGTCAGTCACCCCACAGCCAGCATCGCCCAGTCTCCTGGTGTGTAAGGTGCTTCCCTCACGTATTCACATGCTGGTGCCCTTAGAGTACATTTTATGTGTCAAATAAGTAGTGTAAACAAACAAACAAAAAAATGTTAATTGCCTTAAGCAATGTCAACAGGCATTTATTGAATACCTACTAAGTGCAAATATCTGGGCTAAGTCATGTGAATCTTGGGCTGGGGAATGGGGAGGGGAAAGTCCCCTCAAAAGGGCCTGTAAAAGGCGGCAATTCAGACCCCATGCCACTGTCTGCACGCACATGAGCTAATGGCGCATCACAGTAGTTCACAGATTCATTTGCTGTCGTGGAAGCTTCTCTCTCCCACTTACTGTAAACCAGGCTCCCCGGGTCCAAGACTCAGAATCTCCCTGGCTGCATGGAATTGATTGGCAGTATTGGGGTCTAACACACAAGGAGCCAAAAACAAGGCAGGAGATAAGGGAAATAAGGGGAGCAGGGGGCCTGCACCCACTTCTGAGGTCCCCAGCTTCCTCCGTGGAGCCTGGGGTCCATAAGCAGAGGTGGAACCCTAATACTGGAAGGCAGGCCTTTTACAAGGATGTCTGGAAAATGAAGGGCGTGGGAGGAAGAGAATTCGCTTTGCAGAATGTAACTTAGGCTCTTAGGGCTCAAACACCTCGTTATTTAATGGAACCATAACCCTGGCTTTCCCTGACTCCACCTGGGGAGGTAATATGAGTCTTTATATCATCACCTGTGGATGTGGGTTTTCTCTGGTTGAGGATGAAACTCAGTTCCCAGTGACCAACGGCCTTGGCCAGTGTAGGGAAATGGTGCCCAGCTGCCCTGATCACCTAGAGGAGAGACGGCAGAGGCATCCTCCCAGGCCACCGTCCCTGCCTGCCCCCAGCCCAGCATGGTGGGAGGACACAGTCTCTCCCTGGAAGAGGGTCCACCTCCAGGGCTAACTGGGGGAGGGGGGAGGCTGGGCCAGGTACCAGTCCAACAATATGCCCCCTACACCCCAAATTTTTCTAGAAGTGCAATCAACTTAAAAATCAGCATGAGGCAGAAGGGGGCAGTAACTTTGCAGGAAAAAGTCATCAGAAAGGGAAGATGAGAGCCTAAAGGGAAGGGGGCTTCATAGGTTCCTGAGAAAGGCCACTGTGGAAGCCCCTCCAGGGCAGCCTTGGGGGACAAGTTATTGGGGGAGCCCCTTTTCAGTGGTGAATAATTGATTTTTTAAAACTTTATTTTGTATATTTAATAATTGAAAATATAAACAATTAAAAAATAAAAAGAAAACACAGTTGAATAAAAACATCCATTTCTCGATTAAGTATACTGGATACATATAAAAAAAATTTTTAGTCACGCAATATATTTGGTTCACAGTAACACAATCATACAGTATTTGTCCTTTCGTGTCTGGCTTGCTTTGCTCAACATAATAATTGATTTTTTTTTTTTAAAGATTTATTTGTATTTATTTATTTCTTCCCCCCACTCCCCCACCCCCTCATTGTTCTGTCTGCTCTGTGTGTTCTTCTGTGTCTGCTTGTCTTCTCTTTAGGCAGCACCGGGAATCAATCCTGGGAACTTCTGGAGTGGAGAGAGGCTGCCCAATCTCTTGCGCCAGCTCAGCTCCCTGGTCCTCTGCGTCTCGCATTGTCTTTCCTCTGCGTCTCTCCCCATTGCGTCTTCTTGCTGTGCCAGCTCTCTGCATGGGCCAGGACTCCGGCACACACCAGCACTCCACGTGGGCCAGCTTGCCTTTCACCAGGAGGCCCCAGGACTCGAACCCTGGACCTCCTAAATGGTAGACGGGAGCCCAATCACCTGAGCCACATCTGCCTCCCAATAATTGATTTTTAAACCCACCAGAGGCAAGAAGACATTCTCAGATCATTTTTGCTTAAAAGTCCAAGATTGAAAATTACTCAAAGATAGGCCCAAACCACTCGGTCTGCTTCCCTTGACCTTGCATTTCAGTAGACCCTGGGTTTACCGGTAAATGGGAAATGGCTCAGCACTCACTCACGCTCCTGAGGCTGCCGCACAAAAAGGCCTGCCCAGCAGATCCGAGAGTGTCCCTCTGTGAGCCAGAGCTGATGTCCATCAGTATTGCAGGGTGGTGGGAATGTGGAGAGGCATGGGAAAAACACAACTGGTGTGACCTATGGACTGTGGTTAACAGCAAAACGGCAATATACTTGCATCAATGCCAAAGAAGTACTGAGTTGATAATGAGGGAGTTATGGAAAAAATGTGCCAAATATACTCTATGGACCATGGCTGCTGGTAATGGCCTGATGATATTATCTCATAATCTGCAACAAATATTCCATTACGGTGTGGTGTGTTGGTGAAGGGGTGTTGTATGGGAATTCTACACATGTGCATGATCGTTTTGTAAGTTCACAACCTCTGTAATAAAAATATATTAAAAATAAATAAATAATCAGGTGGGTTGGGGGGAAATTACACCCAATGTGGGCTATGGACTCTAGTAGGTAGCAGTATTTTGATGATGCTCTTGCCTGGTTTGTAACAAATGTTTTATAACAAGGCAAAGTGTTGGTGGAAGGTGACTCCTGTATGATGTTAAGCATTTTTATTTTGTAAGTTCACAACTTTTACTCTACACTTATTTTTTTTATGTGTGTTCATGTAGAAATGATATACTTCAATTGAAAGGATTTTTTTTTTAAAGGAAGGGAGCCTATACAGAAGCCCCAAGCCCCCTCCTCGGCTCCCGCTGCCCCCACCCTCTCCCAAGCACCCTCACCTCAATAAATGGGATCAGGAGCCCACTGCTTTCCATTGCCCTCCAGCTCTCAGAATCCATGAAGATAAAGCCCTCTGATGGGGAAGCAGATGTGGCCTAAGAAGTTGGGCCCGCCTACCACATGGGAGGTCCCGGGTTCAGTTCTCCTAAAGAAGACAGCAAGACAGCGAGCTGACGCGACAGGCTGGCACGGCAAGCTGACGCAACAAGATGACACAATGAGAGGATGCAACAAAGAGACACAACGAGGAAACACAATGAGAGACACAACAACGGAAGCGGAAGTGGCTCAAGCCATTGCTTGCCTCCCTCCCACGTGGGAGGTCCCATGTTCGGTTCCCAGTGCCTCCAAAAAAAAAAAAAAAAGGAAGACAGACAGACACAGGGAGCAGACAGTGACTGCAAACAACAAGAGGGGGGGAATAAATAAATAAAATAAATCTTTAAAATAAAAAAAAAGCCCTCTGGCTACCAGGGACAAAGAGCATCCCTCTCCCGCCAGGAAAAGCAGCGCTTTAGCATTCTGCCGCTCTCTACGAAGCCAGATTGACTCCTACAGGTCTTTTCAGCCCTTGCTGGTTTGGTCCTGCCTAGAGGCGGAGAGCTCCATCAAATGGCCCTTTGAGGGGCCTTCTCTCCTAAATCCCTCTAAGTCTGTTCACCGAGCCCATGAAAGAGTGAAAAAAAACAAGACTCTAAGAGAAATGGGTCTCCCACATAAAACAAAAGTGCATATGAGCGTGTCAGAAAGAAGCACCGGCTTTTACCCCAGCCTCTATCTTGATAGAAAATTAGTAAACTGGTCCCTGCTCACACACCCGGGGCCCTTCCGAGAGCTGACCGGGTGCAGGGTGGCTGGGTTTGGTTTGGCTCCCTCAGCGGCGAAATGATCAAGGAAACAAGGGCATCTACACTTGACTAAGAAATGGGGCCTCCCCCCCCTCAGCCCCCGAATGACACTGAAAGGGGTGTCAGAGATCAAAGGAGCCAGACCCCTTGCCCACCCCTCTCTGCTCAGTTTCAGAACCACCCCTGGGGGTGGGAATTCACACCTGCTTGGCATGGGGCGGGAGCCTCCAAGGGGGTAGGGGGAAGCCCAAGGTACAGAGACAGTGTTGGCCCAGGAGGTATTACCTGCAAAAGGTGGATGAGTCTGAGCTTTCAAAAGGTGGCTGCCACCAGGAGGTACTACTTTAAAAGGTAAAGCTCCTTCCTACACTACTGAAGAAGGCTTTTGTGCCATTTGCATTCGAGAGTCCTTTTTTTTTTTTTTTCCACTTTTTTTCAAAGTCTCTTTTCCTGGACTTGAAGGCAGCTTTCCACCACCTGTGACTTGGGGCTTTAGGGCCCCAGGAGACTTCCCTGCCCCTCCCCCAAACAGGACATGCTCTGACCCTATCCTCACTCCACTTTGCTGGCTCATTTAGGATTTGGGATTTGAACAGACAAGGGGTAGATCTGAGCTTCACAAATTGTAGCGTGGATCAAAGCCTTAAACAAAATGCTCCCGAGGGCTCTAGGGAAGTCCAGACACTATAGGCAGGACGCACAGACTCACAAAATCAACACCCACTTGGCGGGCCCTATTTTGGAATATATGATAACCTATTTCCCCAATATAACAGAATAAGACTCATTTATAACATCCCTACTCATGGTGCTTCTACCCCTTTTATTTGAACTGATAATGATCACTATACCCATTAAATACATGTCTCAGAGACTTAAATCTTCCGGCTGTTCATTTGCCAGTTGAGCCCTGAATCTCAGCAGAGTTGCAGCCAACACCTTCCCTCCAGGTCATCAGACTCGCCCAGGACAACTAACAAAATAATGGTGATGGACAACGCCCACCCCCAAAATCAAAGGGTATCTACAACTGCAAGCAAGACAGTTCCTCCTGTCTGCCCCATGGGATCTAAGCCTCCTCTCAGTTTGAGGCAGAGCAGACATCATCCCAAATCCCTCAAGACCGGGGAACGAACAAACATAAGGGGGGAGTGCAACCATGGACCGAAGCAGATTTATTGTTATTGTAGTTATTATCATGCGGTAACGGAAGAACTTACAATGTCAATTAAAAGTTAGTGGTTACCAGAGGTTCTGAGGGGAAGGGGAGGCATGAATAGGTGGGAGACAGGGCATTTTTAGGGCATTGGAATTGTTCTGCATGATACTGCAATGATGGCCACATGGCATTATACGTTTGCCAAAACCTATAAAACTGTGCAGAACAAAGTGTAAACCATAATGGAAACTATACACCATGGTTAGTAGCAATGCTTCACTATTTGTTCATCAATTGTAACAAATGCACCACACTAATGCAAGATGTTAATAATAGGGGGAAATGTGTGTTGGGGGTGGGGGTATGTGGAAATCCTTAGGCCCTGCACATGGGTGTGCCGCCAGGCCCCGCAAGCCACACAGCAAGGTGATGACATAACAGGAGAGTGACACAAGGGAGAGCCAAGATGAGAGGCACAGAAAAACCAGGAACTAAGGTGGCGCAGGCAGTGGGACGCCTCTCTTCCACATCAGAAGAGATCGAATCCCAGTAAAGACAGGAGAAGGATGAGAAGAGAGGGCAGGAAACGGACACAGAGAGTTGCCCAGCGAATGGACACAGAAACAGCAAAAATGGGGGGGGGGTGTAAAAATGGATAAAAGTAAATAAATAAATTCTTTAAAAAAAGTATAGGGGGTATGCCAAAATACATAGATTGTAGTCAATCTAGAAGAAATGGACAAATTCCTAGAAATGCACAAACAACCTACGCTGATGTTACAAGAAATACTAGAGCTTAACAAACCAATCACATTTAAAGAGATTGAATCCATCATCAAAAATCTCCCCAAAAAAGAAAAGTCCAGGACCAGATGGCTTCACAGGTGCAGTCTACCAAGCATTTCACGAAGAATTAACACCAATACTGTAGACAGAAAACTACAAGTTTTGGAGAGGATGTGGAGAGATAGGAACACTTATTCACTGTTGGTGAGTCACTGTGGAGGACTGTTTGGCAGTTCCTAAAGAAGTTGAATATAGACTTGCCATGTGACCCTGCAATACCACTACTGGGTATATACCCAGAAGGACTGAGAGCAGTGACACGAACAGACATCTGCACACCGATGTTCATTGCAGTGTTATTCACGATTGCCAAAAGTTGGAAACCACCAAGGCATCCATCAAACGATGAGTGGATCAACAAACTGTGGTGTATACACATGATGGAATATTATGCAGCTGTAAGAAGAAATGAAGTCATAAAGCATATGACAACATGGATAATCCTGGAGAACATTATGTTAAGTGAAGCAAGCTAATAAATACATTGATTAACATACTGTATGATTCCATTTATATAAAATGTAAATATAGATCAATTTATAAAGATGAAAAAAAAAAGTATAGGGGAGTAAGATACAGACTATAGTTAGTAGTAATATTTTGACGATGCTCTTTCATGATTTGTTAACAAATATTACACAACAATGCAAAGTATTTGTGGGGGGTGGGGGGTGATATGTGGGAGCCCTGTATGATGTTATGCATGTTTGTTTTGTAAGTTCACAATGTTTACCGAACACTTATTATTTATGTATGTCCATGTATGAATGATCTACTTGAATAAATTGTGTAAAAAAAAAAAAGAGAGAGCTCTGAAGGGGTTGGCTCTTCTCTATGTCTTTCCCACTGGCCCGGGATTGCTGTTGGCATCATTACTGAGTTCTCTGTGCTCTTCTTTCCATTTCCCTCACTCCGAGTCCCCACCCACCCTTGACTTTCAAACACTGCCTTTATGTGCACAGTCTGGGACTCAAGCCTCTTGCTATTTCCGCATCAAAACCTAAACTGGGCAGCGGATGTAGCTCAACTGGTTGAGCGCCTGCTTCCCATGTGCAAGGTCCTGGGTTCAATTCCCGGTACCTCCGGAAAAAAAAAAAAAAAAAAATCTAAACTGAATGTCTCCTTCTGGCCCCCACGCTTTATCCTGGCCAGCTTCTTGATCGAGGTAAGCAACTAAAAAGGCGACAAAGGCATTGACTTCCTACATCTGCACAGCCATGTTCAAGTTGGGTGGGGACATCCAGAGATAAAAGCAGATCTCTGATTTAACACGCCTGAGAAGACAATGAAGGGGAGCTGTGGAGTGGAATTGGCCTTCAGAGGACTGATTGATCCTATTTTGCCAGAAAGAGCCAGAACTTGAAGGTTAAAGATAGAGGAAGAAAGAGGGGGGTTAAAGAAAGAGGAGATAATGCTGGGAATGCCTTGATACATTGACACGTGAAGAAATTTGACCTGGTAGCTGGAGTGAGTCCACAGGAATTTCTTTATGCAGCCAATTTTCCTGAACATTCTCCCCTGAAATGGCTTTGCTTTAACTAGGGCATCTAAACTGACACCTGACTGTGTAATTGCAGCCCTTGGCCTATATGAGGCTATAATCACTCAACACTTCTCTAAAACAGTGGCCCAAAAGTGTGCATTTGCAGGGAGGGGAGGGGTTCTGCAAGTGCCCTGAGGATGTCTCTCTTATAATAGCTTGCACACAGTGGGAGCTCAATAAATGCTTATTGGATAAATGAGTTGATGCTTGATATGACAGTTCCTGTGGTTAACCGCCTGTCATAGAACAATGATTGGAAATCTTCAAATGATGGATCATTAGCCCTTTTATTAATTTTAGTTAACATTTTGGTAGTAACAAGTCTGAGCAGATGGGGCTTCAGCCCTGCCCCCAACTCTCTTAGCTGTGAAAACTTCAGCCTCAGTGTTTAAGCTGTTTCCCCAGAACAAGAAGAATCCTGGTAACTCTTAGCTACCTGATTTCTATAAAAAAATACCATTTCGGTAACATCTTTATTTTTGTCTACAAGAAAGTGTTCAGTAATAGCCAGCATATGCCATGAACTAGTGAGACAGGTATTAACAGCAAATCTTCCCTGGAATAGACTATTTTCCATTCAAAACTTTGGTGATATGAAAAATATCTACACAGCACGGCAACAGGGTCCTCGCTAATTCCTAACAGTGGTTCTAAAGCCTGACCCATAGATCATCCTGGAAGCCTTCACCACTGACTCTTCCATCTTGGCTTATCAAAGGGCAACAGCTTCGTGGTTTGAGTCATGTCAACAAAGCTTTCAAGGAAGTCTGCCTTTTAGCAGGAGATAGAGCAAATGCCCATTTCAGGATGAAATCCAGTAAGTGGGGACAGAACATAGAAGAATCACTGCATATTTTCCCAAACCTGAGGGTAGCTTTCACTTCACAGATAGAGAGGAAGAGAGGACAGCCCCCTCTACGGGGCCAGTTTCCAAAACTGGAGATGCTCAACTCAGAGGCTCTGGGATGCCGTCACACGTAAATCCCACCTCACCAATCCCAGATTAAGGATGCCCCTGATTAAGGAGACCCGCTCATCTCGGTCTCCTACCACCCAGTACAGGGCTTTGCTCACAGTGGGTGATCAATAACTACTCGTGGAGCCAACGAACGAGAGAATTAATGAGCGTGAAGGACAGTCACCCTGGACTCAGGTCGTTTGATAGAGCCCGTCAGCAAAGGTGCCAACTGCACGAGTTGCTTATGACTCGTGCAGTACTTATGTCCCTCCAAGTCCTAAAAGGAGACCACTACCTCATTTCACATCCCCCACCAGGCAGCTGTCAGGCGGCAGCAGCTTTGGTCCCTGTGCCCAGCGAGCCAGATTCAAACAGGTGGTCTACACAGGTTAAAAAGTTCCCTATCCCATTACCAGTTCCCAGAGCTATCCAATTCCCCCTTTCCCTCTTTTAGGGAGAACTTTGTAGTGAATAGAAAGCTTGGCCATGCTGCTGCTTCCTTTTTCCTTTCTTCCTATTTTCCTCTGCCGCCTGCAAGAAGAATCCAAACCAAGCACAGAAAGATTTATTCCTCTTGGTGTTTAGTCTTATCTAGAATGTTTCAAGGGAGACGGCAGTGACAAGCTCCTGCTAATATAGAGGTTCACCCTACTCCAAGTGCTCCTGAATGTTCTTCTCTTTAGCAATTTAAGCAAAGGAACGGTTATAGACATTGCAATGTAACGATCACTCGGTGACAATTCTTTTTGTGACACAGCCCTTCCCTCTAATCAAAGGGCTACGTGGTTTATATTTTGTTTATCTGAATGAGTCGAAACTCATCTTCTTTGGAGGAATTTTTAACATAGACAAAGAGTATCAGAGTTGGAAGAGAACTTTGAGGTCACCTGGTCCAGAGCTCTAACCAGGGGTGTCTGTCAGAATCACCCTCGGAGCTTTTAAAGCATCTGTGTGCCATGGTCTCTCCCCAGGGTTCTGGTCCAGAAGGTCTGGAACGGGGCGTGGCAACGTGCATTATTAAAAAGGCGGAAGGGCTGATTCTGATCTGCACCCCGTTTGGGGAACCATTATACAGATAAGAAAACAGATCCCAAGGTATTGGCTCAAATATGTTTTGTGACATATTTGGAGCATTTAGTCCTTTGAAAAACGGCAGTTACCCAATGTGTGGCCCCTAAAACCCATAAGCTGCCAACTGCTGAGCCTCGTACCCCCAAAGTACCATAGGCTGAAGGTACAACCGCAGATTCTTTAGGGCCAACCAAGGACTCTGTTGTTCATTCTATAAATAAAATAAAATAAAATGCCCTTTGTTTTCTGACTGATTTTGACCTAACTTGATGCCACGAAACAAGCATATATTAAGTTACTTTTATGCTGTGCCCTTTGGCATTTAGAAAATAGATATACATTGCGATCCCTTTCTTCAGAAAGCTTATCATCTCACTGGGGAGAGAAGGCAGTATAAATAAGGCAATCAGAGCAGAGGACAGTATGGCGCATGATGCTGGGTCAACTTCCTGGTCCAGGCAGGAGGGTCAGGAATCAGCTTCCCAACCAATCAGCCAGGAAAACAGTATTTTCTCTTTTTCATTTTTTTTTTTTAATTAATAAGGAAATCTTGTCTATGTCATTTAACTAATCTGTGTTCATCTGTGTATCTTTCTGAACACTAGAGGAACAACTGACTTAATAGTTGGAATTAGATGAGATAAAAGTGCCTGGACACTAACATTTATGTAATCTAAGTATTTTTTTAAAATAATAATGATAAAAAAATTTATTAAAAAAAAAAAAAGTGCCTACAGAGGGGGGCGTGTTTGGGCACCTGCTTCCCAAGTGCGAGGTCCCAGGTTCAATCCCTGATACCTCCTCAAAAAAAAAGTCTGGACAGAACTTTTTAGGAGTAATGCTTTAATTTAACTTGTTGAGCTGCCTTTTGTCTGTTTTGTTTTATTTTATTGAAATAGTTTGAATTTTTAAAAAAAGAAAAGAAAAGAAAACACTTGAAAGCATCCACTGCAGGCAGCTCAGCCCTTGTCCTCTGAACTTTCTCACTGCAGGCATCCACACAGTTCCCTCTGAGTGTGTACTTGGCTGCCGAAGGAGGTGTCATCGAGATTACCCAGAAAATTAAGAAGCCCACCCCCACCTCCCACCATCTTGGCTCAGTTGAGACCTCAAAATCTGGACTTGAATCTGGACTTCTGATTTCCTTACACCCTGTGCCACATTCCCCGGCACTTCGGTTACTCACACCCTCCAGCTGTTCTCTGTTTCTCAACCACTGAGGTCTTGGTGCAAGGTACAGGGCTGGGCACAAAGGAGATTCTTATGAGTACTTGGCTGACCAAATAGATACCTCTCAATCCGTAGAGCAAAAAGAACGTTCTTTTCTAGTTAGTATGCCATCCACATCCTACAGGTAGAATACTAAAAAATAAAATAAAAATCAGGGGTTGGGTGATCTCGAAGGTCTGCCCAGCCCTAAAGCTCTATGACTTTATCATGCTGCCATTTGACACCACAGTCCCCATTTGCACACACTGGCTCGTAGCACAGGTAGGTGGTCTGGTGGGAAGTACTGGGGCCTTATCATCAGCCAGTACTAGCTTTGTGGTCTTGAGCAAGTTTTCTAACCTTTCAGATCTTCAGTGTCCTGGTCTGAAAAGGAAAGCTAATGATATCTACCTCACAAAAAGATGGTAAGTGTCAAGCTCAGGGCCAATCACTGGTTGAGTCTCAATAAATGGTAGCTGTTTTAATTAAGGCTGTTGCCCTGGAGGAATTTCCCTTCTATCCAAATCGTGTGAGCCCTGTCTTTACCCAACCACACTCTTTTCTTTACTCTTCATTCATGACTTTTGTTAGAAATTGTTGTCTCCCCAGATAAGTTGACTGCTCTTGAAGAGAGAGTGTGGAAGGGGGGAAAATGAGCCCTAGGTCCTATGTGACATCATGAACCCCACTCAGTTTTTGCATTTAAAAAATGTATATGATGATGATAACAACCTGTTCCACAAATGTTTTTTATGGAACTGAAGGAAAAACATACTCAAAAACTTCTTGAAGGTTGGCAAGCATGACACAAAAGTTGATCATCGCAATGGCACAGTCTCCACGCTGAGCAGCACAGAATGGAATTAAGGATTAAATTCCACATGGATTTTATACCACAACTTGGTAATTATGGAAAGTCTTCCCCATGGTTTGCTAAGAGGTGGTAGATAAAAGACTTTAATTTGGCAACTTGAGAAAAAAAGGAAAGTAGATATTTGACCGGGCTGGTTTTCATTGTTTTAGCTTATTTGTTTTGCTTTTTCTTCTTAAAAAGTCATGTCTGAGTAATGGTGTGACCCTTAGTAACAGAAGTGGTTAGGACAGCTTCGGGGGAGCCCAGGAAGGCAATTCCTCTCGTCTCCAGCATCTACCCAGGTCCCCACCCAGTGACACAGACAGGTCTCAACTCCAAGGTGCCCAAAGGGCGGCACATTCCTTTTCAGGCTCAGCCACAACACCTACCCCAACTTTCCCTCCGTGTTCTTCTTCAAGCCATTGGAGCTTAGTCCAGCTTGGTGATCCATGACTAGTTGCCTAGGAAGGCAAAAGTGGGAGAGAATTGTTTCCTTTGGTCCCAAATCCCAGCCAGAAAGATTCACGGGAGGCTGGAGTGCTCATTTCCTGGGCTCATTTCCTGGAGACTCCAACACAGATAGAAAGAGAAAGCAGGAAGCTCAGGCTCACTTCCTGCCTATCCTTCGCTCAAGCAGAGTCTCACTCATCAGCCCCAAATTGCAACTGAGATTTGAAAAGCCAATGATGTGGTCAAAGAAAAGGAAAATGCTGGAGACAAGCCAAGGACCCAGTCCTGGTCACCCTGATAAGTTAAGCAGGGTTCTCCTGAGAAACAGAACCAATGGTATATCTGTAATATACACATACATATACATTTATATATATATATATACAGAAAGAGATTTATTAAAAAGCCTCGCACAACCTTGGGGGCTGGTAAGTCTAAACTCTGTAGGGAAGTCCACAAGCTGGAAACTCTGATATAGGTGATGGTGAAGTCCTTAGTCCTAATTCCCCATAGGAAGCTGGCTGGCTGGAAATTCCAGCAAGAGCCAATGTTGAAGCTGAGGTAGAAATTCTTCTTCTGATCTCTAAAATCCTTTGTTCTGGCTTTGAAGACTTCCAACTAACTGGGTGAGGAGATTACCCACATTGCTGAGGGCAATCTCCTTTGTTTATTGTAGATGCAATCAGTTAATTGTAGATGCAAATCCCATCTATGAAATACCTTCACAGAAACAAGTAAGTCAGTGTTTGGCCAAAAAATTAAACATGATTGATGTATGAAATTAACCATATTTGTCCCTAGATGTAAAATTGAAAAAGATGACCCAGGTGCTAAACAAACTCACGGTAAATGGAGGAAAAGGCATTTATTGATTAACTCAATGTAACCTAATTATTCTTATGCAGGCCTCCCTGTCAGCATCAATATACTCTCTTTTGCCTTCTCTTTATTGGCAAAGATATGTGTTTTGAGTGCTCTTAAAATGAGTCATTACCTCGTCATATCTAAGTAGTAAGCCTCTTTAACCAGATATTTTTTGGTTCAAATCAATAAATAGGATGCACCCTCTGGGCTGGACTTCTTGGCAAGAGTCCAGACCAGGCTGATAAGTACCATCAGCTCATTTAAGGAAAATAAAGATGGGCTCAACCATTGGAGAATCCAGAAAGGTTTCATGGATGAGGCCGACTGTGTACTGGATTTTGTTTCTTTCAGAAAAAAAAAGTACTGCTTAGCCAAGGTACACAGTAGGCATTTAATAACTCCTAAGTGGAATGTGAACAAATGAATACATAAATGCTAAATCAACCTTTCCTAGCCCCCCTACAGAGATCATGACTTAGAGATCCTAGACAGAAAGCAGTCAGTGGTATGTGTGTGCATGCATGTGTATGTATGAGAGAGAGAGAGTTTGACTTGCCCTTTCCCTCTGGTCGTTGCTGCCTACCATTCCTCTAAGATTTGGTGTATCAGCCCCCTCCCTCTGTCCACCACTCAGTTCACAACAGCCAGTTTGTGGCAATGAGCCTCACCCTTGCTGCCTCGACTCCTTACACACTAGCGCTTGGGGCAAGCCAACCAAATATCCCACTATATAAAGTATGTCTCCTGAATGGATGGTCACAAAATAATCCACAAGAGTTTATGGGGCAGGATGAATGTCACACTTGCTCTGACATGGCGGCTCCTTGAGAATAGAAATGGGGAGCATTGCTGCCACTTTGGAACCCAATTCTTTGTTTTCAGTCACACCCATGGACTTTATGTACATGAAAGTATGATTCTGTCTATTTTTCTAAAACAGCATCAAACAAATGGCCAAAACAGATTTTAGCCACACTTGAATGGTGAGTTTGGAATGGTCTGATTTAAAATAAATTACTTGAGGCTTAAGAAATTCACCGTGGGGAGGTCTTCAGATGCCTCAAGGAGAGAGGCAGGCAGGCTACAGGGCGGCTGAAACCAAGCAGTCCATGAACTGCCAGTTGGACGAGACGTCCCATACATATTAAAACATCATGGTAAAATGCATGTAATCGAAGTAACTTTTAAAAATTTTAAAGAAATTTTAAAAAAGACATCATGGATAAAGAAAACAAGTGGTTGTTTCAACTATAAGCCCTAAAACTAAAGTCTTAAGTCCAGGCACTGAATTTGACACCAAGCTGTTTCTTACATGTTGTCACAGGGATTTTAATTCTCTTCTGGTTAAATATTCTCCCAAGTAACGCCAGGGAAGCCAGTGAGTCCTAAATAAATCACATTTGTTTGGCATTTTACATGTAATACCTCATTTATTTTTCATAGCAACACCATGAAATGGGGATGTATCAGTTAAAAATTGAGTTCAGCTGCATGTAACTGAAAAACCAAGTAGCAGCAGCTTAAACAAGATATCAAGCTACAGCTTCTCTTACATAACATCAAGTCCAAAGGGAGGCATTCCAGAGCTGGTATGGAAACCACAAAATGTCATCAGGGCCCCAGGCTCCTTCTATCTTCCTGCTTTTTATCCTTAGTGCTGACTTCCACGGTCAGGTTCTCCTCATTGTCCAAGATGGCTGTTGGAGCTCCAGCCATAACATCTGTGTTCCAGCTTGAAGGAAGGTGAAGGAGTAGGAACAAAGGGAAAAAAAGCACCTGCCTCTTAAGCCTCTTAAAGTCTTCACCAGACGGAGAGCTTCTATATCTCATTGGCCACCCCCAGCTGCAAGGAAGGACAGAAAATGTAGAATTTTGGCTGGCAAATTGCTCCTCAGAACAAAATAACGACTCCATGGGTAAGGAAAGAATGTATGGCATGGCTATTGGGCAGTTACAAGGTGCAACTGTCATCTCTTCTGAGAAGTTATCAATTTGCCACAGTTATCAAAGTGATCTTGATGAGAGCCCAGGTCCTCTAACCATTCACTCAAGGGTATCGGTTGAGTAATTTCTCGGTTCAGAACTGACGGTGGTTGATTTCCAGCATCCATTGGATCTTTGGTCTTTAGAAACTTGCATAGATCCAAACAATTACTATAGAGTTATATAGCAGGATCCTATTTCCCATAGCAGTGTGTGTGTGTGTGTGAGTGTGTGTGTGTGCAAGTGGGGACCTTGCACAGAAAGTATAGGTCCAATTTCTGATCCTAGCTGTAGGTTTCACTCTTAGTTAACAACCACAATCCTTACTTTACAGACAACACTGGAAACAGCTATTTGTAGTTTTTTTGACAATTCCTGTTTCAGGAAAATAATTGCTAGATCTAAAGGGCTTGTTAAATTGAGTAACTCTTTACGTAGCTTTTCTTATTTTCCTTTCTTGAGATTGGAATTAACTTGCCATATAGCTTCTATTTTTAAAATTGTATAAATAGTAATAATGTGTTCCTTCTAGTTTTTTCATATGTTCTCATTATACTCTTTATGTAAATGAGTAAAAAGGGGGGGATATTTATCCCTTCTCTCCCCCTAACACACATGCACACCAGCGAGGATTTCTGTGGGAAGCACATCACCCAGCAACTCAGATCCTGAAGCAAAGTCAAAACAAATTCCATACAAATAAACTTGGTCACTTTGAAATCCACACACACATTTCCCTTTGGTTGCAGTTATTCCAAAAGGATTTGTAAGAAAAATGCAAAGATGTCGATTTAGAATGAATCAACTAACTTCCCAGGAATATATATAACCATTAAAGTTTTTTTCACCTTTCTTTTCCAGTCATACTTTCTGCCAATCCTTTCTCTTTGTCCATATTCTCTGCTCGTCCTCTGACTCTCCCACTTTCTTTGCTTGTCATTTCAGCATTCTTTCTCATTTTCACTCGTTTCCCCTCTCTCGAAGCTGTCTTGAGGAAGGGGAAATGGTGGGTATATACATAATATGTAGCACATGCAGAATGTTGTCTTATTAGAGTGACATTCTGTAAGAGGGTCTACCTGCCCAGCCTGTTCATTTTGAAACCACAGGCTTGACTTTAAGAGTCAGTAACTCTAGACTCTTGAGGTCCACAGAGAGAGCTTCTTTAATTGCAGCAAAAATATCCGTTGAGAATGGCCGAACCCTCTCTTTGGAATGAGAACTACATATATATTCTATTTAGAACTAACTTGAGGGAAGCAGATGTGGCTCAAGGGATTGGGCTCCATCTACCATACAGGAAGTCCAGGGTTCGATTCCTGGGGCCTTCTGGTGAAAAGCAAGCTGGCCCAAGCAGAGAGCTGGCCCACACAGAGTGCTGGAGCAGCAAGATGACACAACAAGAAGAGAGACAATAGGAGACACAGCAGACCAGGGAGCTGAGGTAGTGCAAGAAATTCAGCACCTCTCTCTACTCTGGAAGGCCCCAGTATGGATTCCCAGCACCACCTAAAGAGAAGACAAGCAGACAAAGAAGAACACACACATAGCGAGTGCAAAACAAAGGGGTGTGTGTGTGTGGGGGGGTATATACAAATCTTTTAAAAAGAATTAACTCGAGTGTAATTTTATATGTGCGTCTAAAGTATATCCATGGGGTTCTTATGTCAGTTACCAATTCATTTTACTAAAGAAGAGATAAACCTCTGTGGCTGGGAATTGCCTCCGTGTTGGTCCAAGCTTAAGTTATTTGGGATCTCCCTATTCTCTTCTGCCCATCCCATTCTGCACTGGAAGGGCAAGCTCTTGTTTTATGTATAAGTCTTATTAAAAGCTCAGGCTGTTGGTCTCTGATGGTTCGAAGCTCAGATTTCAAATGCAGTCTTTATGAGCTGAATTAAAGAGGTAGCTTTCCACCAATGTTTCCTGAAAATACCAACAGCTGGGTCCTCATCATCCCTGCAATGACTTTGCTCCGAATTGGGTGGCCCTGCTGCATTCTGCTTCTCTCAGTCTATGTTATTGGCACTTTGTGTTCTCACCTGCCAAAGGCGGCAGGGCCCAGTGTACCCACTCCTTTTGATAGGCAGAAGAACTTCCCGATTAAGGGCTAAACTAAAAGCAAATTTCCCGATGGACAGACCCGTAGATAGCGGAGTTCTTGTGTAATCCTAGTAAAAACTTTCTTCAGTGCTATAAAGCTCGTGTGTTTCCTGTTTAATCCTTGGATCCCAAGGTCCTGTGGCCTACATGTTCACAAGGTCCCTATCCTGCCGGGAACACTTGTGCATACACAGCCAGGTCTTGCAGATCTGGCCTCGGGGTGCCAGGGTCACTGTCCCACAGCCTGTACACTAAACTCATGAAATGTGAGCAAATTTTTTACTCAGCTTCAACTTGGATATGTAGAAGTGGGGAAAATGATCTCTTCATCTATAACCAGTCAGGTCTCTTTCTTGAGCTCTAATTTTCTGGATGGCAAGGGGAAAAATGTTAACATCTAATCCAATTTAAATTTAATCCGATCTGATCATTTAAAAGTTAATTTAGAGAAACAGATGTGGCTCAAGCAGTTGGATGCCCACCTACCACATGGAAATTCCTGGGTTCGGTTCCTGGTGCCTCCTAAAGAAGACAAGCAGGACAGCGAGCTGATGCAATGGGCTGGTGTGGCGAGCTAAGGCAAAAAGATGACACAATGAGATGACACAACGAAGAGACACAACGAGAGACACAACAAACAGGGAGCAAAGGTGGCTCAAGCAATTGGGTGCCTTCCTACCACATGGGAGGTCCCAGGTTCAGTTCCTGGTGTCTCCCAAAAAGAAGATGAGTAGATACAGAGAGCACATAAGAAACATCACAGAGAGCAGACAGCAAGCACAAAAACCAGAGGATGGGGAAGAAAAAGAAATAAAATAAATCTTTAAAAAAAAAAGTTCATTTAGGTAATGTCCTGTTTCTCTCCAGATATAAAGTTCTCTCTTCATTTGAACATTTGCCCATCTTCTCTACATTACTCTACATTCCCAGACCTCTAAGATAGCATCTAGGGGTGAGGCAAAGGGGGCTTTATGCCTTGGAAAGAAGGAGCCCCCGAGTCCCCTGTTATTCCTTGGTGTGTGCCAGTGGTTCTCCACCAGCCTCTGATCATCAGGTGCTCTTCTGGACTCCAGCCTTGGGAATGAGCAGCAGATATTATCAGGCTGGGCATCTCTTCTTTTCACTCCAGAAATGCCAGTGTTCTCCTGGCTGACTCGGCATCTGTGTGGACTTTGCTGCCACGTAGACCCAGAGCCTCTTGCCACGTTCTCCAACCACCTGCAGGCTGGAAACTCCAGCCTCAGCATCTCCTGTGGGTCCCCTCCCCCTGAGCCCACAGGCTCCCTGGCAGGCCCACTGTACCTTGACTCAGCACCAGAAATTAAGGGCGATTGGTGAAATCTAAACTTAAAGACCTCCTTCTGCTTCACTGTGTGGTCCCCCCACTTTTATCAACAACTCTGATGCCTGATCCGGCCATATGGTTGGTTAGTCTTCCCATCAAAATATCACCATGTCCATTTCACAGTGAAACTTTCATGCAGTGTTTGTCAGAATGCCTGAACACAGAGAAAAGGGACTCTCCTAAGCTTATGAGAAAAGGTTGGTGGAGTGAAAAGCTTCAGGGCTCCATCCCTGCCATAGAAGCTTTGAACAACCAGCCAAAACTGACAGGAACATCTTTCTCGAAGTTCCAGAAGACAGTTAAGGGATTGTACTAACAGGGCACATACCGAATCAAGAAAAAGGCAACTTAAAAATGGTAAGATTGGTGGAAAATAGGGCATTTTTAGGGCATTGGAATTGTTCTGCATGATATTGCAATGACAGATACAGGCCATTATACATTTTGTCAAAACCTTTAAAATTATGTGGTGCAAAATGTAAACCATAATGTAAACTATTACCATGGTTAGTAGCAATGCTTCACTATGTTTTCATCAATTGTAACAAATGTACCATACAAATGAAAGATGTTATTAAAAGGGGAAAATGTGAGAAAGGAAGGGACTGGGGTATATGAGAATCCCCTATATTTTTTATGCAATTTTTCTGTAATCTAAAACTTCTTTAAAAATAAAGTTATTATTTTCAAACAAGAAAGAAAGCAAACATAGGATCTCGTGGTGCCCTGGCTGGCCCCTTCCCCATCCCCTCACCAGCCCAGTGCTGAGCCAGCCTGAACTCCCTCTGTGAGTCCCTGGTCCTGGTTCTGGAAGGAGCAGAGTAACCCTCATGCACATACCAGAAGCATGGATGTCTGGCTCAATCTCTCTGATGGCGGCCTGAAGGACTGAACCAGGAGTTCAATATATATTTCTCTCTGCTCCTTTTCCCCCTTGGCCCTGAATTTTATGGTTGGTAAATTTGGAAAGAATAACCAGCTATGTTTAATTATGCACAGAAAGCGTGCGATCCCCTCTGCTTCACCTAAGTCTCACAGGAGAGGACTTCGACTGGGGTCACCAACCCAGTTCCAGCAGGTCTGAGAATGGGTGGGAAAGTCGGCCCAGTTCCGGGGTTTGGTTAGCAGGTCCATTTAGCCCCCACCCTGATCTATATCCTGAAATCTGGTCTAGTTTAATCAAGGTGTTATTTGGTCTCCATATTAACTCTATAATTCTCAACTTGTCCAAAAACTAGATGGGAATGATGGGTGCAATTTATCACAGACACCTTGGAGACCACTAAGTAGTGCCCACCAAGTTTCAGGAGAAAATTCTGCAGATTCTTTATTCAGTAAGTCTGGGGCAGGGGTGAGCCGATAAACTGTACTGATCAATTGTGCAGGCACATAGAACCACCTTGATTTTACAGATGAGGAAATAGAGACTTTGGGAGGCGAAATTACTTGCCCCAAATCACACAGCTAATAAGCAGTGGATGGGAGAGTCTAAGCCAGAAGCCAAACCCAGGCCTGTCTGTCCCCAAAGCCCGTGCTCTTTTATACTTGTGTAAGTAGGCACACCCACGCTAGCATGTGCACACGTGGGTAAGGACAGCTCAAAAGACCACGGGTCGTCCTTAAAGGCCATTGTTGCATCTGGGGCCCAGCTGGCATTGGGAAAGTCTGTAGTATTAGACTTTGCTTACCAGGTTCACTGGTTGATTGAAAAAAGCTTCCCTGTTTCTGGTCACTGCAGACTGTCCTGGTGTCATTTATCCAAGAAACTCAGGAAGTCCCCAGGGATCACTCTCTTTGTTTATACAAGAAAGGCAAAGGCTGGGTCTAGCAGCAAACCTGAGCCCTCCCCTCGAGGGGGTTGCAAACTGCTGTCTGAAACAAGAGAACCTACAACTGCAAGCAAGAGAGTCCCATCCATCGGCTGAATGGGATCAAAGCCCCCTCTCAAGTAGAGGTGGAGTGGGCATCACCATCCCAGAATCCTCAGGATTGGGGGATGAACTCTGGACTAGAGTGGACTTACTGGTATTCTACTATAGACTTATAATGATTCTAGCAATGGAAGAATTTACAACATTGATGGGGAGGCAGTGGCCAATGGAGGCTCTGCGGGCAGGGAGATGGAAAAACAGGTGTAATACGGGGGCATTTTCGGGACTTGGGAATCGTCCTGAATGACATTGCAATGACAGATACAGGCCATTATATATCTTCCCATAACCTACAGAATTGTGCAGGAGAGAGTGTAAACTACAATGTAAACTATAACCCATGCTCAGTGGCAATGCCCCAAAATGTGTTTATCAGTTGCAATGAATGTACCACACTAAAGAAGGGTGTTGTTTATGTGGGAAAATGTGGGAGGTGTGGGGAGCAGGGCATATGGGAGTCCCTATATTTTTTATGTAACATTTATGTAATCTAAGTGTCTTCAAAAAAGTTTTATTTTAATTAAAAAAAAAAAGAAAAAAAAAACCACCACTGTCTGCTGAGGTTGCTTTGGCCCACACTGTGTCTTTGAGTTGGTTTAATTTTATTCCTTAAGACCAAGCACGCACTTTCCTGTTTGTAACCATCCCATTCGCTCCCTGTTGCCTTACCCCTGCCCAATTCACTCACTGGTGTTACTCGCCTGACCCTGGGCATTTGAGTTTGCAACTCTTGGTCGACGCCAACACCCACCGCCATGCTGCCCACAAAGCTGTGCCCCACTAGACTACTTCCAGTGATGAGAAGGAGCAAGTAATTTCTGTGAGATTGCCAAGAGCTTGTTCTTTCTCCCCCTTTCCCAGCAATCCTGGAAATATCTACACCATAGAGCTCTCCCTCTTACCCCAACGTTATATTAAGAGGTAAAATCAGTAGAAAACCCTCATAGCATGCACACCAAACATCGTGCATGGTCTCTGTGTAGACGCTGAAGGGCGCTCTGTGATCTCAGCCTGCAGAGCCGTTCCTCTCACAGGCTCCATGTCCTCACGAGCTTGGCAGGTGAGATCGAGGGTGGCACCTGCTTCTCTGTGCAGGTGTCCAGCTTCCTGGGACTCCATTCCAGGCCCTGATACTCAGGCTGTCCCACAGCCCCCATCTTTGCTAGGCCAGATGCCTCCCTCCATCCCAGAGGCTGGGAACAGCCTCCCAAACTCTTTTCAGATCCAACTCAACGCGCACTTGCCCCTCCTCTCTAATGGCCACGTCTCCCATCTGCAACTGCTAGAACTTTCCCCTTGCCTCTTCTAGGAATCACAAATCAGCTCCCCCACTAAGGCCCTGCCGGAGGCAAATGCTACAGAGACAGATGTATTCCAATATTGCCTGAGGAGAAAGACACCTCCTTCTGCTGGCTGCCCCATCCTGTTCGTCTTCTCGTACCCCACGCTCCCCCACTATTTAACTTGATAGCATCTTCTTCAGCCTTCTTAGGGGAATTTTTTTCTCATCTGACTTTCAGGCTTCCTTTCCTACAAGAGAAACCCCAAGGCAAAGTCATGAACTTACCATAGTGGTACATCCAGTACAATGCCTGACATAGTAGGTGCTCAAGAAATGAGGGTTTGCCCTGTGAATGACTGAGTGTAGCATTTCAGGATTCAGCTGGGCAGCCCAGAGGGCTGGGCAGTGACTTCAAAGCGCTGAGCCTTCTTAGAAACTTCCAGAAGAGCAAAAAATAAAACTTTATGCTTGCATATTCCCTAAGAGAAATTTTAAAACTCTGAACCCCTTCACACATTTTTAATTGACAGCTAATTTTTTTTTATTATGTGTGAACATAGTTGTAAAGACTGCTGTTTCTGGCCTATGGTAAAAATTTACATTTTAAAAGGAAACTGTTATATCATTCTTTTAAATATATCCAATGGGTCCTAAATAAAACAATGATTTGAAACCCAACAGAAATTTCCATCTTCCCTTTTCCTCCTTGAATTCATCCGTCCAGTCCATTTTTCCCAAAGAATTTTACCGTAAAGTAATATACTTTTAGGCTCTCAAAGTTTTTTTTTTTTTTACTGATCACCCCATCATATTTCTCTGTGACAAAGAATGTATGTGATCAAAATAGATTTTTAAAAATCTATTGCCAGGGCTTCCTTTTGGGGTGATGGGAATGTTTTAGATCTTGATAGAAGTGGTGATTGCACAACATAGTGGACGTGATGAATGTCACTGAATTGTACACTTTCAAATGGTTCCTTTTATGTTATGTGAATTTCACCTCGATAAAAAAATTAATTTAAACAACCTATTGTCACCAGCAATCACTAAAGCAGGGCTTCTGAATCTTTATTGCCATGGACCCCTTTGGCAGGTAAAAACTATAAAACCCTTCTGAGAATAATGTTTACCCAATGCAGACAACAAAATGCACAGGATTAAAAAGAAAACCAAGTATACTGAAACACAGTTCTCAAAATATTTCCATTGTGATATAGTAACACGGGCTTCTTCAGTAACACATTTGAAAACGAGCTCTAGCTCCATGTCTCGTCGCTGCGGCAATTTCAAAGCAGTGCTAAAGCAGAAATGATATTCCAAGTTATCTGCTGCAGCCGTAACATGATATGAAACTATCCGTGGTTCTCTTGGTGAGAAAGTCACAAGTGCTGACACGACTGTGATTTGTTGCCTACGTGTACAACGGGGGGGGGGATGCTAAATTTCCCTGAGAGGTGAGGGAAAACGTGATGTGATTTTTTTCTCACCCAACTTTGGCAACTCACTATATTAAGAACCCCTGTTCTAGGGGAGGTATATGGGAACTCTATTTTATGAATGATTTTTCTGTAAATCTACAACTTCTCTAATAAAAAAGAAAAGAAAAGAAGAAAAAGAAAAAGAAAAGAAAAGGAAAGAAAAAAGAAACACTATTCTAAGTATAGGAAATTTATTCTAGATGGAGTTTTCATTACATTTGTTAGTAGTACATTATTGCTCAAGACATAAATATGCTACAAATTCTGATAATTAAGTAACATTAAAAGTACTTAAATGGGGGAGGTAAAAATGGATAAAAGCAAATAAATAAATAAAAGTACATTTATATCAGAAATGTATCTCTTAATGAGACAGATAAAGCTGGGTTTTTTCCCATCGGTTTATTTATCTTATTGCTAGAATGATAGAAGATTTGGCAGCAATTCTCTCTCTCATTTTTAAGGTTACAAGCACTAAGGAAACTTTGTTCACATAAATACAGAAATGGGAATGGAAGCAGTTTCATTCTAGCAACAGTACTCAATTCTTTGAACGCCTCCTGAGTTATATGCCAAAATTCAGTAACATATCACCAAAAGTTATTTGGAATGCTCTATCAGCTGACAACTCACTTTGGCCCTCCTTCAGTTGGATAAGAGAATTGGAAACCAACTTTCTTATAAAAGATTTGTCTTCAGTCATTAGAATCACTCCCAGCCTCAGTTTGTCACTACTCAGAAAGACTTAGCAAACGTCTGTGTAATCAACCTGCTCCTCTTTCACTTAAAGCCACGTAGTGTCCCTTCCGTAGCTTGGTGGGGAGGAGAGGCAGAGCTTTTTCACAAACTGTGGCAGAGCAGTGTGGTCCCGAAGCCAGCATTTGGGGGGGGGTGACCTCCTGACCCCCCTGGCTTACCGATCATGGCCAAAGCACCGGCTGTCTTTCCGGGCCCCTTCTGCAGTAGTCTTCTACTTGCTTTTGGAAGTTCATCCTAGAGCCTGCTCCTCCACCCATTTCAATGCTGCTGAAAGTTCCTAATCCCTTGCATTAAATCTCTCTCTGCTGGAAATAGCTAAAAGTGCATGTGGATTTCTGCCATTGAACCTTAACCAATTAAGAAAGATAATTTCCTGCATTTCCCCATTGGGTATGTCATTGCACTCTTCATGGAGACAATATATGCTGTGGTTAAGAAGGTGGGCACTGGACTTAGACTGCTACTTGTTAACAGTCTAAGACTTCTCTGGGCCTCGTTTTTCTTATCTATAAATTGAAGTGTGAGCCACAAAATTATTGGTCAGTGAAGATTGGCTCCCTATTCCACCCCTACCCTCACTCCCCTGCCCCACTGGTGTTGGCCTTGGCCTCGACTTGCTTGGACCAGTGGGACATGGGCAGAAGTGACAGTGTGCCAAGGCTCAGCCCAGAGGCCTGATCAGGTAGGTGAGTGGATGTGGCTCAAGCAGCTGAGTTCCTACCACCCACATGGTTCGGTTCCAGGTGCCTCCTAAAAACAAAAACAAAAAAAAACAACAAGCAAAACAAATGAAGAAAACCAACGCAGGGGGCCCAGTGTGGCTCAGTGGTTGTGCGCTGGCTTCCCACATTCAAGGTCAGGGTTCAATCCCTGGGTACTTAAAAAAAAAAAAAAAAAAGGCATCAGGTAAATCTGCTCACCATGTGGGTGCTTTGCCCCCACCTGGGAACCAGATGAGACTCGCGGAATAGACCTGACTTCTACCCACGGACAGAAGCAGAGCTCATCCAAGCCAACCACACACCCACACACTTGTATGCAACCAAGTACTGGGGTGGTTGTTACACAGCATAGCAATACAGCAATAGCAGGCTAATACCTCAAAGGGCGGTTCCGAGAATAAAATGGGAAAATATTCGGGAAGTGCTTACCACAGTGTTTCACCTACCACACAGTAAGCACTTGGTAATTAGTATCCTGTTAAAGTTTCCGTTGATTTCTATAATCTGGCTGTTTGCTTGTAATTCTCTTTCTCTAAGATTCTTCTTTGCCCCATGATCGAGGGGTACAGCCACAATTGTGTCTTGCAGAGCAGCTCTGAAAGTGCTGCCACTCCTTCTCCCTTCCCTCCTTCCCTTACAATCCTGGCACCCCACATAACACCTAACAATAAGGCAGACAAATTAGCCTCAGGCAACGTCTTTGGGGCACCAAGCTTGGAGGACAGAAGCGTCCTGGGGGGCAGCCACCCAAGGGTGCCCCGGGAAGCACTCCCAGAAATGTGCCCCTTCCCTGGGAGCAGAGCCTTGGGAAGCTTCTCTGATGCCATTCCTTTGAAGCCATTCTCAGTTACCATTTATGCCCTCTACCCTTTTTTCCCTAGTCCACACCACCCGTCTTCCATCTTTCCCCTCTGGCTCTCCCCAGCATTTCTAACTTTAGTTGTTTGTTTATTTGTTTGGCTCTGGCCACGGCCCTGCCACCTCCCAGCTGCCGCCATCGGCTACCGTGAAATGCACTTAGGCAATCACTTCCACTCCAGCGCCCTCTCCTACCCTCCTGGGTCCCACTGTGTTGATTTAATAAACACGGTCACCCCCACTCTCAAGCTGCCTTCCCGCCTCCCCTCGGAGGGGGCGTTTTGTATTTGCCATGGCATCCTAATTCAAATGTGCCAGTCAGCTTCTGCTGAGCACACTGCCTCTTCCCTTCCGTCTGGGACTCTGCCCTCCCTTCCTTCCTTTCTCCGCAAACTGGCCTCAGCCACCCTGTGAACATCCAAAGGGGGCTTTGCTCTCTCTGTCTCATCTTTATTTTTTAATCTCCCCCCACAGATCCTCCAAGAATAAGGAAGCAGAGGTTTTGGACTCAGAACGGACCTGGCTTGGTCCCCAACTCCTCTTGGACCAGCTGAGTACATCCGGACAAGCTCTTTCAGCTCCCTGAGCCTCAGTTTCCTCACCTGTAAAATGAGGACTGGCATTCCTTTCAGGGTCATCATGAGGAGCAAGTGGGATAGAGAATGTAAAGCAGGTGGCATGTGTTTCACTTTCAACAGATGTCAGTGGCTTCTACCTTCCTCCCGGCGCCTCGGGCTGTCTTCCTCTCCCTGCCTCTCACCCTTGCTTTCCCACACTGCCTCCCCCACAGCCTCTTTTTGTCTAGAGCCTTTGCATATTCCTCTGGCATTATAAGCGCTTCCCAGAAGTTGGACATGAGGCTAAAGACCAATAGAGATCTCTAAAGTCCTGGAACTGTCCTCACAAGAGTTGCTCCAGGACATTTGTGGCCAAGGTTGTGGGGAGGAAGGTCCAGCTCAAAGCCGTGCCCCCACTACCTGCTCTTTGGCACTTTGGCCTGGAAGCCCGGAAAGACGGCACTTGAGAATTCCTGCAGTCACACCCGATGGAGGGCAGACCACCTGCCCGTGGCCCAAGAGCGGCCCAGGGGGCTGATGGGGTCTAAGTGGACAACAAGATTCCCTCTGCGGGAGTTTGAACCTGAGTCAGGCTGAAAGAGCTGAGCAGCTGGCAGCGGCAACAGGAGCCAAAAGCCACATGGCGAGAAGGGCAGCTAGCGAGAGGAGCGAACCGGAGCCCTGGGGACAAGGGGGGGTGGGTGGGGGGCTTCTGGGGTCCAGACCCCAGAGCAGCTGCCCAACTGCCAATGCTAGGGAGCGTCCTGGGTAATGTCCCCGACTCCCTCGGGGGACTGAGTAGACGGACTTCTGCCTTCCCTTCTTCTCCTGGACCCTTACCATCACCTTCATTCAAGAACAAACACCAAAAGGTGTTCTGCTTTCCTCGCCCTTTGAATGAGTCCAACTAGCCCAGGTGCTAAGGTGAGCCATAGAAAAAAACAATCCTTCCAGTTCCTGGGGTCTTGTGTCCTTTTCCGCCAGGCATTCAAGGTGCTCGAGAGTCACACTGATCTGCTGAGATGCTGCCTTCGACCCCCAACCCTCAGCTCCCCCCAAAATAAGTCCCTTTCCAAGCAGCCATATAAATTAACCTGATATAATTAGCCTGAGACTTGACAGTGGGACAATGGGAATTTGACATGTGTGTGTCCCCTCAGATGAATATATTCACACATGCACCCTGGAGCCATGGAAAACAGAACAGCCCTGCCAAAAAAAGAAAACGAAAATAAGAAAAGCCACAAAACCACTGAGAGTGCAGCTGAACCAGCTGATTATCTTCTAGTTGAAAAAACGCAAAGCCATCCAGCAGGGACAGAGCGGAGGGGAAGAGGGCAGGCCCCTGGGTTTGAGGTGGGGGAGGAAGAGAGGAGACACGAGAGAAACGTCTGGAATGTGAAATGAATGTGTGGTTTCGGCACAGCCTCCTGGAAGGCAGGTAGCCTCGGGATGGACACCGAGATCCCAGCTGCGAGGGGCCCAGGCCGGGATTATGCATTCCTGTGCAAGGCCCTGTCCACAGTTCCTGCTCATCGAGGTGGGTTATTTTGACATGAGAGGTATTTTTTCAGACAAGAGTTCACTGAAATCAAGTCTACCCAGGCCTTTCTTTTCTTTTCTTTTTTTTTTTTTTTGATGTACCAGGGGACAGGGACTGAACCCGAGACCTGGTATGTGGGAAGCCGGTGCCACATCAACTTCCCTGAATTGGTTTTTTCATTTGTTTTGCTTGTTGTTTGTTTTTTCAGGAGACACCGGGAACCTAACCCAGGACTTCTTGTGTGGGAGGCAGGTGCTCAACTGCTTGAGCCACATCCACTCCCTACCCAGGCTCTTTTTGCTCCTGGCAATCACTTGCACTGCCTTCCACTTAGAAACCATTAGCCGCCAAATCCCTTTGTAATTTAAAATATATGTTGTTGGATTTCCTATTTAGGTACTGTTCATCTATTCACATTCACTTACAATTTATTTAGACTTTTATTAGGAATTGTTCTTGAATATTAATAAAATTTATTTCCAGTAGCTATTCACATTTTTCAAAAAATAGCTGCTTTAAAAAAAAAAAAAAAACTTAGTTGCTTTAAAACTGACCAAGGGAGGTCACTTCCTTGTTTGAAAAGCCCTTCAAAAATCTCGAAAGAGGTTCAGAGCTCCCTCTTGGAGAACCCTGGGTGGCTAGAGCTGACCTCAAGCCTGCCGGGATTATTAGTGGGTTTCTCCACTTATAAAGTGAGCATGAAGCATGCACACATCCACCCGTCTGCACACCAAGCCTGAGAGTCTGGATATGTCCCAGTAAGAGGTCTCTCGCAGTCGCCGCAGAGACAAGGGCTTGGGGAGAGAAGTTCAAGAATGCTGTGATTTCTCTGGACCGCCCTACAGCCTAAAAGCTGAATGTAGGGAAGCGGATGTGGCTCAAGCAATTCAGCTCCTGCTTACCACATGGGAGGTCCCTGGTTCGGTCGCCGGTGCCTCCTAAAGAAGACAGTGAGCTGGCGTGACAGGCAGGTGCAGCGAGCTGACGCAACAAGAGACATGGGAAGGAAAATATAATGAGAGACACAACAAAGCATGGAGTGGAAGTGGCTCAAGCGATTAAGTGCCTCCCTCCCACATTGGACGTCCCGGATTCGGTTCTCGATGCCTCCTAAGGAAACGTAGAAGACGAACAGATGCAGCAAGTGCAGACAACGAGTGGATGGGGAGAAATAAATAAGTAAAATAAATCTAAAAAAAAAAAAAAAAAAAAAAAGCTGAACGCACATGTGCTATATGGGAACTAGAGCTAGATGGCAAGGGTCGAATCTAGTGGAAATCTCCAGAAGGTGGACACCTGTAGTTTGCCAGGCTACTAGCCAAAATCCCGCACACAGGAATTTATTGCCACACAGTTTGGGTGCCTAGGAGGCGTACTTGCTCCCAGAGCTGACAGCCCGTGGGAGTTCTGGTGCTGGCTTGCTGCCATCCTGGGGTTCCTTGGCTGCATCTCTGTCTCGCATCATGGCGACGCCTTCTCCTTTCTCACTTCTGCGACTTCCCAGTTCTCTCTCAAGGCCCCCAATAATCCAGATTAAGACCCACCCTCATTCAGGTGGGCCACAGCTTAACTAAAAGGCCCAGTTTACAGTGGGTTCGCCCCTACAGGAAGGCAGATGAAGACTAAGGACAGTCTACGCTGGGGTACATCATTCAACCCACCACTATGACTTTAGTGAAAGTGATCGGATAAAGAGGAAGAAGCATGAAATAAGGAGGGAGAAGAGAAGGAAAGGGTGCGCCATGCGGAAAAAACAGAGAGCCCAGCTTCAGGTGATGCTCAGACCAGGGCTCTTAACCTTTCTTGTTCCATGGACCCCTTTGCCAGTCAGGTGAAAACCACGGACCCCTTACTAAGCCCACACTATCCTGTGTATTATTTAATAAATAGATCACCCCTGCACCCACACGGCCCCACAAGGATAATGTATTTTTGAATTTCAATTCACGCTCACGGACCCCTTGTTAAGAACCCTGCTTTAGAGGGTCACCTTCCCTAACGTGCTTGCCAGCTCTGAGCTTAGAAGCCAGGTTCATCAGAGCTATTTCACCACGGGGAAAACTGAGGGATGAGGAAGCAAAGTGGCCTGCTAATTCAAAGAAAAATGATGGTAATTGACATTTAAAGAGCAATTACTATGTGCCAGAAATGATTTTAAGGACTTGATGAGAAATAACTCACTTATCCTTTTATTCACTTCAACCACATGTGATAGACATCATCATCATCGTCATCTCTGTGCCAGCCACTTAAGGTACCATCTCTGCGACAAACTCACTCTTTGCTCGTTGGAGTGTGCTGCCCCCACTCATTTACAAAGTACCTTCTGAAGCAGCCACTTTTGAGTTGAGGCCCATAGAAAGCCAAAGTGCCTGCCCTGCCACTCTTAGGACCAGCTGATCCGACATTCCTCAAAATGTGCCACATTATGATGTTTATCAACATCAAGCCTCTGGCAAATACTGATCCCAACAAAGTCTCTGAGGGTTTTGGGGTAAAGCCAGCCCCTCTATTGTAGATTAATATTCTCATTTTGAGAAACAGGTTCTCGCTGGCTACTGGGCTTCTGTAAGAGACTGAATGTCTGACCATGAAATATCACCCACTCTGCCCATCCTAATGTGTATTATCTGATCCATCAAGCCACAGGGTTGGGTGTACATGCCCAATCTATTATAAAGACTTACCATCTAGAAGGCACAAATAAGTTGCATGAGCAAGTGGCTCAGATTTCTGCAATCTATTCCTGCTGCATTTCTTCCTCTCCCTCAGTCCAGACCTATGGCCTCATGGGGAGCTCCCAATGATCAGTCAACTGTAGAAGGAAAAACTTGGGCCTGGTTTCCAGATTATTCCACTGGCTCCAACTGGAAGGAGATGGCGACAGTATTATTGCCCCTCTATGGGGTAGCTCAGAAAGATAGTGGTAAAGGGAAATCCTCCCAATGGGCAGAACATTTGGTTGTCTTTGTGTCTACACTAAGATATAGTCAAATCTATGCGAATTCATGGGCAGTGGCTGAGGGTTTGGCCAAAGAGTCAGAAATTTGGACAAAATAGGATTGGAAGCTTGATTACAAAAAGGTCTGAGAAGGAGGTACATGCATGAACATCTCAGAATGAGCACAGAGGTTGAAAATATTTCTTTGAATGTTGCCCATAGGACAGCCACTGCAGACAAAGAACTGTCACCTGGTAGGCAAAGTGATCCATCCTGAGTGTTGGTCAGCTTCTTTCCTCTGCCACCCTAAGGTTTGTTCAATGGGCCCATGATCAAGGTGGGCCCTCACCAAGGCTGATGTGGCCAAACCCACCAGCAACAGAGGCTAATGCTGAGCCTCCAATATGGCGCCATCTTCCTGGAGGTGCAGCCAATATAACCAACCCAGTGACATGTTGATTATATTGGACCACATCTCTCATGGAAGGGTTAGCCAATTACCCTTACTGGAATAGACCTGTGTCTCAGTTTGCCGGGGCTGCTATAAGAAAGTGCCACAGACTAGTTGGCTTAAATAACAGGGATTTATTATCTCACAGTTTTGGAGTCCAGAAGTCCAAGATCAAGGTTCTCTGAAAGCCCGTTAGCATTCTGGTGGTGACTTTCCAGCGACCCATGACTCGACCTAGCTCCACCTCCCTCATCTGGCCATCTGTCTCCTTCTGCCTCCTCCTGTGTCAGAATCTCCTCTGCTTTATTACAAGCCCCAGGCATAATGGATTAAGAGCCACCCTAATTCAGTTTGGCCTCACCTTAACTAATAGGGTCTTCGAAGATCTTATTTACAAATGAGTTTGCATCCATGGGACCAGGGGTTAGGACTTGTTTTGGGGAGGGTCATGATTTAATCCATAGCAACATATACTCTCGATATGGACTTGCCTTCCCTGCCCACATTGTCTCTACCAGAACCATCGACTTATGGGATAACTTATTCACCATAATGATATGCCACACAATATTGCTTATGACCATGAAGCTCATTTTACAGCAAAAAGAAGTGCAGCAGTGGGCTCATGCGTGTGGAATTCACTGGTCTCCTCCCAAACCCCATCACCCAGAAGCATCCGGCTTTAACTAGTTGTATGCAAATACAATATTTGCACACTCTCCTGCAGGGTGCTGTATATACTTTGAACTAGCAACCAATGTATGGTGACGGATGGTGCTGTTTCTCTCATAGCCAGAATCCAGGAATCAAAGAATGGAAGCGAAAATGGCTTTTCTCATTATTATATTGAATACCCCACTCATAGGATTTTTTTTTTTTTTTTTTTTTTTTTTTTTTTTTGAGGAAGTACCAGAGATTGAACCCAGGACCTTGTACATGGGAAGCAGGTGCTCAACCCCTGAGCAATATCCACTTCCCCCACTCGTAGGATTTTTGCTCTGTCCAGTTAACACTGGGCTATCCTGGATTAGAGAGTTTAGTTCTTACAAGAGGAAGACTTCTGCCAAGGGACATGATATGGTTCCAATGAATTATTAGAAGTTGCAAGTGCCACCTGGTCACTTTGGGCTCCTCATACTCCTAAATCAACAGGCAACGCGGGGAGGTACTGTGTGGACTGAGATGCTGGAGTCCAGTTGCCAAGGGGAAGTTGGATTGCTGCTGCCCAAGCAGAGTCTAGAGGCCATATCTGGAGCCCAGGGGACCTCTTAATACTTCCATGCCCAATAGTAAAGGTTGATGGAAAATCAAGCAATTCAATAAAGTCAGGATCACAGAGGATTCGGAGCCTTCAGAAATGGAGGTTTGGGTCAACTCACCATGTAAAAGAACCCCTCTCACCATCGAGAGGAGCTACTGGAAGAGGACAAAAGGGGCACAGGTAGGAGAGTAGAAAAAGGACATTAGTAAGATCAGCATGGCCTGGAGATAAGTAACAGAAAAAAAAGAAGTACCATAGCAGTTTTGAATTTTCTTCCTTGTTTGTTATATATACATATACTTGTATATAATAATTATTTCCCTTCCTCTTTTCTCCACTTATTTGGTATAAGAATAGTTTATGGTGGTTAATTTTTAGTTTTTAGATGACAGAATTTTCAGGCAGGATTTTGCTTGAACTCAAAGAAGACTTAGCGCCCAGAAATGGACACAGTAACTAAAGGAACTTGCGGAACTTGGTGCCTTGTCTTTCTGGGCAAAGGATGACAGCAATGCCATTGATACAAATGGTGGTTGTTTTATTAGGACAAAGCATGACGTCATTCTGGTTATTGGGTGGGAGGTCAAAGATGGCGGAAAGGGTGTGAAAGTGAGGACTGTGCCAAGTGTTCGTCTTTGTCTCCCTGCTCCTCGCCCCTCCTTCGAGACTCTGACGTGTGACTCTGGGACTGAAAGTCTGCAAACTACATTTCCCAGACTCCCTTGCCAGCCGGTTTCTTCTAAGGTTCTTCCCATGGGAGATCCAAGAGGGAGTTTGTAAGGTGGGGAAGAGCAGAGAAGGGACATCCTTCCAGTTTTCCCGTTTCTGTCAGCATTGCCCGAGCTGCAGCAGCTGGTTGGCTCCAGCCCCCAGCTTCTTTCACCTCTCCCCACACCAGCCAGGCAGCCCTCCCTGATCAGGTCTGAGCTCCAGCCTCAAGTGGTCCCTGCTTGAGCACTGGTAGCCCTAGGTTCCGGTAGTCTTGCCTCTTCCATTTTGTTCCCTTGTCTCCCCATCCCCACCAGAGGGCTGGCAGCCGCTGCCTGCAGCTGTCAGTCTTGGGTTATTTCAGCATCCCCTTATTTCTCCTTCAGTCTTTCAGTTACCTATTGGCCATGAATTTTTAACCTCAACAGGACAACATAGCACTTTCAGTCCCTATTTCTGTTTGCTTAGAGAGCAAATATTTAGATGCAGACTCCCAAGACCTTGTTGAATAGAGTGAACAAGACAAGAACTAAGACTCTGTTTCCAGACTTTATATTCCATTTAGCCTCAGCTTGCATGCCTGCATTTTATTATTGTGAAGAACCTGGGCACTTCAGAAAAAATAAACTAAGAAACACAACTAGAGGAGCGGATGTAGCTCAGTGGTTGAGCACCTGCTTCCCATGTATAAGGTCCTGGGTTCAATCCCCAGTACCTCCAAAAAAAAAGTGGCTCAAATTGGAAATGTAATGTTGTATAAATGTTGCCCCAATTAAAAAAAAATTTTTTTTTAAAAAGGGTAACAGGAAACGGATGTGGCTCAAGTCTACCATATAGAAGATCCAGGGTTCGATTCCCAGGGCCTCCTGATGAAAGACAAGCTGGCCCACATGGCAAGCTGGCCTATGCGGAGTTCTGTCCCACATGGAATGCTGGCCCATGAGGAGAGCTGGTGCAGCAAGATGATGCAACAAAAAGAGACGCAGAGGAGAGACAATAAGAGATGCAGCAGTTGTGAATATTCTCGCTGTCCTGATTTTGTGATAATCAGGGTAGGCTAAACATTCCCTATATTAGAAACCATGCATGTGTCCCCAGACCTAGCTTTTCTCCCTAGGTCTGGATTTTAGAATGCTGGTGATAAACTAAGCCTGATTTATTGTATGACCATCCTGTATGGTAATAGACTGTAACTCTAGGTATTTTTGGTCAACCTTAAGAGATATAGCAGGGGGACGGATGTGGCTCAAATGGTTGGACGGCCGTCTCCCATATGGAGGGACCTGGGTTCAATCCCCAGGACCTCCTGGTAAAAATTTTAAAAAGAAAAATATAGAAGGCACGTGGGCCACCAGGCCCCCTGTGTGCAGGTGCGCTGCCAGGCTCCGTGAGCGGGTGAGCTGCCAGGCTCCGTGAGCAGGTGAGCTGCCAGGCCCCGTGAGCGGGTGCACCATCAGGCCTCACCATGCCACACACCAAGATGATGACATAACAGGAGAGTGACACAAGGGAGAGCCAAGACGAGGCGCACCGAAAAACCAGGAACATAGGTGGCACAGGCAGTAGGACGCCTCTCTCCCACATCGGAGTTTCCTAGGATCGAATCCCAGTGAAGACAGGAGGAGAAGGATGAGAAGAGAAGGCAGGAAATGGACACAGAGAGTTGCCCAGTGAATGGACACAGAAACAGCAAAAACAGGGGCAGGGGGTGTAAAAATGGATAAAAGTAAATAAATAAATAAATCCTTAAAATATATATATAGGGGAGTAAGATACAGACTATAGTTTGTAGTAATACTTTGACGATGCTCTTTCATGATTTGTTGACAGAAGTTTCACAACAATGCAAAGTGTTTGTGGAGGGGTGATGTGTGGGAGCCCTGTGTGATGTTATGCATGTTTGTTTTGTAAGATCACAATGTTTATTGAACACTTATAGTTTATGTATGTTCGTGTATGGATGACGTACTTCAAAAAATTGTTTTTTTAAAAAAAAAGAGAGACGCAGCAGACCAGGGAGCTGAGGTGGCACAAGAGAGAGCACCTCTCTCCACTCCAGAAGGTCCCAGGATCAGTTCCCGGTGCCGCCGAAAGAGAAGACAAGCAGACACAGAAGAACACAGAGACAGCGAGCGCAAAACAATCGGGACGGGGTGGGGGTGCGAGATAAATAAATAAATCTTTAAAAATTAAAAAAAAATAAAAAAGGGCAACAATATTTTCTGAACCACAAACAGGCGTACATTGTCTCACTAATATTACTGCACTTGCTAAAATAATGGGGAAAGAGATTTTACGTCAGGGTTGTCCTCAAATATCTGAGGCGACGCTAGCGAGCTTCCTGACGGTGGCAGGTCTTACATCACTGGGTTTTGGGGTGCGCAGGAGAGCGTGAGAGGGTGCGCGCCTGTGGTGGGGCGGGCGGGGAGCAGGCCCAGGGCCCTGGCACGGGTAAGGCACGACGACCGCGCTGTGCAGAAGGCAATGAGCCGAGTGGCCTCAGCAGTGGAGGAGCCGCTCGTCTCCCACGCACCGGCTGAACATCTGGCAGGCCAACAAAAAGCAAACTGTGAAGAACAAGAGGGGACAGGGCTTATTTTCCCTCAAGTTCTTCTTCAGGCTCATCAGGTGACATCCAAGCTGTCGGGCCTTCCTTCCCTCAGACTCTGAAACTCTGTCAGGGGGGTGCCACCAGGAAAACAGGGACCCCAGCAAGTCCAACACAAAGGAGGGAGGGAGAAAGCGGGGTACCGAGGAAAAATTCAGGCAGATGCGTGTTCTCTGGGTGTCCCAAAACTTCCCATGTGCTCACCACACTGGGAATGGAAATCTCCACAGAACCGTGTTGTTTGTGAGAACCATTGATCCCAATAGAACTTATAAGTTTCCATCCTTCAGGCCAGAAGTTGGGAGGGGTGTGGAATTGGGGGCTAATTACTGAACTGCTTTGTGGCCTGAGGCTGCCTTGCTCTTGGCCAGCTCTGAGATAACCACAGCAGGCCCAGACAATTGCACCTATTGGTAATAAAAATGGCTCTCCGTGATTAAGCCCAGGCCATGTGCTGGGTTCTCTTACTGCATTTAATCCTCACAAGATCCCTGTGAGTACAAGGTCATGAGTTCAATCCCCAGTACCTCCTAAAATAAAAAAGTAAGGGGGATGGATGTGGCCCAAATGCTTGGGCGTCCGTCTCCCATATGGAGGGACCGGGGTTCAATCCCCGGGGCCTCCCAGTAAAAAAAAAAAAAAAAAAAAAGTAAGAAAAATCATTGGTGGAGCAGATGGAGCTCAGCAGTTAGTTGAGCGTCTGCTTCGCATGTATGAGGTGCTGAGTTCAATCCCCAATACCTCCTAAAAACAAAACAAACATACAAAAAAACCAACTCAGGGAAGCCAGTGTAGCTCAGTGGTTGAGCGCCGGCTTCCCACATACGAGGTCCCGGCTTCAATCCCCAGTCCCTGTACCTACTGTTCTATTAACACCTTGGCACATGGCCTACAGAAGGTACATGGGGATCCCTAGAGGCATGGGTGCAGCTGTCATGACTCGTCCCTGTTTTACAGATGACAAAACTGAGTCACAAAGCAGTTCCGTAATTAGCCCCAAATCCCACAGCTGGTAAGTGGCTGAATTACATAGCATTACAAAGCTACCAGCAGAATGGAGATCACCCAGTGGCATTGATTGGGTGGTCTTCTGGCTCACCAAAAGCTCAGCCTTTCTGGGTCAAGTTTAGCAGACCCATTATCACGATTTTAAAATAGGGCCTCAAATTTTGTGTGTAATTCCTCTCCCCTTGAGTGTGGTGTTACTTAGCGACTCACTTCTTTTTTTTTTTTTTTTTTTTTTTCTTTTTAAGATTTATTTTTATTTATTTGTTTCAACCCTGGACCTCCTATATGGTAGACCGGAGCCCAATCACTTGAGCCACATCCGTTTCCTGCCACTCACTTCTAATGAATAAAATGTGAAAATTGAGCAAGGTGTGGCACTCCCCAAAAGGATTTCACTAAAAGCTCTGTGCGTCCTCCTTGCTCCCATTTTTGGATCCCTCCCTCTGGCAAAAACCAGCTGCCATGTCTTGAGGGCTCTCCAGCAGCCTTATGGTGGGGTCCACGTGCCATGGCCCTGCACTACCTGGCCAAGCAGGTGAGGAAACCACCTTGGAAGCAGATCTTGCAGCTTCCAAGACCCTGAATCAGAACCACCTAGCTAAGCCACACTGGGATTCCCACATTGTGGGAGATAATAACTGCTTACTGTTTTAAATCACCAAGTGTGGGGTTAATTTGTTATGCAGCAATAGCTAACTAATACATCCATTTTTATCAGCCTTTTGCCTGTTGTGTAGTATGATGGTTGTCCAGTTTGAAATTTAATTCAAAAGCCATCTCCCTTTTGGTGGGACAGGGAATTCACCGATGCATTGTATGGCCAAGACATTTTCCTTCCATCCCAGGTTCTTGCTAGACTACATTTCCCAGGCTCCCCTGTAGTTTGGTGTGACCACGTGAGTGAGTTCTGGCCAATGGAATATAAGTGAAAGTGATTTATTCCCCTTCCAGGCCTGGCCATAAAAACTTCCCATGTGATCCTCCGTGTTCTCTCTCTTTTCCCAGGACCACTTTGGAAATCACGTGGAAGATGGCAGAGCCTTGGAGCCTGAGTGGCTGTATGAAATAGAGACCTACCCCCACCATTACAGCACCCGCCTATTATAGACTATTATGAACTTCACAGGAATGAGAAAGAAACATCCATTGCAGTAAGCTACTGAGGCGTCAGGATTTCTTATGGCAGCTGGGTTACCGTAACTGATACATATGGCATTTCACAGGAGTTTCATTTATATGTACACTGATAGTAGGGAAATCCGTTCCACTCTTTTTTTTTTTTTTTTTAAGATTTAGTTTATTTATCTCTCCCCACCCCCTCATTGTTTGAACTTGCTGTGCCTGTTAGTCTTCCTTGTTTGTTTAGGAGGCACCAGGAACTGAACCCAGGACCTCCGATGTAGGAGGAAGGCACTTAATCACTTAAACCACCTCCATTCCCTGCTTTATTGTGTCTCTCATTATGTTATTCCTCCTGTGTCTCTTGTTGCGTCAGCTCGCCGAGCCAGCTCGCTATCTTCTTTAGGAGGCACCGGGAACCAAACCAGGGACCTCCCATGTGGTAGGCAGGAGCCCAGTCACTTGCGCCACATCTGCTTCCCTGTTCCATTCTTTGATTCCACTCAGCTACAGCTTCAATTCTTGCGTGCTGTCTTTTGCTCGGGAAACAATTACATGCAATTGCCTTGGGTAAGGGCCCAGCTTCTTTCTCAGGATCACATATCCCAGTGCCTATGTGACCCCTGGGCTGTGACTTTGGGGAGCATATGTCTGAATTGGAATGGCTCTTGGTCATTTTGGTCACGGGTTGGAAAGATCTTCATTTTTCAGCAGAGTCTTTGAATGCTGCGTCAGAGTTAGGGCGAATTCGAGTTACTCTAATAGTACCTAGGTGAGACCTCTGCATTTTCTATCTTTTTTTGAAAGGCATTTCAAGATCTCTGATCATTTTGCTGACTCTTCCCTTCTAGATACAGGCTACATGAGCACATCCTACAAAAATTCCCAAGGGGAAAAGCTCTTTCCCTGCCATTGGGAAAGCCATATCCTCCCGTGGGAAACAGTGTAGGATTTACCTGTGTGGGACCATGGTGGTTATCATATCCTAATCTCTAACCTATAGATCAAAAATTCAAGTGGATAATAATGAGTTTCTGTGCCTCAGTTTCCTCATCTTTCAAGTGGGGATAAAAATAACACCTACCCCAAAGGATTGACATGCAGATTGAGTCAGATAATGTCTAAAGCTCTTAGCACAGTGCCCAATGCATAACATTCCATAAATTATTACTATTAATAATATCACTATTGTGGTAGGGGTAATGATTACTGGCCCCAACAAAGAACAAAGGGATCTGGGTGTGTTTTTTTTTTTGAATTCTGAGTTCCATTCACATTTCCCCTGCGAACCTCTCCTGTCTCTGCTTTTTGGCTTCTGGTAGACCTGAGCACTGGGTGAGTTCTTTCCCAACACTCCTACCTGGGGTAGGCTGGTACTGGTTATAATGGCCACCTCTGACCTCTAGCCTGTGACAGGAAAACTACTTGTGTGGCTGGATCAAGACTTGCCTGAAGCTCCTTTACTGTTTGAGCCATTTTTGGCTGAATTTTTCCATTACCTATAACCTAAAAAGTCCTAGTAGATACAATGAATAAAGATGTTGACACAGGAAAGCGAAAGAAAAGTCCAGGAAACCACAGGTTGTTCTAGAAGATAAGTAAGCAATAGGAGATTAGCTTGGAAAGGTAGCTTTTATCCTCATTGTAATTACTTTTGTTCTGTAATAATAATAGTAACAACAGCTAATGCTTATTGGCTACTTATTACATGTCAGGTACTGTTTTAAGTTATTTAGTGTTAATCAATTCACTTAATTCTATGAGATAGATGTTCTCATTATCCTCATTTTTCAAAAAGATTTATTTATTTACTTTATATATTTATTTTTTATCTATTCCCTCCCCCCCAGATTTTTCTCTCATCTGTCTGCTCGCCTTCTCCAGGCAGCCCCGGAACCAAACCCGGGACCTCCCACATGGGAGGCGAGTGCCCAACGGCCTGAGCCACATCTGCTCCCCACAGGCTGCGGGGTCTGCTGGCTTGTGGGATCAGCTCGTTTAGGCATCTGCTTATTGCAAAGGGATGCAGCGTCTAGCTCGTTGCAGTGGGTGCAGGCGTCTGCTCATCTTTAGGAGGCACTGGGACCCGAACCCAGGACCTCCCATGTGGTACGCGGCTGCCCAACTGGTTGAGCCCCATCCACTTCCCCTCATTTATTTTTTATAAATGTTGGGGGCAGATGTAGCTCAAGTGGTTGGGTGCCTGCTTCCCATGTATGAGGTCCTGGGTTCAATCCCTGGCACCTCCTCAAAAACAAAACAAAATCTTTATTTTTTACAGATGTGGAAATTGGTGCACAAATAGGTTAAGTAATTTACCCAAGGTGCCACAGCTAGTAAATGAAAGGGCCAGGATTCACACTTCAGAGCCTGAACTCTTAACCACCATGCTATTGTTTGTAGTTTTCCGAGACCTATAAGAAGCTAAGAGATCTGCAACCTTACAGGCTATGGGTCAGATAGCTGCGGTGACCTTGAAAAAGGATTTAACCTTTTTAAACCCGTTTCCTCATCTATATAGCAAAACAGGGTTGCCATCAGGATTCAATTAAAAGAAATAATGTGTTGGGAGGCGGATGTGGCTCAAACGATGGGGCTCCTGTTTACCATGTGGGGGGCCCCAGGTTCGATTCCCAGGGCCTCCTGGTGAGGGCAAGCCGGCCTGCGCGGCGCGGTGAGCTGACACAGCAGGATGGCCCAGCAAAGGGAGACAGGCAGGCACGGCAAATGGACACAGTGAGCACAAGCAGCAAGGGGGGGTAAATAAATAAATTTTAAAAATCTCAAAAAATATATATTTTTTTTTTAAAAAAAAGAAAGAAAGAAAAAAAAAAAAAAAAGAAAGAATGTGTTTAAAGAGCTTGGTACCATAACTGGGATATAGCAGCTGCTCCATAAAATTCTCCCTGCCTTCCTGCTGAGCCTCGCTGGGCCTGCTCTAACTTTCTGCCTGAGATCTCCTACCTTGGCTGACCTACTGTGGCTCTCCTAGGGACAGCAAAAAGCACTTGCTCTTTGTGGCCGTAGTCCTATATAACACCGTCAAGAGTCTCCCAGAGAAAAGAGACACTGTCAGCCACCCCTGGGCTCTGTTTGGATCTCACTTGTCCACATATGGCAGGGGCATTGACTTCAAACATGTCTGCTTTCAAGTTGAGTACAGTCATTGTCTAAGCCACGACCCTCCAGTAATTTACTGATGAGGGCAGCTTGGTGATGGCGCAGAATATCAATGGGGAACTTTCCGGTTGGGCTGGTTGCCCGCAGCTGGGATGACCAGTGAGATGGCACCTGGGATTCCCACCTTGTCGAAACCCCCTCCTGGCCAAGTGGAAGCCCAGGGCACCTCCAGAGGGGTGGAAGTGGAATGGGGGTTGCCCACAGCTGGTGTACGTGAATCTGAAGTGTGCATCTGTGAAGCAATGTCCAGAGACAAAACTGGGGTTAATCTGAAGCACCGGAGAGGGTAGGAAGACCCCAGGAATAAAGCAGTGGGGTGGAGACTATGGGAACTAGGCTGAAACCAAGGTGAGGGACTTCCCAGCCTGGGGGCACAACTGCAGGGACCTTTAAAAAAAATTTTTTTTTGTTTGTTTGGGGATAATTTTAGATTTACAGAAAAGCTGCAAAAAAGATAATACAGAGAGTTCCCGTATACCCTTCACCCAGCTTCCCCTAATGTTAAAAATCTTACATAACCATGGTTGTCAAAACTGAGAACCGAGGTTGGCACGGTGTCTAGACTTTATTCAGAATTCACCAGCATTTCCCACCAATGGCCTTTTCCTGTGTCAGGATCCCTTCCAGGACTCCACGTGATGTTTCCTCACGTCTCCTTCTCTACTCTGATCTGTGAGGATTTCTCAGTCTTTCCCTGTTTTTCATGTTCTGGGTGCTTTTTTTTTTCAGGAGGTACCGGGAATTGAACCCGGGACCTTGTACGTGGGAGGCAGGCACTCAACCACCGAGCTACATCCGCTCCCTCTGCATGCTTTTTATGAGGACTGGTGATCAGGTATTTTGTAGACTGTCTCTCAAATTAGGCTTCTCTGGTGTTTTCTCGTGATCAGATCAGGCTTATAGGCTTTGGGGAAGAATAGCACAGAGACAAGGGACTCTTCTCATCCCCTGGTATTGGGGGACGGGCTGTCAACATTTCTTATCAGGGAGACGTTTCCCTTTGACACTTGGGGAAGATGGTGTCTCCAGGTTTCTCCACTGTGAGTGACTATTTTTCACTTGTTTCATTCAACTCTTTAGAAGCAAGTCTCTAAATCCAGCCCATGCTCAAGGGGGTGGAGGGAATTAAGCTTCATCTCCTGGAAGGGAGAGTATCTACCTATATCATTTGAAGTGCAGAGGCTTCCAAAAATTATTGGAACACCTGCTTTAAGGGCGTCCTCCCAGCTCAGACCCACCCCTTCTCAGGGACCAGTTCCCATGGGGCAGTTTTTTGCCGAGCAGCTCATTCTCAAATTGGAAAACCCCAAGATTTCCTCCTGGCTACTTCAGTGTCATCAGAACAGCTATTTAGAGACAGAACGGGTGAAATCTGTCCATAGGGATGTTGTCTGCAGCCAGCTATGAGCCCCCTGCCCCCTGGTGTGGTGCAATACGAGGGTCAGAGATACAGGTCCACTGTCCAAGTCACTTCCTTCCTGCCTGACCCAGCTAAGTTGGGGCCCCAACCCCATCCGAGACTCCCTCCCTGCTGGCATTCCCCCGGCGTGGCTCCCTCCAGCTTTTCTAGGTGGTCCCCTGATCCTAACCCCTCCCTGTATGACCCCAAAAGCCTCGTCCCCTAACCCCCACACCATCCTACACTCACCGCTGATGCCCTCCAGGAAGCCTCTGTGGGCCCTGGAGATCCCAAGTCTCTCCCTGGACCCGATTCTTTCTGTCTCATTTGGTTTTCAGACTTAACTAATCTCTCAGTTACCAAACCATCCCGTCCTCCCCACAGCTAGACAAAAATGAAACTCGGAATGGATCTTCCAGGGTAGAATCGGGGAGCCTGCATTTTAACCAGCACCCCGTGGGGTCTAAAGACCACACCTCAAGCGGAAAAGTTTTCTTCTGGCCTCTTTTGTCACACTCCTGCTTCTACCCCCGGGGAGGGTTTTGGATGATTCAAGAAGTCCTCCTTCCCGTCAGTTCTATTTCGGGTTTAAGGACAACCCTGGAGCCCACGGTTCATTTACCAAGCCAAAATGCCTGGCGTCTCCTGACTGCTGGCTCCCTAGCAGGGCTCTGTGCTCACAAGCACTTGCATAAAATAGAATCACAAGTCCCCTTAAAGACGGTTCGGTCTAAGGAGCTGAGAGGTTCAGAGATCTGAAACTCTCAGACGCTGTCCAAGGTCCAAGGTCATGAAGTCTGGATTCATTCATTCATTCGTCCGCTCCCTCGGTCTACAAATATTTGTTGAGCATCCACTATAGGCCAGACATTGATCTGGGTGAACAAAAGATAAAGCCCCTGTCCTCATGGAGCTTACAACCCATAAGGGGGCACGAGATTATCACAAATAAACGTATGCTGACAAATATTAACGAGGAAAGCAAAGCGGCATGAGAGGACACGGTAGGATGGAGGATGGTGAGGCTTGGCCTCTCCAAGGAGGTGGCATTTAAAAGACTTGAAGGAAAGGAGAGAACGCATCATGCAGCAGTCTGCGGGAAAGAACCTTCCCCCAACAGGTGCGGATCCCGTGACACTGGACGGCGGGGCCAAGTTTCCAGTGGGCATTATGCAAGCACCGCTCCCTCCCCCGTCTTCTAAGCAAGCCAGATACACAGGGCATCCCATCAGTGGATGCCTGACAACCCTCCCTGGCAGGGTTCCCCGCTCTCAGCCAGCACCCCTTCCCTGGTGACCTTGCACACGAGCTCCTGCTTGCTAAGTGGGAAGCCTGCAGCTGCCTCCTGGCTCAGGCATCTATATGCCCTCAGTTACAATATTATTTATAACAGCCCTAGAGGAGAGAGCATGGGTTCTTCCAGATGTAGCCTGAGGACACGAGAGGCTAGCAAACACTCTGGACGGCGAGCAAAGTTTTCTTCTTATCTCAAAAAGCTCGCCGGAGGAGCAAATATTTGAAAACGGCTTTTCCAATCCACACACCACAGAGAAGGAGCACGTTAACTTCTAGGAAGTGTCCCAGTGGTGCAGGTTCTTGAAGCCATGGTGCCAAGCCCCACAGCTCGTTAGAGGGGTAAGGCGACCCGAGGAGGCTCAGAACTCCCCAGAAGGAAAAGAGAGCAAGAATCTTGCCCCTCTTACTTTCAAGTCTCTTCTTTTCCTTTCGTCATCGCCATAATGGAGGCCATCTGGATTGCCAGGGAAAAAACGTGGTACTGGATTAGGTCTCCAGTAGCCAAATTCTTCAGGGAATTTTTTTTTCTCCCTTTTAATTAAGCCTATTCAAGAAGCTGAAATACAAAAAAAAAAAAAAAAAATTCTGGAGGTAACAGATGTATCAACGCGGAGGCTGGAAGAAGTGAGGGTTTTTTTTCGTGGGATGGTTACCGCTGAAATTAGAGCCTAATTAATACCTGGAAAGAAGCTGCACTCCCATTTTTTGGTATGTTGATGGCTGCTGGGTTTTTGTTTGTTTTTTGGGGGGTTGTTTTGGTTTGGGTTTGCTTGTTTGCTTTCGCTTCTGGTAGTCTCTGATCGTCTCCCACCTTGGCCCCAGGAACACATCCAAGTTATTTTTTTAATCATCATCAGCTTTATCAAGTTAGGTTCCCCCCTCCCCCCCAAAAATGATAAAGGAGTAGAAACAAGAGATCGTTCACAGACATTCATTTTTTAAAAAGGATTTATTTTATTTATTCCACCACCACCCCTCATTGTTTGAGCTCACACCAGGAACTTTTTTTTTTCTTTTAACCGGGAGGTCCTAGGGATCGAACCACGGTCCCTCCATATGGGAGACGGACGACAAACCTCTTGAGTCACATCCGTTTCCCATCGCACCAGGAACTGAACCCGGGACCTCCCATGTGGGAGAGAGGTGCTCAATCACTTGAGCCACCTCAGCTCCTTGCTTTGTTGTGTCTCTCATGGTCTCTCTTCTTTGTGTCTCTTTGTTGCATCACTGTTGCATCAGTTCATCGTGCCTGCCTGTCGCATCAGCTCACCTTCTCCAGGAGGACCCAGGAACCGAACCTAGGATGTCCCACGTGGTAGGTGGGAGCCCAATCACTTGAGCCACATCCGCTTCCCTAGACATTCATTTCTTACCCAACAGAGACCACAAAAGCAATAGTTCAGCTCCCACAGTGATGTAGGGTGATCTCATGTCACCCTTCCGATTGTACTTGGTTTGCTGCAAGGTCAAGGAGGGCTTTGTCTTGTTCTAAGCTGAGGATTCTGCCAGAGGCACCCAGTCAGGCTGTCTCGGGTCTGGGCTGGGCAGCCCCTGGCAGGATCTTACGTGAAATGACCAGAAACCTGAGGATCAGGGCAGGGCTCCAACTGCCCGCTGCCCCAGTTGGCTGCAGACTCAAGTCTTCATGATGAGGTTGACATGCAGCTAACAAGGAACGTTTAGGGACAGGACCGGAGAGAAACTGTCCCAAGCTGTTAAAGAGATGCAAACACTCGTCTTAGCGAAGCCAGTGGTTTGAGCGCCTGCTTCCCATGTACGAGGTCCCTGGTTCAATCCCTGGTACCTCCTTTGAAAAAAAAAAACAGCTAAAAGGGCCTCTGCCCATTAAGGCTTATGTAGAGGCTGAAGTGTACTGGCTGGTGCAAGAGGGTGGAATAAAATGGAGCTTCTCAGGACAAATGGAAGAGAACAGGGCTCTGGGTTAATTCCAGGGACCCCCCTCTGTCAACCCAGGGATCTGCAGGTGCAGTCGGGCCAGCTTTCTAGACTGATTAGCCGTGGGAGGAGATAGACATTAGAAGAGGGAAATGGGGAGATGCGCTAATGTAGATAGAGGCCCCTTATTTGGTAGTAGGCAGGATCAGTACTGATTATCGGTTGTCCATTGAAAAGAGAAAGAACAGGAAAAAGTGGAAGAGTAGAGGTTGCCTGGCTGCTTAAATTCAGTAATTTCCTACCTTATGTCACACATGAAAATAGCCCAGATGGATTAAAAAGCCCACTTAGAGAGTAGATGTAGCTCAAGTGGTTGAGCGCCTGCTTCCCATGTACTACAAGGTCCCAGGTTCAATCCCCGGTACCTCCTAAAAACAAACAAATGGAAAAACCGACTCTCTTTAGGGAGTGGATGTAGCTCAGTGGTTGAGCACCTGCTTCCCATGTACTACAAGGTCCTGGGTTCAATCCCTGGTACCTCCTAAAAAAAGAAAAGAAAAGAAGCAGGCAATTCACAGAAGACAAAATAAATATTTTTATATATATCCATGTCCATACACACATACACATATAAAAATATATATATACACACACATAAACAATTTTTTCCAACCTCCTCAACTAGTAATTAGGGGAACGATAAACTGATATTATTTATTACTTATAGCAATACCTGAATAAATGAATGTGTGTGTGATCCCATTTATGTAAGAAGAAACTTCTGTATATGTAAATGTAAATCATTGTAAATAAATGCTAGAAAAATGTCAAGAAGGATACACACTGTGGTATGAGCTATTTATTGAGGGCTTCTCCAATGCACCATGTTTTGTTCTAGATACACACACACACACACACACACAAAATGCAAACAAGGCTGCCGCTCCAGAGAGTGGATATTCTAATGGAGGAGATAGATTATAATCCAGTGAAATGAGCAAATGGTTTGGTTCCTAGAAAATGCTACTTGCTAGGAACTAAACAAACAGGTTGCTCTGAAAAAGACTAAACAGATAGGGGAGATGTGAGGGAGATATAAAATAATGCCTGAAGGTCTGAGAGAAGATATTCCTCATAGGGAAATGGAGACACCACTCAGAAGCAAGAGCAGGCCAGGGTGCCTCAGCACGTCCCAGAGGGAGGTGGGCCGTGAGGTTAGGGTGAAGAGACCTGCAAGGTCACCTAGGGCCTTGGAGGCCCCTGTGAGTGATCAGTTCTGGGGAAGGGAGTAGGATTTTCACCTTTTGCTCTATACACTTTATCTTTTCTTTCTTTCTCTTCTTTTTTTGTTTTAACAAAAAGATATGTTGGTTCATGTGGCATGGTATAATTACAAAAATTCTAAGTAACAAAAGTCAAGCATTTCCAAGTTTCGTCATCTGTGGCCTTGTGATATATATACATATATACATATATATATATATACATATATACATATATACATATATATATATTTTTTTTTTTTAAGGAGGAACTGGAGATTGAAACCAGGACTTTGTACATGGGAAGCAGGCTCTCAACCACTTGAGCTACATCTGCTTCTAGAAGTTACCTGGGGAGCTTTTTTTTTTATTTGCAGTACCGGGGTTGGGGACTGAACTCAGGACCTCAGACATGGGAAGCAGGCACTTAACCAACTGTGCTACACCCACTCCCCTTATTGATAATAAGGAGGAAGAGCTTATTGGCTCTTCATTTCTCAACTGAACCACTGCGGTGGGTGGCCGCCTAGTTTCTTCACTTTCATTTTCCCACCGCCACCCAATCCATGCCCCACAGTGAACAGAATGGCAGTTTAAAATGCAAACCTGACCATGCCACTTCCCTCTCTGACTATCTTGGGAAAAACATCATGGTCCTCAGCCAACCTCCCCAGCTTCATTCATCTTGCCCCTCTCACTCCCACACTCCCATCAGGCTGGCTCCACAGACGTCTTTCTGTTCCTGAAACTGGCCATTGTTGCCTACTCTAGACTTTGTACACGCGTTCTCTCTGCCTGGAAAGCTTCCCCTGCCTCTTCTCCTGTGGCTTCCAATGGAAAGTCTTCCCTGCCACTCTCCCATGCTCCCCAAAGTAGTCAAAAGAAGGAAGTGGATGTGGTCAAGCGATTGGGCTCCTGTCTACCATATGGGGAGTCCAGGGCTCAATTCCTGGGGCCTCCTGGTGAAGACAAGCTGGCCCGAGAGGAGAGCTGGCCTACACGGAGTGCCGGCCCTCACAGGAGGTACATAAATAAATCTTTAAAAACAAAAACAACAAAGTAGCCAAAAGAACATCAACTTTATTATACACAAGTGCCCTGTTTTACACCATGATCAAGTCCATGGAAATGCTTGTATATATCCAATTGGCTTAGTCTAGAAGATCTTGAGCTATATCAGTCAAGTTTGTGTCATTTCTACTTCTGGATTTACATCAATGACATAAGCTTTAAATTTCTAGTTCAATGCTTTTAGGAAAGCAAACATACTTTCATAAATCCAACAGACCCAAAAGGTTGCCAGATCGAATCCAACAGCATATCAAAAGACTTATACATCATGACCAAGTGGGATTTATTCCTGGTATGCAAGGCTGGTTCAACATAAGAAAATCAATCAATGTAATACACCATATTAACAAATTGAAGGAAAAAAAACACATGATCATCTCAATAGATACAGAAAAGGCATTCGACAAAATCCAACATCCTTTTTTGATAAAAATACTTCAAAAGATAGGAATAAAAGGAAAATTCCTCAATATGATAAAAGGCATATATGAAAAACCCACAGCCAACATCATACTCAATGGGGAAAGGTTGAAAGCTTTCCCCCTAAGATCAGGAACAAGACAAGGATGCCCACTGTCACCATGTTATTCAACATTGTACTAGAAGTTCTAGCTAGGGCAATTAGACAAGACAAAAAAATTAAAGGCGTCCAAATAGGAAAAGAGGAAGTAAAATTCTCACTGTTTGCGGATGACATGATCCTGTATTTAGAAAATCCTGAAGTATCCACAACAAAGCTACTTGAACTAATAAATGAGTTCAGCAAAGTGGCAGGATATAAGATCAACACGCAAAAATCAGTAATGTTTTTGTACACTAGTACTGAACAAGCTGAGGAGAAAATCAGGAGGAAAATTCCATTTTCAATAGCAACAAAAAGACTCAAATACCTAGGAGTTAATTTAACCAAGGAAGTACAGGACCTAAATGCAGAAAACTACAAAACAATGCTAAAAGAAATTTAAAAAGACCTAAACAAATGGAAAGACATTCTGTGTTCATGAATTGGAAGAATAAATATCGTGAAGATGTCAATCTTGTCCAAACTGATTTATAGATTCAATGCAATACCAATCAAAATCCCAACAGCTTACTTTACAGAATTAGAGAAGGCAATTACCAAATTCATCTGGAAGGGTAAGTGCACCCGAATAGCCAAAAGTATTCTAAAAAAGAAGATCAACATTGGAGGAATATCACTGCCTGACCTCAAAACATATTACAAAGCTACAGTGGTCAAAACAGCATGGTACTGGAATAAAGATAGACATATTGATCAGTGGAATAGAATTGAGAATCCAGAAATATACCCTCACCTATACAGTCAACTGGTTTTTTGTTTTTGTTTTTGTTTTCCTTTTACCAGGAGGTCCCAGGGATCAAACCCAGGTCCCTCCATATGGGAGACGGATGCCCAACCATTTGAGCCACATCCGCCCCCCAGTCAACTGGTTTTTGACAAACGTACCAAGCCCACGTTGATGGGAAAAAATAGTCTCTTCAACAAATGGTGTTGGGAGAACTGGATCTCTATAACCAAAAGAATGAAAGAGGACCCCTATCTCACCCCCTATACAAGAATCAACTCAAAATGGATCAAAGATCTAAATATAAAAGCCAGGACCATAAAACTACTAGAAGAAAATGTAGGGAAACATCTTCAAGACCTTGTAGTAGGTGGTGGTTTCTTGGACCTCACACCCAAAGCACGTGCAACAAAAGAAAAAATAGATAAGTGGGACCTCCTCAAAATTAAACACTTTTGCACCTCACAGGACTTTGTCAGAAGGGTGAAAAGGCAGCCGACTCAATGGGAAAAAATATTTGGAAATCACATATCTGATAAGGGTTTAATATCCAGGATATATAAAGAGATGTTACAACTCAACGATAAAAAGACAAATGACCCGAATAAAAAATGGACCAAAAACTTGAATAGACATTTCTCCAAAAAAGAAATACAAATGGCAAAAAAACACATGAAGAAATGCTCAACATCACTCATGATTAGGGAAATGCAAATCAAAACTACAATGAGATATCATTTCACACCTATCAGAATGGCCACTATTAAAAAGACAGAGAACTACAAGTGTTGAAGAGGATGTGGAGAGATAGGAACACTTCTTCACTGTTGGTGGGAATGCAGCATGGTACAACCACTGTGGAGGACTGTTTGGCAGTTCCTAAAGAAGTTGAATATAGATTGCCATGTGACCCTGCAATACCACTACTGGGTATATACCCAGAAGAACTGAGAGCAGTGACACGAACAGATATCTGCACACCGATGTTCATAGCCACATTATTCACCATTGCCAAAAGTTGGAAACAACCCAGGTGTCCATCAACAGATGAATGGATAAACAAACTGTGGTCTATTCACACGATGGAATATTATGCAGCTGTAAGAAGAAATGAAGGGAAGCAGCTGTGGCTCAATCAGCAGGGCTCCCGTTTACCATATGGGAGGCCCCAGGTTCGGTTCCCGGGGCCTCCTGGTGAAGGCAAGCCCGCCTGCACGGTGTGGTTAGCTGACCCAGCAAGCACAAGCAGCAAGGGGGGGATAAATGAATAAATAAATAAAATCTTTAAAAAAAAAAAAGAAGAAATGAAGTCATAAAACATATGGCAACATGGATGAACCTGGAGGACATTATGTTGAGTGAAGCAAGCTAGACACAAAAGGACAAATACTGTATGAATGCATTACTATGAACCAAATATATTGTGTAATATAATGTTTGATTAAAAAAAAAAAATTTACATGTATCCATTACATTTTTTTTTTTATTATGGGTAAAAATCAAAATTCTCACAATACATACAAACATTTGCAAAATGATATATAAATATATATGCATATATGTGTATTTGCTTACAAAAATGTTATTTATATATATATATATATATATACATATATTTTAAGAGGTGCTTAGATTACCCAAAATATTACACGGAACCCACTGGGATTCCCACATTGCCCACCTCCCACACTTCCCACCACATCCCACACAAACATCTCCCACAAGTGTGGTCCACCACCCTCAATGAACTTACACATCCTGGAGCCTTGCCACCAACCATAGACCACAGTTCACACTGTAGACCACACTCTCTCCCACTCAGTTCTGAGTGGTGTGTGCTGATTTAAAATGGCCTACATCCGTTGCCACAACAGTACTCAGGACAACCTCCAACTCCCAAAGAAGCCCCTGTATTTCAACTGCTCATCCCCTCCCTACCCCAAAAGTGTCAAGTGGCCACTGGCTCCACCTCATTGTTATAATTTCTTGCATTGCTAGAATCACCATATGTGAACAAGAGAATACCATCAAGTCCACTCTAGTCCATAGTTCTCCATTACATTTAATTGAGAAATTTATATATTTATTCATCTGTGTTTACTTTTTAGTTTTTAATTGTTTATGTTTTCAATTATTAAATGTACAAAATAAAGTTAAAAAATATATATATTAGATGCAACTCAAAAAAAAAAAAAAAAAGGTTGCCAGAGTTTTGCCATGAAGCCTCAGATTTTAGCGCATTTCTGAATTCATGTGTTCATGACCAAAATTCCATGTATACATCATCATTGTTAGAGGCACAATAAACCTTTAGCCCAATCATTTCCTGTCAAAACAGAGTCTTATAACAGGAAAAAAAAACTGGATATCAGATATTATCTGAAGGTTGAATTCCAAAGACAGCTGGCAAAAAATCAAGACATAACTCATTTTTGTTAACTCTAAGTATCTCTTCTAAAACAACTACTGCAATACACTAAATGTGCAATTCTTTCAAACCAGGGCAGTTTAGCCATGGAAAAATAAAGCAACCCCACGTATACCTGCCCAAACTACTGGGGAAGAATAGACACCTGCATTTTAATGAACGGATCAGCGACACTCTTGTTTTTCCTGCAGGTGCGTGTCTGGGAGTGCAGGTGTCTTGGATCATCACTAAGCAAACACCATGTCGTGAGCTACCAAGGCAATTACAATTTAGATCCCCCTGATCCCTTTTCTTTTTCCCCCGACTTTATTTTGTACATTTAATAATTGAAAATATAAACAATTAAAAACTAAAAAGTAAACACAGATGAATAAATATATACATTTCTCAATTAAATGTACTGGATACATATAATTTTTTTTTTTAATTGAACAATATGTTAGACAATATATTTGGTTCATAGTAACGCATTCATACAGTATTTGTCCTTTTGTGTCTGGCTTGCTTCGCTCAACATGATGTCCTCCAGGTTCATCCATGTTGTCATATGCTTCACAACTTCATTTCTTCTTACAGCTGCATAATATTCCATCATGTGAATAGACCACGGTTTGTTTATCCATTCGTCTGTTGATGGACACCTCGGTTGTTTCCAGCTTTTGGCAATGGTGAATAATGTTTTTGGTTTTTTTTTAAGAAAAGTCATTCCTTGTGCTGAAAACTCTATAAAATAAGAAACCCATCTAAAAGTGGAATTTCAAGCATGGCCCTATTCCTACTTTCCGAGGTAAAAAATTGACCTAAGTAGGTTTGTGACAAATAGTGATAAACGTACATGAAAATATACTGATGTCAGTAACAAAAGGTCCAAGTGTTCCCCACATATAGAACTATACAGATTCGGGGGCGGATGTGGCTCAAACGGATGGGCGTCCGTCTGCCATATGGAGGGACCTGGGTTCGATCCCCGGGACCTCCCGGTAAAATAAAATATATATATATATAGAAGGCGCATGGGCTGCCAGGCTCTGTGTGCCGGTGAGCCGCCAGGCCCCGGGAGCCATGCAGTAAGATGGTGACGTAACAGGGGAGAGACGCAGGGGAAAGACAAGACGAGATGCTCCGAAAGCTCTGAAAACCAGGAACCGAGGTGGCGCAGGTGGCAGGACACCTCTCTCCTACATCGGAGGTCTCCAGGATCGAATCCTGGTGAAGACTGGAGGAGGAGGATGAGAAGAGATGGCAGGAAACAAACACAGAGACTTGCCCAGCGAATGGACACAAAACAGCAAATGGGGAGGGGGGTGGTTAAAATGGATAAAGTAAATAATAAATAAATCTTTAAAAAAAAAAAATACAATTGATAAAAAAAAAAAAAAAAGAAATATACAGATTTTTAGAAACACCCAGCATACTAAGAAACCGACACTCTTAAGTGGTAGTATAAGTTTAGCTTATGGCCCTCAGTGGTGGGAAATGGCGTGCTAACACTTGGGAAGACTTTATATTTTTCAAAGGCATGCCCTGTTAGCCTCTGCCTCCTCCAGCACTAAGGGAAAATAGGTGTTGGCGAGTCCTCTTGAAGCTGCTCCTCCTCACCAGCTCCCCCCTCCTGTCACCAGCCTGTCCTCTGCTCAGTTTTCTGCAGGTCTCAGCCAAAGGGACCAGGAGAGAAAAGGAGGTTGGCCTGGACCCCTCACCTCCTGTCCTGACCCTCCCGTCTCCTTCAAACCATGACTCCAGGTGGTAATGGGAATGTAACACTCTTTCCTGAGGACTCCCTGACCCCTTTAATTCTGGAAAATCCTTGGGGGTCAGGGGAGATTGGTTAGACAGAGAGAACACCACTGTGATGCAAAGGCTTAGATGTGTGAAATAGTGGAGGAAACCTGAGTTTGAAGAGCTACAATTAGTTAAGAATAGAGCATGAACATGGGGCGGGGGCAGGAGGGGGGGGGAAGTAACTCCTTTGTTTACTTATTAATTTATGCATTCATTCTACAAATATTTATTGAATGTCTATTATATGCCTAGCACTCTGTAGGAAATGCATTGGTGAATAGAAGCTATGGTTGCTGCTGCCCTCATGAAGCTTATAGTCTAGTGAGAGAGCTTTTAAAGAAGTAAATACAAACTAATAAAGAATGCAAATTTGGGGAGTGGGTGTGGCTCAGTGGTTGAGCGCCTGCTTCACATGTACAAGGTACTGGGTGGGTTCAAGCCCCAGTATCACCCAAAAGAAAAAGAAAGAATGCAATCGTGATAAGTGTTGTGAAACAAACAGGAAACAGGTGGTGCTAACACCGAATGAGGGAGCATGGAGAGCCTTCTTTCTATACAGTGCCTGGGAAGGCTGATCTCAGGACATGTAAGCTGAGAAGGAGCCAGTCATGGGATGAGCATTCTCGCCCGAGAGACCATAGAAGCCAAAGGCCCTGAGGGAAAATAGCTCCGTATGTTCAAAGAATAAATAGGAGGTCAGTAGAGCAGGAGGGCCGTGAGCAATGGGGAGAGAGGCATGAAATAAGAGCAGAGAGGTAGCCAGGAGATGCATACACAACGGCTGTCATTCTGTGCCACTAGGCCATAGCCAAGAGTTTGAACTTTGTTCTAAGAGCAACACAACACAATAGAAGGGTTTTAAGCAGGATTGGCATCATAATATAGTTTGAGAAGGTCAATCTGACTGCAAGGTGAGATTTGGTACGCTAGCCGGAGAAATTTGTATGGTGGCTATTGGAATGGCCCAGTTCTGAGAGGATGGTTTGGACCAGTTAGTGGAAGCAAGATGTGAACAGATCCAAGATATATTGTGGAGGTAGAATTGACAAGACAGTGTTGGATTAGATGTAGGGAATGGAATGGCAGAAGCCATAGGTGATTCTTGGGTCTATGGCTTGAGCAACTGGGTGGATACATCTGAGATGGAGAAGACCAAAGAAGAACGGATTGGAGGTGGGGCTGCATATCAGCAATTCATTGAGGACATGTTTAAGTTGGAGATACCTGACAGACTCCAGGCAGAGGTGTTGTGTAGGCATTTGGATATTTTATCTGGGATTCAGAGGAGAGGGCTGGGCTAAGATACAAAGCCAGGAGCGGTCAGCATCTCTGAGTTTGAAGAGATACAAATAGTCTGTCGAAACTGGAGCATAAAACCAAATGATGATGATGGACAACCCCCATCCCAAAACACAGAGAATATCTACAACTGCAAGCAAAAGAGTTCCTTCTATCTGTCTCATAAGATCTAAGCACCCTCTCGAACCGAGGCAGAGTGGGCATCACCATCCCAGAATCCTCAAGGTTGAGAAATGAACAAGCATAAGATGGGAACGCAACCATGGACAAAGTAAACGTATTAATATTGTAGTGATGGAAGAACATGTAACACTGTTATATAGTGGTCACCAGAGGTCCTGAGGGGAGGGGGAGGGTAGAATAGGTGGAACATGGGGCATTGGAATTAAGTGTAAACCACAATGTAAACCAGAGTCCTTGGTTAGTAGCAATGCTTCAGTATTTATTCATCAGTTGTAAGAAATGTACCACACAATTGTAAGGTGTTAGTAATAGGGGAAGATGGGGGAGGGGGAGGGTATATGGGAATCCCTTATGCTTTCAATGTATGCTTTTCTGTAATCTAAAACCTCTTTTAAAATAAAGTTTATTATATTTTTTAAAACATGAGAAAAATGAACACGAGGGATATGATGTCTTCATTTATTTAGCACCACGGGACTGGTTGAAAAACCTAGAGTGTGTAGCAAGCAAAAACCACCCAGGATTGAGCCCTGAGAAACTCCCACATTAGAGGCTGGGAAGAGAAGGAGAACGCACTTAGGAAACTGGGGAGGAGCTAACAAGATAGGAGAAAACGCCAGGAAATATGAATCACCAGAAGTAAGAGAAGCGCGTGTTTCCAGAGGGGGATGGCCAGGTAAAACCAATGATCAAGAGGATCTGTCAATAGATTTAACAACAGTGAAATCACTGGTACACTGACGAGAGCCATTTTAGAAAAATAGCAAGGACTAGAGCCAGCTTGGAATGCAGGAAAGAAGGAACAGGAAGTGAAAAAGCGGGATGGGCATTTAGAGACAACAGTTTTTGAGAAGTTTGACTTTAAAGAGCAGCAGAGTAATGGGACGGTAGCTGGAGGGAAATGAGAGGACAAGAGGCTCATTTGTTCCTTTATGATGCGAGATACTAAAACACCAGTATGATGATCAGGGGGTAAGGGAAATAGCAGGAGTACACAGAAAAGGGAATATCGGAAGAAAAGAAGTCCTAGAGAATGGGAGAGGAAAAGGGATCAAAAACACCAGTGAAGGAACTGGACTTTTTTTTTTTTTAGGAGGAGAGACACTTTTCCAGTGGTATCTAGGTGGAGTAAAGAAGAAAATGGGCAGGTAAGAGTATAGATTTGGAGGTGGGAACATGAAAGATTTCTATTATGAGAGTTTCTATTTTTTCAATAAAGTATGAGTGAGGTCATCAGGGCTGTAGTTGACTGGAAGATGACGTTGGAAAGGGTCATATTATATAGGACTTGATATGTCCTACTAAGGAGATTGAATTTTATTCTCTAGGTGCTAGAGAGCTTTTGAAAAAACAACGAAGATGCAGTAATAAGAAAGCAAACAGCTCATTACGAAAAATGAGCAAAAGATGTTCAACATCATTAGCCATTAGGGTTACGCTTATTAAACCACAGTGCGGGGGAGCGGATGCAGCTCAGTGGTCGAGCACCTGCTTCCCATGAACGAGGTCCTGGGTTCATTCCCCGGTACCTCCTATAAAATCAATCAATAAAAACCACAGTGTGATATCACTAAACAGTCAGCAGAATGGTTAAAAAACAAAACAAAACTGACAATAACAAGTGTTGGTGAGAATGTGAAACACAGGGGCTCTCATGCACTGCTGGCGGGAATGCAAAATGGTAGGCATTCTGGAAAATAGGTTGGCGGCTTTTCATAAAATTAAATACACAATTACCATAGGACCCGGCGATCTCATGCCTAGGTGTTTATGCTAGAGAAAGAAAACGTATGTTTGCTCATAAACCTATGCTTGAATGTCTCTAACAGCTTTATTTATAATCACTGCATACTGGAAACAGTTCTATCAAAAAAATCAAATACAAGAAGACTATGGAGGGGGTGCTGCAGTCCAGCTAGGCGCATTGGGACAGCAGAGTGGTGAGTTCCCCGGGTTTTCGTGTCGCCTGGTATATCCCAGACTCGGAGCTGAGTAAGATGGCAACCCAGAAAGGCCCATGGGTGCTCATTTTAAAAAGCCCCTATAAAAGCTTGCTCTCTCTAGCCAAAGGGACAGCCTAGCAAGACAGAAAACGTTAAGACTAAGACCACTCTGCTCCAGCCAGCACCACGGAAAATACCGGGGTCCCCACCCCCACCTATGCCATCAAAGCCCGGGTGGGGAGCCTTAGACTTCCTCCCCTTCCAGGCTGTAAGGAGGCACCCCTAGTCCCCCACTAGGAAGGTGTCAAAAATGGCTGAGTAGGGGAGCCGATGTAGCTCAAGTGGTTGAGCGCCAGGTTCCCACATATGAGGTCCCAGGTTCGAGCCCCAGTACCTCCTAAAAAAAAAAAAAAAAAAAAAAGGCTGAGTAGAGAGTCAGGACTTTCACCTCTAAAAGTGGTGACCACCCCACCTCTCTCCAACCCCGTCTACCTTACTCCACCCCCATGGTGTCAGTGGAGACTTCACAAGGAGCCTGGACTTCCACCTGCCCCTCCCATAATGAGGCACCCCTGCCTCCCTGCTGGAGTGATGTCACAGGAGGCTTAATGGAAAGTCAGGACAGCCTGGCAATAATGAGCCTCCACCCCCATGCTGCCGTGTCACTGGAGGCCATGGGGGGGTGGGGGCTGGGCTGTTTAATCCCGTTGAATGATATCCTTGGGAGTGGTTGAGATGGGAATGAGATGGTGGATCTGGATATCTGGGCAAGGGGAGTGGTTACCTTGAGTTCTTGTATGAGTTTTGTATTTTTTTTGCAACTGTCCTGTAAGTTTTAAATTATTTCAAAATAAAGAGTTTAAGGGAAAAAACAACATAATTTTGCTTACAAAATTCACTTCAAATATAATGATATGGGCAGGTTGACAGTGAAAGGATGGAAAAGGATGTATCATGTGAATATTAATCAAAGGAAAGCAGAAAAGGAATGCTATGATATTAGATAAAGTAGATTTCAGAGCAAAGAAAATTACCAGAGACAAAGAGGGACATTATATTAGCATAAAAAGGTCAATCCATCAAGAAAGCATAGCAGTCCTAAATACATATGCACAAAGCAATAGAGGCTCAAAATACATGAAGCAAAAACTTATAGCACTGAAAAGTGAAATAGACAAATCCACAAAAATAGTTGGAGATGACAGCACCCCTCTCTCAACAACTGATAACTCAACCAGTAAGTTCTTCTTGGCATTTCTCGTACAGTGCAGTTCACCTAACAGCAACAGAATGCATGTTCTTTTCAAGTGTCCACAGAACATATAACAAGATAGGCATATCCTGGGCCACAAAACAAACCTCTACAAATTTGAAAGAATTGACAACACATCAATCAATTCTGACCAGTTATGTTATATTTTCATTTTTATTCAGTTCAATGTATCTTTATTTCCCTTGAGGCTACATCTGTTATTTTCCTGTTGAATCTAATTTGATTCTACTGAGGTCAGAGAAAACATTCTGTACGTCTCAAATCGATACTTTAAGGTCCCACTTCAAGAACCTAGAGGAGGGGGCGGATGTGGCTCAACTGGTTGGGCGTCCGTCTACCATATGGAGGGACCTGGGTTCGATCCCCGGGACCTCCCGGTAAAATAAAAAAAAAAAAAAAAAAAAAGAACCTAGGGGAAAGAAATCAAAACAAACCCAAAGAAAGCAAAAGGAAAGAAATAATAAAAATAAGAGCAGAAATAAATTAAACTGAAAAGAGAAAAACACTAGAAAAATCAATGAAACAAAAAGCTGATTCTTTAAAGATCAATAAAATTGCCAAACCTCTAGCAAGACTGACAAAGAAAATGCAAATTACCAATATCAGGAATCAACAGGAGATATCACCACAGACCCTGAAAACATAAAATAAAAATAACGGAAGACTATGAAAAACTCTACACACATAAATTTGACAACATAGGTGAAATGGATCAATTCTTCAAAAAACAAAATCTACCACAACTCATCCGATATGAAATAGATAATCTGTATATTCCTATAATCTTTAAAAGTGTTGAATTCATAATTTGGGGGGCAGTTTATACTACTTTTTCACAGTTGTTTTTTTATTAGAGAAGTTATAGGTATACATAAAAATCATACAGAAAGGACAGAGTTCCCACAAATTCACCCTCATACACAAATTTTCCTTATTACTCACACTTTGCATTAATGTGGTAACTTTGCTAAAATTGGTGAAACAATATTATTAAAATTATACTATTGGGAGGCGGCTGTGGCTCAATCAGTGGGGCTCCCGTTTACCATATGGGAGGCCCCGCGTTCAGTTCCCGGGGCCTCCTGGTGAGGGCGGGCCCGCCCGGATGGCGTGGTTGGCTGACCCAGTGAGCGCAGGCAGCAGGGGGGGGATAAATGAATGAATAAATAAAAATCTTTAAAAAAATTAAAAATAAATAAATAAATAAATAAATAAAATTATACTATTAACTATAGTCCATAGTTTACACTAGGGTTCACTGTTTGTGTTGTATGGTCCTGTGGGTTTTTTTTTTGTTTTGTTTTGTTTTTATTCTGATAACATATATACCTCCTACAATTTCTCCTTTTACCCATATTTGAATAGAGGAAATCAAGAAAAAAATTCCATTTACAAAAGCAACTAAAAGAATCAAATATCTAGGAATGAATTCGACCAAGGATGTAAAGAACTTGTACACTGAAAACTATAAAACATTGTGAAAGAAATTAAAGAAGACCTAAATAAATGGAAGGACATCCTATATGTTAAGATGGCAATTCTACCTAAAGTGATATTCAGATTCGACACAATTCCAATCAGAATTCCAACAGACTTCTATGCAGAAATGGAAAAGCCAATCATGATATTAATATGTAAAGGTAAGGGGCCCCAAATAGCCAAAGTCATCTTGAGGAAGAATAAAGTTGCAGAACTCACCTTTCCAGATTTAAAACTTATTTCAAAGCTATGGTAGTCAGAACAGCATGGTACTGGCACGAGGACAGATATATCCACCAATGGAATCAAATTGAACATTAGGAATAAACCCTCACACCTTTGGCCAACTGATTTTTTGTTTTTCTTTCTTTTTTTTTTTTTTCCCAACTGATTTTTGACAAGGTTGCCAAGTCCACTCAGTGGGGAATGAATAGTCTCTTCAACAAATGGTGCTGAGAGACCTGGATATCTATAAGCAAAAGAATGAAGGTGGACTCCTGCCTCACACCATAATCAAAAATTAAATCAAAATGAATCAAAGGGGGCGGATGTGGCTCAGATGGTTGGGCGTCCGTCTGCCACATGGAGGGACCTGGGTTCGATACCCGGGACCTCCCAGTAAAATAAAAAATAGAGAGAGAGAAGGCTCATGGGCTGCCAGGCTCTGTGTGCCGGTGAGCCGCCAGGACCTGGGAGCCATGAAGCAAGATGATGACGTAGCAGGAGAGAGACGCAGGGGAGAGACAAGACGAGATGCTCCGAAATCTCTGAAAGCCAGGAACCGAGGTGGCGCAGGTGGTAGAATACTTCTTTCCTACATCGGAGGTCTCCAGGATTGAATCCTGGTGAAGACTGGAGGAGGAGGATGAGAAGAGATGGCAGGAAACAGCAAATTGCCCAGCGAATGGACACAAAACAGCAAATGCGGAAGGGAGGGTTAAAATGGATAAAGTAAATAAATAAATTAAAAAAAAAAAAAAAGTTAATCAAAGACCTAAATATAAGAACTAAAACTGTAAAATTCCTAAAGGAAAACACAGAGGAGCATCTTCAGGACCTTGTGTTAGGCAGTGATTTCTCAGACTTTACACTAAAAGCACAGTAATAACAAAAACAGATAAAAGGAACTTTATCAAAATTAAAAACGTTTGTGCATCAAAGGACTTTATCAATGAAGCAGTATGATACTGTCTATGAATTCCAAAAATAGATATTGGATTATGTTTGTGAACTGGTCTGTCCCTCTGAGCATATTAGATTGGATTGGATTCAGAGGTTTCAATTTTACCTGATTAAATAATGATTAAGGCTTTGATTGGGCCAAGTCAGTAGGATGTTGAGTCCCTTCCCCCTTGGTGGATGGGGACACATAGAGAAACCACACCACACCTCTATGGATAGAAGAGGTTGGAGTTTTGATCCTGGAGCCCGGGAAGTAAACACACAAAGAAGCAGATACGTGAGGAAGGAGAAAAGTCTCCATTAGCGCAGAGGCCAGGAAGAGGGACAGGCCGTTTGCCTGATAGTCTACAGCTGGCCTTGTGGAGAGAGCAGAGCAGCTGAGCCCGGACAGAGACAAGTCCAGGGAAGAGAGGAACCCAAGGAGCCTGAACCCTTGCAGACGTCAGCAGCCATCTTGCTCCAACGCGTGGTAACAGACTTTGGTGAGGGAAGTAATTTATGCTTTATGGCCTGGTAACTCTAAGCTTCTACCCAAAAAAGTACCCTTTATAAAAGCCAACAGATTTCTGGTATTTTCCTTCAGCACCGCTTCAGCTGACTAATACAATCAAGAAAGTAAAAAAGGGGGACGGATGTGGCTCAAATGGTTGGGCATCTGTCTCCCATATGGAGGGACCTGGGTTCGAACCCCAGGACCTCCCAGTAAAAATTTAAAAAAATTTCTTTAAATTAAAAAATAAAGTAAAAAGATAACCTACAGAATGGGCAAGAATATTTGGACACTATCTATCTGAAAAGAGTTTAATATCCAGAATATATAAAGAACTTTCACAACTGAAGAACAAAAAGACAAATAACTCAATGCAAAGAAGATATACAAATGGCCAATAGATACATGAAAAGATGTTAACGTCATCAGCTATCAGAGAAATGCACCAGAATGACTACTATGAAAAACAAAGAAAAAACAGAAAATAACAAGTGTTGGAGAGGATATAGAGAAATAGGAACCCTAGTTTATTGTTGGTGGGAATGTAATATGGTGGACCCACTGTGGAAAACAGTTTGGTGATTTCTCAGAAAGTTAAGTATAGAATTACCATGTGACCTGGGAATCCCACTTTATGTATACACCCCAAAGAATTGAAATCACAGGCTCAAACAGATATTTGCACACCGATGTTCATAGCAGCACTATTCACAATTGCCAGAAGGTGGGAGCAACCCAAGTGTCCTCCAACAGATGAATGGATAAACAAAATGTGGTAATCACATCCAATAAATTATTATTTGGCTGTAAAAAGGAATGAGGAAAGCAGATGTGGCTCAAGCAGTTGAGTGCCCACCTCCCACATGGGAGGTCCCGGGTTCAGTTCCCGGTGCCTCCAAAAGAAAAAAAAAACAAATATAGACAACAAGCAAACAATGAGCAAACAGACGAGGGAGCCATCACGGGGGGAAGGAGACATTAAAAAAAAAAAAAAAAAAAAAAGGAATGAGGTTCTGATGCATGCAACAACATGGATGAGCCTGGAAAACTTCATGTTGAATGAAATAAGCCAAACACAAAAAGACAAATACTATATGATCTCATGACTATGAAATAAACTGAATATACAAAATCACTGAGTCACAATCTAGAATACGGGTTACCAGGGGCCTGGGAGAGAGGGGAATGAGGAGTTAATGTTTAATTGGTGCAGTTTCTCTTTAAAAAAAAAAACAAAAAATAATTTATTGAAGTATATCATTCATACATGAACATACATAAACTATAAGTTCCAGCAAATATTGTGAACTTACAAAACAAACTGCATAACATCATACAGGGCTTCCACACTCACCCCCCCCCAAACATCCTGCATTGTTGTGAAACATTTGTTAACAAATCACGAAAGAGCATCGTCAAAGTATTACTACTACTATTATTACTACTACCGTATCTTTCTCCCCTACACATTTTATTTATTTATTTACTTTCATTCATTTTTACGCACCCCCCTCCCCCGTTTTTGCTGTTTCTGTGTCCATTCGCTGGGCAACTCTCTGTGTCCATTTCCTGCCCTCTCTTATCCTTCTCCTCCTGTCTTCACTGGGATTCAATCCTCGGAATCTCCAATGTGGGAGAGAGGCATCCTACTACCGCCTGTGCCACCTTGGTTCCTGGATTTCGGTGTGTCTCGTCTTGGCTCTCCCTTGTGTCACTCTCCCGTTACATCATCATCTTCCTGCGTGGCTCGCGGGGACTAGCAGCCCACCCGCGCACAGGGCCTGACCCACTCGCAGGGCCTGGTGGCCCATGCGCCTCCTATACTTTTCTTTTTTTATTTTTACCAGGAGTTCCTGGGGATCAAACCCAGGTCCCTCCGTATGGTAGATGGAGGCCCAACCACCCGAGCCACATCCGTCCCCCTGCTGTATCTCTTAAGGTTGACCAAAGACACCCAAAGTTACAGTCTTTTCCCATACAGGATGATCATATAATAAATCAGGCTTAGTTTATCACCAGCATTCTAAAAACTAGACCTAGGGAGGAAAACTAGGTCTGGGGACACATGCATGGCTTCTAATATAGCGAATGTTTAGCCTACCCTGATTATCACAAAATCAGGACAGCGAGGATATTCGCACCAAAGTTTCTCTTTGAAGTGCTGGAAAAGTTTTGACGATGGGTGATGGTGGTGGAGGCACAACTTTGTGAACATAGTTAAGACAACGGAGTTGAAAAGGGGAAAAAAGGGAAATTTCAGATTGTATATGTTCCCAGAAACACATACAAAAAACATAAAACTGTACAGCATAAAGAGTGAATTCTAATGTAAACTATGATCTAACGTCAACAGCATAACTATATAATATTATGTCACTAATTGTAACAAAGTTACCACACTAATGCAAAAATGCTAATAATAGGGAAAGGTGTGTGTAAAACGGGAGTATATGGGAAAACTGTATTTTCAGCATGATTTTTCTATAACCCTATAGCTACTCTAAAACAATTTTTTTTAGTAAAGTTTTTAAAATGTTTAAAAGAAAAGACTACATACCATATGATTCCATTTATATGATATTCTCCAAAAGGCAAAATTAGAGGAACAGAAAACAGATTAGTAGCTGCCAAGGACTGGGATTAGGGGTAAAGGTTGACTATGAAGGGCACAGGGAAATTTTGTGGAGTGATGCAACTATTCTGTATCTTGAGCATAGCGGTGGTTTCCAACTGTATGCATGTGATAAGCACATAGATAGAACAGTGCTCTAAAAAAAGTGAACTTTATGGTATGTAAATTTTTTAAAAGCCAGGACAGGTTTTGAGGAGGGAAGAGGTGTGATCTGATCTGCCTTCTAGAAAGATCAGTGGTTGCCAGGTGGAGATGGACTACACCAAGGCCAAAGCACGAAAGTGAGACTAGTCAGGAAGTTGCTGGAGTCATCAGGTACCAGAGGAGCAGGGTCTGAACCAGGGATTTAGTAGTAATGGTGTAGCAGTTTGATATTGTTTATGAATTCCAAAAATACATATTGGATTTTGTTTGTAAACTGGTCTGTTCCTCCATGCATATTAAATTGTATTAGATTCAGAGGTTTCACTTTTACTTGATTAAATTAACATTGGGGCTCTGATTTGGCCACGTCAGTAGGACATTGAGTTCCCTCCTCCTTAGTGGGCAAGGACTCACAGAGAAAATGACATGGCAGAGGAGAGTTTTGATGCTGGAGCTCCGGGAAGTAAATACACAGAGAAGCAGATACGCGAGGAAAGAGAGAAGGCTCCATTAGACACAGCAGAGGCCCCAGGAAGAGAGACGAGCCATTCGCCTGATAGTCCACAGCTGGCCTAGTGGAGAGAGCAGAGCAGCTGAGCCCTGAAAGAAACGAGCCCCAGGGAGAGAGACAAGACTTATGCTAACCTACAGATGAGAACAGAACAAGCTGGGACCACGGAGCCTTAGGAGGAAGAGGAACCCTGAACCCTCACAGAGGTGGCAGCCATCTTGCTCCAACACATGGCAACAGACTTTGGTGAGGGAAGTAACTCACGCTTTATGGCCTTGTGACTGTAAGCTTCTACCCCAAATACATACTCTTTATAAAAGCCAACAGATTTCTGGTACTTTGCATCAGCACCCCTTTGGCTAACTAATACAGATGGAGACAAGGAAGTAGAAATGGTTTAAATAATCCATAGAACTGGTTTTAGGCACTGGTAATAGAAAAATGGATATGGTTCCTTCCAAGAAAGTGGGGTCTTTTTCTTAAGCAATGTGTGAATCCTCTTGTCCAGCCAAACAGTATGCAAAATAGTAACTTATACATGGGAGATAAAACAGATACATCATGCACTTGAAAAAATTGATTTCATGAGACACTGAAGGACAGGGACCCAGGAGAGGATTCTATCACTTTAGTTCAATACAAGCATTTTTAAACACCAAATAAAAACAGAATTTTCTCAATAAAATCTTTGATTACAAATTAACTGTTGGGGGGAATTTGAGGTGGGTAAGAAATAATAGAAAGATGTAGAATATGGTATGACTTCAGCCATCAAAATTTTTTTTTTCCAAATGATAGTTTTATTTTCTCTCCTTGTAATAAATAAGCCACTTTCATAAAGGGGAAACAACTACGTGTTCTCTGCCTCCTTTCTTTCTTCCCGCTTGGAAAAATAACAGCCAACATTCTTAGCATTTACTATATGCTACATGCTGTGCCTTTATATACATCATTTCCATTTAATCTTCTCCCAGGAAGTAGATTCCATTTAATCTTCTCCCAGGAAATATACTAAGGGAAAGAAACTAGAAATGCGATAGATACTACATATTGCTTGACTCCATTTGTACAAAATATAAATACAAATAAACTAGAGAGACAGAAACAAAATAGCAATGTATGGCAGGGGAAGCATAGAGAGATTGAGAAATGATGAGCTTTTGTTTGTCTGTTTTTTATTTTTATTATTACTATTGAAATAATGAAAATGCTTTAATAATGATTGGATTGATGAATGCATAACTATGTGATTATATCAAATACCATTGATTGAAAACTCTGGATGGATTGTATGCTTTATTACTATGTATCAATAAAATAAAATTGATTTGTTAAAAAAAAAAAAAGTACAGATTAGCAAAAAAAACACTACCAGAAGTCAACCATAATCCTATCACTTTCAAAATGTTGATATGTTTCTTTCCAGTCTTTCATGTGTGTGCATGTGTGTCGTTTACAAAACTCAGTCAAACCAAACTTGCTGTTTTTAATCTAATTTTAAATTTTAATCAAGTGAGAATAAAGCTCTAAGTCAGAAAAGTGTTGTGTAGCAGGTATATCTGTGAGTATGAATTCTGAAGCCTGAAGAACTGGGAGATCTGCCTTTACTTGTGTGGCCACCCTATGTTCTAGATATTCTGAGATAGTTCTGAATCTATATCAGATTCTAAATGTTTCAAAAATGCGAGTCATTAAAGATGGTTTAGTAATTGTATGTCAGACAGAACAATGGGAACTTTGTAAGACTTCTCATATAAATCAGTTCACAAATCATTAATCAATCCGTCATTGGTGAACCCAGTTTTGGGAACTGAAAATCATGCTGGTCATTTACATAATTGTGTACATACTGGATTTTAACTGCGAAAAGAGGTGGAGGGTGAGAGAAGCCAGTCTAAACTCTCAGAGCCGTTTGCAGCAAAGTAACCCCAAGGGACCTTGAGGAATGGCCAGGGGCTGGAGGCCAGCTCAGTTCCCGGGCAGCTGACAAGCCCAAGAAGGGGCAGGCAAGCTGGACTGGAGAGCGGGAAAGAGCCGAATCCAGGCTGGTAGCAAGGCGTTGGTTGGCTGCAAAGCCACTGTAGCCGAAACTTCTGTGGCAACTGCTGCCTCCTAAGCTTGGAAAACAAGTGCTTAATATGGAGATCAAACTCTCCCTGGGAAGGGAGGAGATGCTAGCTCAGTAGTTCCTCAAACCTTTTACCACCAAGAATTCTTTTTATCTTTTCCATCCCCAACCCCCATTAACCTGCCCTTTGTCTCCAAAGAGTTTTCTCATCAAGTTGCATTTGGTAAAAATGACTTCCATGAGTCAACCACATGACTGCCAGCCAAAGTTGTACTACTTTGTACAACAAGAAACCACTGGGTTGATATAATTAACGCTCTTAACAAATAATTATTAAGCACCAATGGTAGACACTGAGCTAGAGCCTGGAAATACAAAGTGCTGAGGGCACAGTGCTTGGCCTTGAGGAGATAGCAGACATGTAAATAAGGAATTCGCTCAGTACTGTAACCCTGGAAGAGAAGTATGGATCAAGAAGAGGAGGAAGATGGGAGCAGATGTGGCTCAAGCGGTTGAGCTCTGGCTTCCCATATACCAGGTCCCAGACTCAATCCCTGGCCCTGGGTACTTAAAAAAAAAAAGAGAGAGAGAGAGAGGAAGAGGGGAAAGGGAGAGGATATCAGAGAACACTTTGCAGAGAAACACACCTGAATCCAAACGTCAAATATAAATAAGGGTTTTCCAGACAGGTAAAAGTGAGGATGGATTGTACATCCCTCTAGAGAGTGGGAATAGCATGTGAGGCATAATAGTAATAATAACCACCACTGACTGAAAAGTTCCACTGCCCCAAGCAGTGGGCCAAGCGCTTTCCATACATTTTCTTTTATTCCTCAGGAAACCTGTGAGATGGGTGCTATTATCCCCCACATTGTAGATGAGAAAGCTAAGGCTTGGGGATGTTAAATAATTTGCCCAAGACCACGCAGCCAGTAAGTGACTGAGCTACCGCTATGGGATTGCAGAGCCTATTATCATGGGGCAACTACAGGCAGTTTGGTGTTGCCAGAAAAGGGAAGGTCCAAAGATTAGGTGAGGGGAGGTAAGGCGGAGTAAGCAAGGACCTGGGAGTGTGCCCCAACGATGAGCTTGAACTTCATCCAGAAATGGAGGGGAAGCATGGCAGGTTTGGACAGTGGAGTAACGAGGCCAGATTTGCATTTCAAATTAATCACTCTGGCTGTGGTGAAGGAACAAACCAAGAGTGCAAACCTGAGGGAAAGGGGACCAGCTGAGGGGAGCTTACAATCATTCTCGTAAACGTCAACAAAATGGATCGTTTTCTTAGCCCTTGCAGCCTTTCTTCAGGTAAATGCCCAATCCTGAGTAGATTGTCCAAAGTATAGCTCTTTCTTTCCTGATTTTCTTAGATCATAAAGATCCGAGGCCCTGACCGGGAGACCAAGCTCATCAGGCAGCTCGGCCTTCCTGTCTTCGCCAAGCCTGCCCGGCTGCCAAGGAAGCCCAACTCTGACTCATCCTGAGTGGAAATTTGCCCCCAAACCTATACCTTTTCTTAAAATTTTCCAGGATACACGTCTGTCACAACTGTACCTCTAAAAGGAGGCCATCTGTCGCATTTGGATGGAATGCTTTCCTGACAGAAGCTTATTTTGGAATGTCGTCACAGAGAAAAGCGGGATAAACAGGATTTTCCCTTTGCTGGACAATTCTTTGAGCAGGCATCTGTTCTAGAAGGCAAGACACTTAGTTTTTGCCTCGAAGCTGATGTCACTTGGGCAGTATGTGGTCATCCACAATATGTCAACTGGAGATGACAATGACAATGAGTGGATATCCCTGATGCGGCCAGGCCTCCAGATGGCAACTCAGAGAGCTGATGGGAATTGTTCACGACCCACCCAACCACAGGTCACAGGTTCAGAGGACACCCTGGAAACTTTAATTTTAGGAAAATAAGAGCGAACAATATTTTGCATCCAAGGAATACGAGTTTGAATCCAGTTACTCTTAAAGGTGGCACAGACGTGAAATATAAATAGGTTCACAAAGGATTTACATAGATTTGTGGATGATTGATTCATGGCAGGTTATTAAGGGAAGTTAAGAATGACCAGGCTATTTTGAGGCCAGTGCCTTGGAGGCCAGCCTCTGTGCTCTCCCACAAACGGTTCCCTTGGCACCACTCTCAGAGACAAACTGCTGGCCTGTGCAGCTCGCAGTCTGACTCAGGGTGGCATTTCTCAAGCCCTTCTCCTTTTAAGGCCATCACGGATCTGAGCCCCCACGGGCAGGGAGCGGGGCGGCAGCTGGAGAGTGTAAGAGTCATCACTACAAATAGCTTGGCTCTGAAGTTTCTAAAAGGGAACCTGGACCACCTGAGCCTCCCCAGAAGACTTATAAGTCACATTTACTCTGCTGCCATTTGTAGCCATCTGCAGGAGCTGGACATCAAGGGCGTTTTGTAAGACACTTCAGCTGGTAGGTTAAATGTGGCCCACAGCTGTCACTGAGGCACTCTCCCCAAAATAGTCCCAATACAGGAGTAATGAAAATAATGGCAGAGGTGATGATGAGACTAACAGTGAAACATTTCACTTTTAGCACTTGGGGTAAAATATGTAAATAAGGGTGTCACCGACCATGAGCACACAAACGGGAGAGTGTTAGAGAGGCTAAACCCTAAGAGGAATCTAAAGAGCCAGCCAAAAAAAAAAAAAAGTCCTCAGCTAGTAGACCACATGGTATGGGAAAGTTGTTATTTGAGAAAGCAAATGGTATTTAAGTTCAGACAGAGCAGGTCTATGCATTACAGTAGAAACCCTACTTTAAAAAAAAAAAAAAAAAAAGCATTGCCTGAAGAAGCTGAAAAATTGTGGAGGGGCTTCCTGTGTAACTCAGTGGACTGGGGATGGGGGGGGAGTTGCAATGAGCCCCTATGACAGTTTGAAGCTAGGTGGACCCCAGAAGATCATGTCCTTAGAGCAAATCCATTCCTGTGCATAGAAACCTATTGTAGGGAAGCAGATGTGGCTCAAGTGATTGGGCTCCTGTCTACCATATGGGAGGTCCAGGGTTTGATTCCCCAGGCCTCCTGGTGAAAGGCAAGCTGGCCCACACGGCAAGCTGGCCTGAGCAGCGAACTGGCCCATGCAAGAGTGCTGGCCCATGCAGCAGAGCTGGCCCATGCAGGAGAGCTGGCGCAGCAAGAGGGCGCAACAAAGAGAGACACAGAGGAGAGACAATAAGAGATGCAGCAGAACAGGAAGCTGAGGTGGCACAAGAGATTGAGCTCCTCTCTCCCACTCTAGACGGTCCCAGGATTGGTTCCCAGTGCAGCCAAAAGAGAAGACAAGCAGACAAAGAATAGAGAAGAGCAGACAGACAGCGCAAAACAATGGGTGGGGGGGAAGGGGGCTAAATAAATAAATCTTTGAGAAAAGAGAGGAAACCTATTGTAGGTGGGAGCTTTTGATTAGATCATCTCTGTTCAGGACCTTTGATTAGATTGCGTGACCCAGGGTGGACTCCTTCTACTGGAGTCCTTTATAAATGGAGGAATTAAAAAGCCACCGACACAGAAAAAAGCTGCAGAGATAGAGAGAAGCCTCTAGAAGTTGAAATCAATGAACCCAGGAGAGAGAAAAGCCACAGATGGAGCAGCCTAAATCAGAACTAGCCCCTAGGAGAGGAGGGAGACGAGCGGCCACCACCACTGTGCCTACCATGTGGCTGATCACCCAGAGCTGCAGCTCAGGGGAAGGGTCCCCTGGTGGTGCCTTGATTTGGACACTTTCATGGCTTCAGAAATGTAAGCTTTTAACCTAATAAAAGCCAACCCATTTCTCAGCAACCTTTAGCAAACTGAAACTGCTCCCCTCCCTGGAATGGGCCACACCCGTGACCAGGCATCAGGGCAAGTGGAAAGGGGTGAAAGGCTGTTGGATGTCTTCTCTGAGTCCTGCCCAGGTCATAGCCTGTGACTCTATGAACTAAAGGAAATAGATATATGGCTTTTGGTATCAGCAAAAGCTCAAAAATCAGTAATACTCTGAGATATGTGTCATATTACAGAAAGACTTCTATCACCATGGATTATTGTTGAACTAGTAGAAATAGGTCTAATTTGGTCATCTAAGCAATGATAAGACTTAGATGAACTTCAATGGCTGTGCTAATGAAAAATTGAAACTGAATCTGATCAAGCCTCTAAATCTAACTACCAGCTTACAGGAAAAGACAGAGGAACTATATAGGAATGCAATCAGTCAAGTCCAGGCTGTGGGGAACCCTACAGAACCACCTAGGTTCTTCAATAATTAAATTTCAAGGAAATGAGAGAGAGAGAAAAGGAGAGGGAGAGAAAGAGACTGACTTATTTAACTCCAGATTTGAACAAACTGTAAAAAGATATTTATAAGACAATCAGGGAAATTTGAATGTGAACTAGATATTTGATATTGAGGAATTATTAATCTTTAAAGGAATGATTATGAAACTGGGATTCCATTATACAGTGCAAAGATACATATATATATATATACACAGAATACAACCATTATTTTTTAGAAGCACTGAAATATTTATGGACGAAATTATATGATGTCTGGGATTTGCTTCAAAATAATCTGGGGGTAGGAGGGTGGGGGATGGGGGAGAAGGCGGTGGTGGTGGGGAATGGAACAAGATTGGCAGTGAGTTGTTATTGAAACCAGGTAATGGGTACACGGAGCTCCATTATACTGGTGTCTAAATTTCTTCTGTCTGTATTTGAAATGTCCCATAAATAAGTAAATGAAACATTACCGGAATTTAAGGAAAAAACAGTTTGTGCTTAGTAATAAACATGCTGGGTACTTGACCTGGTAAACAAAGAGAAGATCTTGCCCTCTAGGAAATCAGAGCCCAGTTTAGCACAGATACAGCAGTGCTGGAAGTCACATCAAATGGAAGAGTCAGAGTGAGAAGCTCTGCAAGTATCAGGAGGGCCAAGAGTCAAACTGGCTGTAAACCCTGAGCGATTCTAGCTCCTCTAACAAAGTTGGCGCAACTGTAAAATTCCAAACTTCTTTTTTTTTTTTTTTGAGAGATTTATGAGGAACATGGGAAAATGCAAATTCATTAAAGTACTATACAAATGATTTAAAAAAAAAAAAAGTAAAACTGCCCCCCATGCTGACCCCAAATCTCCTGACAAATCTTGACTGGCAATTGCATGCCTCCAATTTTTGAAAAGTGTAAAAGAGAACATGTTTGCATGTTCTTTTTAAGGTACTGACACTTGACATTACTCACAGCTTCTAATGGAATCAAAAAGGCATTGGTCATTTTCTCTTTGATTTTTCCTTAATCTTTTTTGGGGGGCACATCTTGGCTCTAAGCATTTTATTAATAAATAAAATAAATAAAAGCCCAGTCTTTTTTAGTAAAACTCTACACCCTTCAATATCGTTTACTTTACTAGAATTCTGTAATTTGTGCTAAACGTTAAAACTCCTTTTCACCTTCACGAAGCCTAAGAGAAGTCAGAATTTTCTGTGGTTTCCTCCAGATAGCCCAGAAGCTTCCTACAACTCTGTCTAAAAAGCCAAGGGTTTTTCCTTGTTAATTAAGTAGTTTCATAATCCAACAGATAAATCAGAATATAATTCTGGCTCAGCCGTCATTTAAACTGTCAAACAGCACTTACAACGCTGATATCCTTCGCAGTTAGCAAATAAACACCTTCCTCCCCCCACAACCTTGTCCATCCCCACCCGCCAAAATAGTTGTGGCTTGTAGGATTCATGGACACAATTGTCTATTACTTACTAATTAGGAGATGAGTCAGATATATCTGTTGGTGTCGATGTGGCCAGTTAAAAGTGAAATCCTCGTCAAACAACCTGATTTTTTACCAACTCAAATCAAATTACCAGTTAGATTTTTCCCCATTAAATTGATTAGCAGATTGTATCGACAATCAAAGTAAAATATTTTAGGAAGGTTGGGTCGTTCTTTTGGAATCATGCAAAAATGGAACGGGAGTTATTAAAAGTAGAATTCTAAATTTATGGAGTTTTGTCCTAAAATTTAAAAAAGTAAATGTAAAAAAATATTATCGGGGTTATATAAAATCACAAAAACCACCCATATTGCGCCACTCCACTATGTTCACTGGAAGCTTTTTCTTCTGTCTTTTTATAGTCAAGTTTTTACATCCTTGTAATCATGTGTACAAACAATTTTGCATTCTGCTGGTTTTCATTTAACGTTCTGTCCTCATATTTGGCCATGTTGCCACGAGGTCTTCATAGCCATCACTTTTTTTTTTTAAGGAGGTGCCAGGGATTGAACCCAGGACCTCATACACGGGAAGCCGGTGCTCAACCACTGAGCCACATCCACTCTCAGCCATCACTTTTAATCACTGCATATTCCATGTGGTGAGTATTTTATACTCTTACCCATTTCCCAACTGTTGGTTATTTTTTCTCCTTAAAAGGAGCGGATGTAACTCAGGCTGTGGGGTGCCTCTCTCCCACATGGGAGGTCCCAGGTTTGGTTCCCGGTGCCTCCTAAAAAGAAGATGAGCACATAACAAACAGTCACAGAGCAAACGCAAAACAAGAGGGGAGGAGGGAGAAATCAATTTTTAAAATATGAAATCTTTTTTAAAAAAACTAAAACACCCCTTTTGTGACAAAGCATATATACATAACACATACACACATATATCTACATATATATGAGCATACATATACATATTCAGATATGCTGAGTACCATATCATCCCATCCAATGTGCCAGCTGGGCCCTGAGCCTCAAAGGAGTTGCAACACCTACCCTCCAGTTCATTGGACTCACCCAGGACAACTAACAAGGTGGTGATGATGGACAACCACCATACCAAGGAACAAAGAGAGTCTACAACTGCAAGCAAGACCATCCCATCCATCGGCCGTATGGGACTGAAGCCCCCTCTCAAGTAGAGGTGGAGTGGGCCTCACCATCCCAGAATCCTCAGGTTTGGGGAATGAACTATGGACTAGAGTGGACTTATTGGTATTCTGCTATAGACTTATTGTGATTCTAGCAATGGAAGAAATTATATCATTGATGTGGAGGCAGTGGACTCTGGAGGTTCTGAGGTCAGGGGAAGGGAAAACAGGTGTAATACGGGGGCATTTTCAAGACTTGGGAATTGTCTTGAAGGACACTGCAATGACAGATACAGGCCATTATATATCTTGCCATAACCTACAGAATTGTGTGGGAGAGAGTAATGTAATGCAATGTAAACTCTAATCCATGCTTAGTGGCAATGCTCCAAAATGTGTTCATCAATTGCAATGAATGTACCACATTAAAGAAGGATGTTGTTAATGTGGATAAATGTGGGCAGTGTGGGGAGCAGGGCACATGGGAATCCCCTATATTTTTTATGTAATCTAAATATCTTTTTAAAAATAATAAATAAATAAATAAACTGCAAACTTGATGGACCATAATACAACAAGCCCATATCTTAGTCCTTTTCTCAGTATCTTAATAACAACCACAAAAGCCCTTAACCACCAAAACCTTAAGGCTTCAATTAAAGGATTCCAGTCTCCCTCTAACGCACAGCACAAGAATCATTAGTTATTGGTTTAGACAGGATGGTGGCATTATCCCATTTCCATTCTGTCTGCTGGAAAGCTCTCTCCCTTGGTACCTGCACAGCTCACTCCCATCCCTCCTTCAAATCCTTGCCGCCACCTCAGTGAGGACTTCTCTGACAGGTTTATTAACAATTTGCAAACTGCACACCCCCTACTCCTTACTGGCTTTCTTGTTTTATTTTTCTTCATAGCATTCACTACCATCTACCATACCCTGTGATATACTTTTCCTTTTTTTTATTGTCTCACCTCCCCCACTACAATACAAACTTCTTGAGAGGAGGGATTTGTGTCTGTTTTAGTCACCGCTAAATTCCCAGTGCTGATTCCACTGCCCAGCCCAGGGCAGGTGCCCGGCGAGTGTTCTTAGGAGACGTGAACATTGAAAGCTCATCCCCGGGAGCATTGCCTCCCTGGCTTCCTCTTGTTACTCAGGTCTCGGGTCTCAGCTTAAATGCCACTGCCTCCGTCGCCACTCAGATACCTGCTCATTCTCTGCTACCTCATACTCTCCTAATTCTCTTCATAGACCTCTGATATTTGCTGTCTATCTCACGAGAGCAAGGATTTTGTCTCGCTTGTTCACTGCTGTATCTCCAGGGCTTAGAACATAGCAGGAGCTCGAAAAATACCGTTATGAGAATGAATAAATGGAGTATAATGAATGTATGAATAAAATATCCCAAGTCTGTCACTAAATACATAACATAAATAAGCAAATTCAGATTTCTTGGGGGAAAAAAATCAAATTTTAACATCTAATGCTCTCTCACTGTAGTAATGCTGGCTTCAGCATTTGATACTCTTTTTATTTTTTATTTTATTTTATTTTTAAGTACCTGGGGCCAGGGATTGAACCCGGGACCTCTTACGTGGAAAGCCAGTGCTCAACCACTGAGCCACATCGGCTTCCCTGAGTAGGTTTTATCGTTTGTTTTGCTTGTTGTTGTTGTTGTTTTTTAGGAGACACCGGAGACTGAACCCAGGACCTCTCGTGTGGAAGGCGGGCGCTCAATCGCTTGAGCCACATCTGCTCCCTGATACTCTTTTTAGGGCCTCCAGAAGGAATTGCTGTAAATCACAAGGGACTCTCTGACACTACTGGTAGTCTTCTCCGCCCTGTCCTCCATCCTCTGCTCCTTTCTCTTAGCCTATACCCTCTCCTCAGAAACTCAGGTCTTGGTCCAGTCGTTGTAAACAGCTGTCAAGAAGTTCTCCCTGAGGAGCTTGACAAGAAAACCACGAGGGGAAGGCTTTGTGGCATTTAGAGCTTTAAAGGCCCCAAAATGCAGGTGCAAGATGGCTGGCAGGTTTTGCTGGAGGACCTGAGCCTGGCACAATTTGGGGAGAATTCTTAAGCAGCACTCCTCTCAGGAAAAAAAAAAAAAAATTCAGAATAAGTTCTGGAGAATTTAATCAATGTCTCAGGCTTTGGTATATGAATTTTCTTAGCATTTTGAATGAAGGGAGAAAAAAAAACTAGCAAAATCATCACAGACAGATAAAGCACTCTCTTCGCCTTCTCAACAATCACTTTGAAAAAGTAAACAAAAATCATCAATATGGGAGGGTTAAGAATGTAGAAGAAAACAGAATCCTGTTATACCTTTCAAAATAGTTACAACTAAATATTTTTAAATAAAAATAAAATAAAATAGAGCCGCTTTAACAGGTCTATTACAAGTGTTGATATTTTTATTGTTGTTGGGTTTTTTTTTGTTTTTTTTTTTTTACCGGGAGGTCCCAGGGATCGAACCCGGGTCCCTCCATATGGGAGACGGATGCCCAACCAGTTGAGCCACATCCGACCCCAATGTGTTGATATTTTTAAGACAGCCTGGCATTCAAGGATTTGGTCAGACCATATATTATAGCATGTTTCAACCTTTGGTTTAGAAAATGTGGCCATTATAATTACAGACTTTCCTTTTATCTCCAATTAAGATAGATCTGCCTTGGACCGGAATTCTCTTCTGAGCAAAGTTACCTCTGTTGCATAGGGAAAGTACACTTAACCCCTGCCAGTTGCAAACAATTCCAGCACAAGGCAATTCCCATTAAACCAAAATGTACTAAGTTAAATATAAGAAAATCAAATCTTTTCTTCCATTTTTCTAGGGTATAGTTGAACACTACTTGAAATTAGTCTATTCACTGGGGACGTAGAACTTCGTTAGTAGAAATATTGCTTCAGGATTTGGTTGATATTTGCTACCTACATGAAATCCTCAACCAAGAAACTCGACAGCATTTATAAACTCAGATCCTTAGACCAGCACAACATTCATTCATTGGAATGAATTATTTACCAAAGTAAAAGAAATGAAATGACTGGCTGACAGCAGAAAACAAAGAAAAATCCAGAGAGAGAGACTAGTAGAGGAAAATGAATACTAGGTCTTAATCTCAGTCCACTAGTCAGCTGCCCTTGCAAAGCATTTTCATGTACTCTCTGACCATTAGTTTCCCTGTTTATAAAAGTATATAGCTAAAAAAAAAAAAAAAAAAAAGTATATAGCTCCAAAAAATTCCATGTCTTCTGATTTTTGTCTCCCCAATGCACAGCCAGCGCCATTTTCTCTCTTGCTATTGTTTTCTCTTTTTCTCTAATCTACACACACCCAGGGCTTCCTGGACATATATATGTATTGATAGGGATGTATGTCGATTTAGCAAGTTTTATCTCCTTCTACCCTTTCCGCTTTGATAGGGAGGATGAGCTGAGATGCAGAACGTTTGGCAAAATGTCCCTTCTTCTGCGTTATGAAACAAGGATTTTAGATTAGGCTCAAGACTCCCTTACGGGAAACTCAGCAAAGCCTGAGTGCTGGGAAAACCAGCAAGGCCAAACTGCTTAGCCTGGCAGGCTAACCTAATCCCCTGGCAGGGGCGGGGCCAGGCTGGCTAAGCCAACACTGCCATCTGGTGGCTCGTAGGAGAGTGACATGCAGATGTGCCATTCAATAAAGGAGACAGGGTCGCTGATCACATTTCTGGATCTTGGCCAACTCTACAACTCCAAGGCTTTCCACACTTCAGCAGTTTTCACTGCAAAAAGAAGGCACAGGCTATTGGTCCGTCTGAGGACAGAGCGATGTGCAATCACACTTCAAACCACCTATTCTTTATAAAAAGCCAGCACTTGTGGACACAATCCACATCCCCAGGTTGTTCCTTAAGTAGAGATATTCACATTGTAGAAAAAAAATTTTCAGTGATGATTCACAAGACCCAAGGGGCCACTAAGACAAGGGAGAGGAACATGGGTGGCTAGAAACCCACTTTAAAGTCGAGCAGAAGAAGCACGAAATTCCATCAGTGCAGGGGAGGGAGGAGAATGCAGAGCTGGGGTGAGGATGGGAAAGAGACGTCAGGAACTTAGACCTGTTTTCTAGAAAACATGGTCTTGTCATTGGAGGGCGTGCAAGGGCACAAAGCAGATGCATCTGAAATTCATACAAATACACTGTCTAAAGGAGAATGAGGGCCAGAGGAGGTGACTAGACAAACCGGAAGTGGGCCTAGGGGTAAAACTTCATTTCAAACCAATACTCCCGTGCCATTTGTCCTGGGTGGAAAATGAGTTAGCGGGGCCGTTACTGAAGGATGAGGGTTTTGTACCCCCAACCTCTCCTTGCTTTCAGGCTCCCCACAGTCCAAACTGTCCCTGGACAATTACTTGGAGCTCCTTCCCAAGTTTACACCCAGGCCTGGCTGCTAGAAACTCTAGAGGGGTGAAAAGAGGGAGTTTGAGAGCTACTCACCAATTTAACATTCCTCCCACAGTCACAAGTAGGTAATGGGATGGGTTTTCAATCAATCCACAGCAGTGAAAGTATCATTTCTGGGGCTTTTGAAGCATTCTGTATCTTTTTAAAACATTAGTAAATTTTAAGTATCTCTCATATATTTAAAACTTGTATAACGGAAATACAAGAAAATAAGTAATGTGGGAGGTGGGAGGTCAGGGGAGTGAGACAAGGTAAAAACATTTAAGAAATAGCAACAATGACATTATATTTAATATAAACTAGAAAAAATTTATGAAATCTCTTAGAAGCATTGGGGAAAGCTCAATAGAGACAACAAAACTTTACCTGAACTTTGAGGGGTATGATTTATAAAGCTCAAGGGAAGAGAACAGGGCATTACATGTAGTCAAAGATTATCAGTTGAATCATTGAAACAAAAACAAGGAAATCACACACATTTGAGTGAAGCTAGCCTAGCTACCGTCCAGGAAGTATGTCTAAGAAGTGGGAAGTTGGATAATGAGATAAGGCTTCCCTATGGAAGGATTTGAAAGCCAAGAATCAAAATTTGAACTTTACGTGCTAATAAATACCATTACAGGCATACCTCGGAGATACTGAGAGGTCCAGTTCCAGACCAACACAATAAAGCGAATATTGCAATAAAGCAAGTCACACGAATTTTTTGGTTTCCCATTGCGTATAGAAGTTATGTTTATACTATACTGTAGTATAGCGTGTGCGATAGCATTATGTCTAAAACATGTAAACCTTCATCAAAACGTGACAGACAGGAAATGAGCACATGCTGTTGGAAAAATGGCCCCAATAGACTTGTTTGACATAAGGTGTCCCAAAACCTTCAATTTATAGGGAAAAAAAAAAAACAAGAAATGCAATGCCTAGGGAAGCGGCTGTGGCTCAATCAGTAGGGCTCCCGTTTACCATATGGGAGGCCCCGGTTCCCGGGGCCTCCTGGTGAAGGCAAGCCCGCCCGCACGGCGTGGTTAGCTGACCCAGCCAGCACAAGCAGCAAGGGGGGGATAAATGAATAAATAAATAAAATCTTTTAAAAAAAAAGAAATGCAATGCCTGCAGCGTGCAATAAAGTGAAGCACAGTAAAACAAGATATGCCTGTAACCATGATGGATGTACCGTGCATAATTCCAGGTGAGTGTGGACTATAAATGACATTTCCCCAAGATTTGGAAGGTGGAAGCGAAGCAACAGCCATCTTGCTCTCATGCTCACAACGTAGAGGCAGGGCACAAGGCGCTGCGACTCACAAGTATTTTTTTTTTTTTTTCCTCGCAGCAACATCAGCTCCCACACATCCTTCTTCAGCTACTCCACAGCTCCGGAGCTTTTCCCAATAAACGGGGCCAGCCTCTGCGACAGGACACCCCATCATTGAAGTGGGAGGTGTGGAGATGGTAAGAGACTACCCCCGTGTCCGAACGGCTTCCGGTTCAGCCCCACATGTTCATTTCTCTTTCTGTTCCCCACAACACATCCATTTTCCTTCCCATCTGCCTGTGCTGTGGATTTCCGGCTCCAGCACCAAATACAGAAACAACAGCCGCACGTGGACTATTTTAATCAGCTCCCTCAATGGTGAAGTCAATTCCTATAATCAATTCATCATATATATCTGCCAGGGATTGTTTCTCTGATTAACAATTCCCTTCCTTCTGGGGAATTGTTAAACTGTATTTGCATAATAATCACCTGGGTATTTGATTTTCAAAATGTTTATTTTCATGCCCCAGCCCAGACCAATATAATAGGCCTGGGGTGCGATATTTTTCATACATACCCCATGTAATTCGGATATAGGTGATCACTAATCATACTTTGACAATGTGTGCTCTTGGGCCCACGAAGGACTTGCTAGGTAATAGGTACAGAAAATCCACCAAGGTAATAATTATGGAGACATTTTGGTGTCTTTCCAGCAAAGACAATTTTCTTCAAAGAAGTCTTACTAAGCCACTGTGCTTCACATCTGGTTTCTCAGTGCCCGTGCTTAGAACAGGAAATCCAAGCACAGGAAATCCGGCTACATGTGAAAATACGGAGGCTCAACAGTGGCGCCTGCTGGTCACAGGTGCTTCTTCACAACTCACTTTTTCTGACCTAACTGGTTCAGCCCCATTCAACAAACAACCCCTCTGAGTAAACAAACTGCAAAAAAATATTTTCAGCTGATAAAAGAAAAAGCAAGTATCTGCACAGCATTCAAATTTGGTGTGTGTAAATCAAGTTACAGCTAGCACTTGTTTTCCTTCAACAATTTTTAACATAGACTCAATTCCATCTACCTTTCGTTCTTTGAGGCAGGTTTCGGGAACTTACATCTAGGCCTCTATGCTATGACAGCTTTGTAATGAGAACTCCAATGGCTGGCTCACTGTAAAATTAAATTATACCTCTCATCTTTACTGAAGTTCTAGAGGCCACCTTTTCCAGGTGAGGAACCGCGGGTAAACAACTCTACAAAGGCCACCCCAATAGCTGGAGTCAGAATTAGTTCTAGAACGATCCCATGTCAGTACATTTTGGACTAGATTGTGGTGTCTCCAGCCTCCTCTTATTTTCAAAGCCGATAGGAAATTAGATTAAAATAACTCGTCCCTGCAAACGGGGCAAAAAGACATTGTAAAACACCAATTAAGCACTATCAATCTTTTCTCAATATGCAGAACTTGACTAAAAGCCTTCACAAGGACCTTAAAGGAAATTCTTGGCACATATGAGCTTACATAATTTTAAGTAGGGAAGAAGTGAATGCCAAAATCAGTGGAAAATCCTTCGGACAAAAAAATAAAATATATTTCATGTAATTAAAAATGAAAAATGTGCATTATGAATGGGATAGTCTATAATTTTTAGTTGTGACATTCTAAGAGAAATATACATTTGCATCCCTAGCACCTGTGACAGTGACAGTATTTAACAGAAGTCATAGAATGAATTGTCAAAGTACACACTACTTGTGGTTTTTTTAAATTTGAATTAAACTTTTTAAAAGGAGGCAAAAGAAACAAAAGTGGTTTCTAAGATTAAATGTCAAATAGTAAAATCCCATTATACAAGAGAGATTGTTGTGCTACAAAGCAAATCATACCCAGTGTTATGCTGTGTAATTTCTCTTGCTCAGTCAACATCAAGAAAAATCACTCCACCATTATAATAGTTACAAAATGTTCTTAATAGTTCTAAAACTATAACTGTTGTAGTTCTATCAAAAATCAGGTCTCAATTTTAGCCTTCCTACACTATAATAGATTGTCCCACATTTCTGACTAAAGCCTGTCTAAAGAGCTATTTGCCTTTATAATTTTGCTTCTATTCTGGCTGATTTGAAGCTTCTTCTCCACAACAGCCATTCTATTCCAGACTGTGTGCTTCAGTCCCAAAAATGAAGTATCTTAAGATATTCCAGTTACATCTATGAGAGTCGTTATAAAATCAGGATAAACAGTCTTTTCTGGGTGGTTTACAGGTAGTCCTCACTTCAAGGCAGTGGGGTGAGCTAAATAAGATTCTCAAGAGCCCTCTTCATAAGCTGACCATCCCAAGTTGGTCATTCCATAAGCTGAGCAAAAGCCAATGATTCTAGGGGATCAGATGTGGCTGAAGCAGTTGTTGGGCACCCGCCTGCCACATGGAAGGTCCCAGGTTCGGTTCCTGGTGCCTCCTTAAGAAGATGAGCTGATGCAACAACGAGCTGACAGATGAGGGAGCCATGGGGAGGGGAGACATTAAAAAGAAAAAGAGAATGATTCTAGATAAATTTCTAATATAAGGACAAGCTGACAGGACCTCTACTGAAGTCATTTTCTTCATCCTGAAAACACAAAAATAGCTCCAAGAAAAAGAAACGTGTGAGGAAAATAGAGAATGAAAGGAAGAGATTCTACCTCCGAGACCTGCCCTGCTTAGAGAAGACTACAAGTTATAATGGGATGAGTACTTCAGGTTTCTTTTTTAATAAAACAAGTCCAACAGTACAGTTACAAGGTACAAAATCAGAATGTTTTCAGCTGACCCATAATGAGTACACAAATCAGTCCTTCCGCAGGGAAATGGTCTCCTCCCTGATGCCCTCTTTTGTAACGATGCAGATCTTAAGTGCGTCTCCAGTATACACATCTCTCTCGGCTGCAGAGATAAAGACATCTTTCACCAGCCGCATGGCTCTGTCCAGGGACAGCGGAACATGCTCCACGTTCTGCATGTTCTTAAAACCAACCTAAAAAGAATGATAAGGAAACTTGGTTTAGGGCATAATATGAGAGTAAATATAGAGGAAGTTTCAAATCTCCCCGAATACCTTTACATGTCCGATGATATATACTAAATGTATCACGCAAAATTAAAATGTCCCTCAAACTGACATCTTTTGGAACCCAGCTGAATTATACATGTCTAATTCTTGATGAACATTTACTGAGACAGAGTTCCTACTCTTGAGAAGCACATGATCTAGAGGTGGACACACAGAAGTATTACAGTATTGTGTGCTTACCTGAGAAGGAGGAGGTAGGAGAACCCTAAATTGTCATCACCTGAGTCTACAGGAAGAAGAAAAGGCTTCTCCAGAGAGGGCAATTGGGCAGGTGAGTCTTAAAGGATAAATTGGACATAAAGAGGAAGAACATTCCAGGCAGAGGGTGTGGTATGTTCAAAGGCATGGAGACAGGGAAGAGCACATTATTCTCAAGGAAAAGTAATAGGCAGAGGCTGAGTGAGTGAAGAAGCAACATAAGACAAGGCCGAAAAGCAACATCGAGACTGTGAGAGGCCAGGCCTGCTGTGATCAGTTAATAAGCTTCAACTTTAACCAAAAGGTGCTGTAAAAGCCATGTAGATTATTATAAAATCCATGCAACTTATTATATTTTAGAAAAGTAAGCCTGGAGGGAGAAAGGAGGTTAGGAAAGAAATATAATTATCCAGGCAATGTATGATGCAGATCTGATTTTATAACTAGCAGTAATGGAAAAGGGGGAAATTTTCAAAATATATTAGAAGATAGACTACAAAATTAGGTGACAGAGAAACAGTGAATAAGGGGGACAAAAGTGTTTTCATGACCTTCAGATAAAGGTGGCAGGAAGAGAGTTCAAAGCATGGATCAACTATTCCAGATCTAAGAGATATGGAAGCCGTGAGACTATAGGAAGAGATTGTACACTTTGGATGGATTGTATGCTTTATGAATACATTCCAATAAAATGGACCAAAATTTGGTTGGGGCAAATCAACCGCACACAGTAATGATTTATATGAAGGACTTTACTTCTCACCTCTCAAGTAAAAGAAGAGGAAATTTTGAAGAAAAGTACCTTTTTTTTAAAACAAATAAAAGCCAAATGCAGGCTCATTACCTGATTGTCAAGTAGGGGCTGCAACATGGCGCTTGCTGAGCCTCCGGCCTTGAAGAAGTCTCTCTGGTAGGACCCTACTGGATCAAAGCTGTATACAGCCCCCTTTCCTTCAAGAAGAAAACACTGCCTTCATAAGGATGATACACTGTTAACACCCCCAAATCATGCTTAAAATCAATCTAGTCAAAATGTAATAGAACAAAATGGACTATCAGCTGAGTTAAAACTTCAACCAAAAGTTAGAAACACTTTTGTATTCAAACAGATGGCACTGAGCCTGGCTCCTCAGAGTCCCTGCCACCCTTCATCGCCACGAACAGACCACGGAAGGTGGTTAGAGGTCAGTGCGCGGCCCCACCTCACAAACACTGTAGCCAACTTGCCCCCCTTCTCTTCATCATGTTGTCTGTCACCAGACTCCTCCTCCTCTCTCACACCAACTTCACCGATTATCGTCCTGTGGACACTGACATGCAGATGATTTAGCAGTAAACTAAACACACTGGTTAACTGTTACAGGTACCTGCTCTGAGTTCAGCATCAAACTCCATATTATTATTATTATTTTGCAGCCTAGGAAGAGATAGACTTACACACATATAACAGAACTTAGGGATATGTCCAAAAATACAACATAGAGTGAAAAGAAGTTCTATAATATGTATAGCATGATCCCATTTTTGCTTTAAAGCCTAAGAAAACCAGAGACATGTTTGTATGAGCATATAAAATAGTCTGGGGAAGATACCTAGCAAAGTGTAGTTGGTTATCTTTGAGGGTAGGATTAGAGGCAGGAAAACAGGGAGACTCATTTCTTGTACTTTTATACTATTTGAATTTATTACAAAAGGGACATGTCACTTTGAAATTTTTAAAAGGGGCCTTTAGAAACCATTGTATTCTGGGTGTGAGAAGTCATGGATCACAACATGGTATGACTTAAAAGTCATACAACCAATTTTAGGACACATAATACTAGAACCCAAATACCACTATAGTTTTCTCCTAAGTAGATAAGCTGGGAGATGTAAGCTCAGGATAATCTTCTTACTACCCATGGATAATTGAAAGCTTTGTGTATTATTCCCATTGTAGAACTGTATGGACAGAATTCCCTGCCGGAAAAGGCAACATCTGAGGTCACCTAAGGGAATCTTGGGCAGTGTTTTTGCTGGAATCAAGCTTGGAACAGAGAACACTATCACAGCAGGCAGTCCAATAACCTCAACACACCCACACAGAAAAGGAAGATGAGGTGTACAAACAAAGGAATAATCCTATCTGCCGTAAGGTCAACAGGGCACAAGGAAAAGTGGCCCAAAAGCTTTACCCAGAAAATCATACATGATAGAAAGAAAAGGAACAAAAGGAAGAGAGAGATATATCCAAGACCAGAACTTCAAATATCATCAAGACAAGGCAAACGAGAAGTGCATCATCAATGGCATGAATCCAGACTGTAGTTAGAAAATGCTTTTCCTCATCAAAATTAATTCCAGAAAACACAAGGAGCCTTATGTAAAAATAAATGAAACCATAAATGGGAAGCGGCTGTGGCTCAATTGGTTGGGTTCCCGTTTACCATATGGGAGGCCCCGAGTTCGATTCCCAGGGCCTCCTGGCGAAGGCAAACTGGTCCACGTGGCGAGCTGGTGCAGCAAGATGACACAACAGGAGACAAGCAGACACAGAAAAAAAAAAAAAAAAGGAAAAAAAAAAAAAAACGCAAAGCAAATGGTCACAGAGAGCACAAGCAGCAAGGGGGGGATAAATAAATAAATCTTAAAACAACAACAACAAAAACCATACAGGCCCTAGAAAAAAGTACAGGTGATCCTGGGATGGGGGAGGCCTCTCTAACAAGGTGGGAGACTCAAAGCCATAAAGAAAATATTGAGAACTGACTGTATGAAACTCAAAAACTTCTGTGCAGAAGCCTAATGGAAGGCTGGCAGACTTGGAGTGCTTGTAAATCTAAGAAAGAAAAAGATTAATGTGCAAATGAGGAAACACACAAACAGTAATTAATAAATAGGTAAGCCCGGGGAAGAAGCACAGAAAGTCAATAAACATGAAAAGATGCCCAACTTCAGTAAACACAAAAAATATAAAAATTAAACCAATAAAATGCTTATTGGATAAAGATTTTTTAAATGTGTTCATTTTGATGTTGGGAAAGACAAGAAAAGCAGGCACGCATGCCCCCTGTTGATGGAAGTGCACTGGTACATTGTTTCTGAAGGACCAGCCAGGAAAACCATCAAGAGATACATCCTCTGATCCAGTAATCGGACTTCTAGGAATTTATCCCAAACCAGGAAGATAATTATAATGAAAGAAGTACGTGAAAAATGGTAGAAATGAGGAAAAACTGGAAACAACCTAAATGACCTTCAGAGGACCAGGTAAGTAAGTGGTACAGCCAGACACTGTATAATATTGTCATTATGGATTACCATGCACACATAAATTCATTAGAGTAAAATTATAGCCAATGTATGGTTACAGGAAAACATATTGTATGGCCCCATTTATATAAAACTACATGCAGGGGGCAGATGTGGCTCAAATGGTTGGGCGTCCGTCTGCCATATGGAGGGACCTCGGTTCGATCCCTGGGACCTCCTGGTAAAATAAAATAAAAAATAAAAATAAAAAAACTACATGTATGTGTGTGTACAGCATGTATGAACACCAAGATATCTAGAAGCAAGCTTACTAGGAGTTTAACAGTAATTACCTCTAGGGAGAGCGTTTGGGGTGATTTCTACCTTCATCTTTGCATCTTTCTATAATATTTGAAACTTCTTCAGCAAACATTATTGTTTTAATTGAAGAAAAACTAAAGCCATTTTCAGTGCGGGGGAAAATTTTGAAAAGACCATGACAGCAGCTGTAAAGTTAAAGCATAGAGGTGAAGTAGACAGTTTGTTGACTCATAATTGTTCTGAAGGTCTGTTTAAGGAGCACTAGTTCTCCAAGTCCTGCAACTCCACCAACACATTTAAGCTACTACACCATTCTCCACAGGAGACAGGAAATATAGTCACTTGAGAAATGAAGCAGAGGCTTTGGACTTGGGGATACCAGGCTCAGGAGTGGTCAGGGTAAAGGACAGGAATAAAAACAGAAGGCTTAAATGAAAATCTGATATGCAGAGGACAGGCACCTCTAGTCTCCTACCTCCTCCTGGCTCTAGAATGCTGGCAACCGGGCTCATTTCCTAATTCCTCCACCCTATCCCAGGCAAAAAATGTAAGGAATCATCAGCTGAAGAAAATGCTGGCTACCTAATCACCCAGACATGAAATCAACAGACCTTTACAAACAGAATTTTGGTATATCACTGAAATATGAAAGGACATACAAAAATCAATAGAAATTTGAAGGGAGCCTCCAGAGTAGAAGACAGAGGCCAAAATTTTAAAAATTTAAAAAATTGGGAGGGGGTCAGGGCTCTGGAGACACCCAGGTCCTATGGTCATGGCAGATAGCTCCGGAGTTTGGTGCCTTGCCAGTGGCCCTACTTTGAGTTTATACTCCCAAGTATGACAGAATTGGACTCAGAAGTGACTTTACATATGCCTCTTCTGTCCCTTTTATTTGAACCTATAGTTGGTGCTGGAGTTGGTAGGTGTATGTCCAAGAGACTTTAATCTCTGGGCTGTCCATGAGCCAGCTGGGCCCTGAATCTCAACAGAGTTGCAATATCTACTCTCCAGTTCATTGGACTCACCCAGGACAACTAACAAGGAGATGATGATGGACAATGACCATCCCAAGGAACCGAGACAGTCTGCAACTGCAAGCAAGAGTCCCATCCATCTGCCTCATGGAATCAAAGCTTCCTTCAATTTGAGGTGGAGTGGGCATCACCATCCCAGAATCCTCAGGATTGGAGAATGAATGATGGACTCAAGTAGACTTACTGGTATTCTACTACAGACTTGTGATTCTAGCAATGGAAGAACTTATATCATTGATGTGGAGGCAGTGGCCACTAGAGATTCTGAGGGCAGGGAGAGGGAAATACAGGTGAAATATGGGGGCACTTTGGGGACTTGGGAATTTCCCTGAATGACATTACAACAATAGACAGAGGCCATTATATAAAATAGATAAATAAATCTTTCAAAAAAAAAAAAAAACAAGAAAACAAGCAAGACAGGAAGCTGACGCAACAAGACACACAAGGAAGACATAATCAGAGACACAACAAAGCAGGGAGCAGAGGTGGCTCAAGTGATTAGGAGCCTCCCTCCCACATGGGAGGTCCTGGGTTCGGTGTCCCATTCCTCCTAAAAAAGAAGGCCAGCACACAACAAACAGACACAGCAAACACAAACAATGAGAGGGTGGGGAAAAAAAAATCTTTTTTTAAAAAAATGAAATTAATGACAGAAAAAGAAAAAAGAATTCCATGAAGGAGAGAAGCTAAAGTTAAGAAATTCTTCATAAAGTAGAACAAAAAGACAATGATTTGGACAACACGAGGAAAAAAGAAAGAAAATTAAAGGATAACAATCCAGGTGGTGGTAGAGAAGGGCGAGATTGGGAGGAAGGGGAGGGGGGTAGGAAGCAAACACAAGAGAAAAGACCCTGGACAAGGATTATCACCATAAAATATCAGAACACTGGGGTAAAGAAAAGACCCCAAATGCCAAGTCTTAAAAAAGTCCCATGAATTATTATTTTTTTAATCTATTGGGAGATGTATACCAACAAAACAAGGAAACAAATTAAGAGAGAAGCAAACACGAGATCCAGGAAATAGGGCCTCCAACACCAGGAACAAGTCAAAGGAAATCCCCACATGATGGCAAAAGAAGGCCCAGGGTGACAGCTGTGGTGCCAAGCAGGGTCCTGGATCAAAAACAAGATGGAAATACACACAGGACTGATTTTCTCAGGTTCTCACGGGCTGATTCTGACAAAAAATCAGAGTGTTTAAAATATGCTCTGAAAACACTGATGGAATGCATTTATCAGTAACCTAAAATGACTTCTAAGATATCACTTTAAAAAAAAAAGAATCCCGGTATGATTGCTAATAAACTGTCATTACTTAGAATCACACTTGGGTCAAGTCTCTCAAGATCAGGTAAGATAAAAATGCTTATTATTTACTATTGAACACACACAAGCTGAGAAAATAATAAAATAATCAATTGCCCAATCATTCCCATATTTAGAGTTTTCATACACCACTTGCTGTGTGCCTTTGGATAATCATTTATTTCACTCTTTTAGCTTTAATCTCCTTAATTTATTACCAGAAAATGAAGTTGTTAGACTAGTTGGTGTTTATGGTTCTTTTCAACTCTAGGATTCTATACCTCCAGATGGAAATACACAAATCTAAGATGCTCCAGAAGGAAAAATTTTTACCTTCTTCGTCAAGTCCGCCAATGATGTTGTAAACATAATATGGAAAGAAGCGTCTTGAATAGAGGATTGTAGATAACATCGCAGCAATTGCCCCCGTAGTCATGGCCTTATTATTGGAATGCTTATACATCTGTAATTGTTAATAAAATTAACAGGCATGCAGAGGCGCAATACATTACAGAATAGCACAATAAATGGTAAAGTGAAAAGAATGAATGCATACATCAGTGACGGGAGAAAATACACCTGATTCTTTCATGATCAACCACCACAATAATACTAAGATAAAATAATTTATTATACCCTATCATTTTTTGGGTTAGAAAAAATTTTAAAGGGAAGAATGGTAAATTTGTCCTCAGCTCTCTGGTCTAAAGATGCTATTTTGTATGCCTATATTATCTCAGGCACTGCTTCTTCAAGAGCAATTGCATACAAGCAGCGCACATGAGGTAACTTGGGAAGAATGTTTCAAATAGTTCTCCCCATAACTCTGCATCTAGCCCAAGGTCAGCAAACCATGGCCCAATGGCACAATCCAGCCCGCCACCTGTTTTAATAAAGTTGTGTTGTTACACCGTCATGTTCACTCAATATATTGTCTCATTACAACAGCAGGGCTGAGTAGTCGTGACAGAGACCATATAGCCTGAGAAGATGAAAACGTGTACTATCTGGCCCTTTACAGCTGAAGTTTGCTGACCCCTGACCTAGACCAGACATAGTTCCTCTCTTGGCAGAGTGGATATCTAAGAAGATATGAGGGCATCAGCCTTTCTCTGAATGAAAGGCAGTGGCCTTTCTCCTTAAAGCATCTACAGTGGAGAGTTTAGATGAATCTTAGGATGACAACACAGTGATGTCCGGTTCTGCACTTTTTACACCCTTAGGAAGCCTAAATTATTGGACAGATTGAGAAACTGTACCAAAAAATGCAAACATAAAATTAATTTAAGTTCACCAATTTCTTTTGTCAGCTACATAGCAAATCTCTAAAAAGTGGGACCTAAGAAGTACTGTAAAATCAAACAATGACAGTTAAAATACTGAAAAAGATTAGAAACCAGCTATACTACATGTAATGGATAATCAATTTAGAGAAGAATTTTTTCCCAAGATAAAAGTTCTAAAAAAATATTCTTAAGTGTCATTTTGAAACCAAGTTCTACCAACATTCACACACTTCACCGTGTAATAATTTATGAAAGAAAACTTTCAGGAAGGATTGTTCATTAAGTTGAACTCATTGTTCCTTATTTGTTTTATTAACAAAACACTATCCTATGCTGTGTGTTTATTTTGGCCCTCTAATATCTATTTTTAAAATATGCATTAGGCATCATTGTGTAAATATAAGTCACTGAAGCTTTTGATTTAAGGGTTTTAAATAAGTACTTTAAGTAGTAACAATAAATATTTAGCGAAGTCATTTCAAAACATTACAAAAAGCAGGTGTCAGTTAAATACATTATGTACGCCAATGACTATGATAACCACTCATAAGTGTAAATAACCTCAAGCTTTATTCACAAATATGCAAAACAGAATGTGATCAGCCTCTGCCAATTTTTTCATGTACCAGATAGACTTATCAAGTATGTGAAAGGTAAGACACGTATCCTACAATATTAAAAAAGAAAACTAAGGACATATAAATTTTTTTTTAGTTAGGCCAGGGTGATGGTTAGGCTAATGTGTCAACTCGGCCAAGTAGTTGTGCCCAGGTGTTTGTTCCAGCAAGCACTGGGCTAATTGTAATACAAGAGCATTTATGGACTTCAATCACCAGTGAGTTTACTGCGTGGATGGCTGATTACATCTGCATCAATCAGAGAGATACATTATCAATGGGTGGTGCTTTTACCCAATCAGTTGAATGACTTAAAAGTGGAAGTGATTTCAACATTCAGGGAGAATTTTCCAGCTCGTCGTTGGACAGGCAACTTCTCCCAGAGACTCATCAACGACCTTTCATCGGGCTTTCATCGGAGCCCCTGGTTTGCAGCTTGCCTGAGGAACCTGGACTTGTGAGTCCCCATGGTCTTTTAGAATTCCATATTATTCACAGATATCTCCTGCTGATTCTGTTTCCCGAGAGAACCCTGACTAATACAGCTAGTAAAAAGAATTTATTTGGGAAATGGGGGAAAGAACAGAGCCTGCTGAGAAATGAGAAAGATAGAAATACACACCATGATTTGGTGCAGGCCCCTCTGAGCAGAGAGAGTCAGGACATATAATATTGATACTGTCAGTGTCATTAACAACTATGAAAACAATTCTAGTAGGCTAAACTTGTTTGAAATGCAAATCTACATTTCCAAATATTGACATCTGGTGACACTATTATCCCAACTCTATATTGTTACCAATTAAAAAAGAGCATGACTTAGAGATTATTATAAGTATAACTCATTATAATATATTCTAAATGACTCATACTCTATTCTCATTGAAATTATTTTGAAGTAAATGCTGCTTAATATACACAGTGCAAAATCAAAATCTAGAAATGCCTTTGTTTTATCCAGAGTCAGTTTACCAGTGTCTTCTATCCTGGCACATGAGATATTCAATGGCAGTTACCAGTGTCCGGCCCATTAAAACAAACAAACAAACAAACAAAAAAAGAAACCTGCAAAAGAAGTTCATCTTATTTTCTCACTTTTCCCTCATACTTCCCCTTTGCATCTCTATCCCTTTCTCTATTGCATGCCAAATCTGTTGCCTCAGTGGGCTCCTCCTTCTCCAAACTCCTGGCTTGTTCCTATTCCTACTCATGAAACTGGTCAACTACAAGTGCAACTAAGAATGCAACTCGGTAAATAGGGAAAGCATTTCAGCTGATGGAGTTCCAAACCAGGCTCCTGTCCAAAAGCTTTTCTGGGATAGCCTCCTGCCACAGAAACTGATTTGTTTTTTTGAGGAAAGAGTATCTTCCAGAGGAAGAAACTCCCTCCCAGGATACCTCTAACAGGGTAGAGAACCCTCTATTTATACTGAAAGGGATTTTTTTCTCTCTCTCTTCCCCCCCCCCCCCCCAAGAAGGAGAGCACCGTTCCTGGAAGTACTGCAATACCAGGTCAATGCATGGAGTGGACGGAGCAAGCCCCTATTCCACCTCCCAGCTCCAAATATCCATTTTATATACTGTCCTCGGATAGAGGACGTATCAGATATTAAACTGATAAGAACAGATAGTACACTTGATCTTAGCCAAAAGGCCGAGAAGCGATGTACAGGGATTTTTAACAAATGAAATTTGCTATAGTTTGACATACTACATGAACAACCCTGCATTAACAATATTATTTCATTTCTAGAATGCACTACAGTTTACCAACTAACCTAGTGGCTCACCAGATATTCTAAGCAACAGTCATGCTGGAAGCCTATAAAAATCCAATGAATTGTCAATAATGTTTCAATAATGCAGACATATATAAAAACACCTACCTTTAGTCTTGCTTCAATAATTTTTGTAAGCGTTAGGCAGTCTCCATGAAAACCACTGCATCCAATGACTGTTTTGTCTGTTCTGTAAAAAGCACATTTCAGGAAATTGAGTTAATTCAACAGTAAAGTAAAACATGCCTTGGACAATTTTAAATTTAAAACTCCTATTCCCATTATTCAATAAATGGCAATTTACCTCGCCCTTTGGAGGAGAGGGAGAACTTACACCAAATAAATTACAGATGAATCAAAGAAACAAAGAAAGAAAAAAAAAAGAAACTGAATGGACTAGAGAAAACATGGGTAAATTTTGTACAATCTTGGGCTGAGGAAAGCCTATTTAATTATGTTACAACCCAAGAGCCACAAAGAAAACATTCATAAATCTGACCACATTAAAAATTAAAACTTCTATAGAGAAATATATGATGAACAAAACTTTAAATAAAAAACTAAGAAAATATATTGGTAGCACATATGACCAAAGTCCAATTTTACTTTGCTTGGTCTACAAAGTACTTCTACAAACAAAAACATTAACATAATAGAAAAATGGATGTTATATGAACAGACAGGTCACATAAAAAGAAGCAAATCACCATTAATACATGAAGAGATCCTCCATTACACTCAGAAATCCAAATCTAAACAAGAAACTATTTTCCACCTATCAGGTTAACTAAAATTCAAAATTTTGAGGTAAAAAAACATTTATGTTAACAAAAACACTGTTGGTACCTAGATATGGCAAATATCACGAAGATTGCATGCAAATCAATTATTAGGAAACACTAATTTAGAAAACTGTTTTCTATTGAAAAAGCAAGATAAGTTCCAAAGAGCAACTTAAAAAATTCACGAAATATTTCTTTTAGAAGCTGAAATCTCTTATAGCATTAAGTAATTACAACGGAGTTGGGAGGGGAGCAGGTATAGCTCAATGGTTGAGTTCCTGCTTCCCATGTATGAGGTCCTGGATTCAATCCCTGATACTTCCTAAAATAAAAATATATATATATATATTTTTAAAGGAGTTGGAAAATGTGTCCTTAGAAATTTACTTACAATTTATAACACTTGGGGCTGTCCCGGGTGTGAATTGAAAATCCTTCACTCAACCGAGTGTCAGAAGCAACAATTGAAAAATCTTCTCCAGCAATTGCTAATACAGTACTGAGGGGGAAAAAAAGAGGAAAAATTTAATTAATACTTCAGTATGGTAATAGTATTTCCCCAAATAGGACAGTGAACAAGAACAGGATTCAAGTGGAAAAGGAAAGATGGGGGTGGGTGGGAGATTCCTGGCTGAGTACCACCTAAAAAAACATAAGACTAAATCAGAGGAAAGGTTCCTTAGCAGAAGACAATTGAAAAGGTACTGAATTATCATCTTCAGCAAAATAGCAAATGCCTACTTTGTGCAAGGTCCTGATTCCAAACAGCTACGGTCACGGTCCCTGTCTTTTAGAGGACTAAGTACAGAGAGTGGCACAGCACAGGGCTACGAACACTCAAAGAGGATTAGTGTTGTTTTTTTTCCATTTCTTTACATCCAAGTCCTTTATACTGTCTAGTGCATAGTAATGCTCAAATATTTGCTGAAAAATGAACAAACCAAAGAGCAAACTTTCGCCTGAGTTGTTGTACAATTTACTATAGTAGCTTAGTGAAAAGGCTGAGAGCATTAACTCCAGAAGGAGACTGCCTGGGTTCTAATTCTGGTTCTAATTCTTCACAGTTATAAGACTGTGGGTGAGTGAATCACTTTCTCAAAGCCATAATTTCCTCATATGCCGAGTAGAGATCTTAATAGTAGCTCATAATTAGAATGTTGAAAGGATTAAATGTGTTAAGAAATGTAAATGTAAAGCAATAAGAACTATACCTAGCACATAATTGGTACTCTGTTAAGTGTTAGCTATTATTGTGGCATGAGCATGAAGCAGTATAGTATAATGACTAAGCACTTGGGCCCTGGCATTAAGATAGAGCCCCATCTCTGTCACTTAATAGCTGTGACCTTGGACAAGTTCTCCAGGTTTAAGCTGATAACGGTACCTGTGTTACAGGGTGACTGTGAGAATTAAAGGGACATAATTCACATAAAGCACCTTAGCAGAGTGACTCACAAAATTTAAGAAAATTTTAGCCATTATTGTTACTGAGGTGGGATGTGAGATAACAAAGCTTTGAAGGAAAGGATGCAATTCCAGGTACTGTGAACAATGAGCAAAGGGAAGGAGGCAATAATTCCAATAGTACATTCAAGCAATTTATCTACTTTTTATGTAAGCAAGTAGAAGGACATAAGGCTTATTATGAATGGACAGGGATCCTACTGGAGAGGATTCCAAATTCCAAGATTGTGGAATTTTAGCAAGGAACCATGAAGTTTATATGAGAAAAGTTCCACTTGCAAAGTGGGGTTTTAAGACTACTCTGACAATAACATATGAAACGGGATAGGAACACTGTTCCAATAAGACTAATGAAATAGGAAGGCAGCAGGGTGAATGGAAAGAAACATGGAAATCCAGAAAACATTACAAACAAAATGGACAAGTTTGTCTACCTGTTTAAATGTGGTGGGAACTAGAAGAGCCAATTATAACATCCAAGATTTTAGACTTGGATGCACAGAATACTGGAATTATAAAGAGTAGAAATAAGGTGAGCTGAATGAAAGGAATAATTATGGCAGAAAATCCAGGTAGAAATGTTTTATAAAATGCCAGAGCTGAAGGACTCATGAGAGGCAGAGTTAGAGAAACAGATTTGGGAATTATCCTCCCAGGAATGACGACTGAGCCAGATTGAGACCCATGAAAGCGCTGGGTGACAAATATGGAGGCTAGGGGAAGCGGCTGTGGCTCAATCAGTAGGGCTCCCGTTTACCATATGGGAGGCCCCAGGTTCGGTTCCCAGGGCCTCCTGGTGAAGGCAAGCCCGCCCACACGGCGTGGTTAGCTGACCCAGTGAGCACAAGCAGCAAGGGGGGGATAAATGAATAAATAAATAAAATCTTTAAAAAAAAAAAAAAAAAAAACAAATATGGAGGCTAATGACTTGGGGTTTAGCCATGTTTAAAAAAGTTAAGAGTATGGGAAGCGGCTGTGGCTCAATCAGTAGAGCTCCCGTTTACCATATGGGAGGCCCCGGGTTCGGTTCCCAGGACCTCCTGGTGAAGGCAAGCCCGCCCACATGGTGTGGTTAGCTGACCCAGTGAGCACAAGCAGCAAGGGGGGGATAAATGAATAAATAAATAAATAAATAAATAAATAAATAAATCTTTAAAAAAAAAAAAAGTTAAGAGTAGAAAGAGGTATAGCACTAAGCCTCATTTTGTAGAACCAAGAGGTGGAATTTTAAGAGCCAGCAGCAATGAACAATAAAGAAAAAGGACAAAGTTTGAGAAAAGGTAATTTAATCACCTGAAAGTCCTAACTAACAACTTTTAAGGTGGTAATGGCATAAATTAGAGTACAATGGGTTAACAATGAGTAATGAGTACTGAATACTGAATGCCTTGAAAATTCTTCTTGTAAAGAACTTATACCTACCTTATGAAATGGGTCTAATAATGCACCTTACAATAAACCTACTTAATTAGTCATCACAGGTGTTAAGAAGTGCAACTGAAAGGGCACACACAAACTCATTGGTGAAAGAGATGAATTCAAGTCTGGGTCAACTTCACACCAGCTCTGTGTGCTGCTGTGGCCAGGGGAAATTTATTTTCTCAGTGTCTCAGGTTCATTTGTAAAACTGAGGCTAGTATCATCTATCACTCAGTTATCTTGAGAATTTAGTAACATAACTGCTTGCCATTTACAAAATGCTCCTCATTTGATTCTCCCCCCACAAAATTTAAGAAGTAACTAAGGCAGATAAGGAAATTAGAGTTCAAGAAATTGAACCCAAAAACTGCACAGCCCTCTGGTGGCAGACTAGGTCTAAAAGAACAGCCTTTAATTCTTGGTTTCCAACATACTCCAAAAATCTGCATCCATATTTCAAATTCATAAGGACCTAATTAATGTTTGTGGTCTTCTTGAACTATCTGTTCGAATTGCGTGTCTTTGTTTTTTGGGTTTTTTTTTTTAATTTTTTATTTTTTATTTTTATTTATTTATCCCCCCCTTGCTGCTTGTGCTCGCTGTGTCCATTTGCTGTGCGTTTTTCTGTGTCTGCTTGTCTCCCTTTGTTGCGTCATCTTGCTGCGCGGGCCAGCTTGCCTTCACCAGGCGGCCCGGGAATCGAACCTGGGCCTCCCATATGGTAAACAGGAGCCCAACCAATTGAGCCACAGCCGGTTCCCAGGTGTATATGTTTTTAATGTACAAAGCCTGGTTGGTAAACTATAACCACAGCTTCCACTTACAGCTCTTGTTAGCATCCTAAACAGAGCATCTTTAGAACCCTTATTCTGATTCTTTTGGCATACTATGGGGGAAAAGTATTACAAAAAAAAACAAAACAAAAACCTAAAAATCTGAATGTAACATGCAAGAAAACACATATAAAAGATCCCTCTTCTAAGTATTTTTTTTCCTCTGAATTTAAACGTTAAAAAAAAGGAATAATCTTTTTAAGTTGTCTGGCCAGCTACGTCGAGATTCAATTTAAAATAACAGGAAATGATTAAGCTGTTTCATTAGATGCTTCTTCAGCTACAACACAATTATGCCTCTAACACGGAGCAGTCATAATAAGGTTTTTATTTCACATACTAAACCTGCCCCCTTTGCTTGCTGGCACGGGAAATGTGTTCAGACGATACAAAAAGGTAAAATACATTTTTAAAGCTCTTCCACAAAGCAAAGGATATGTTTCAACTTCTATTTACTGCCTCATTATGGCAAGGAGCAGGCTATGCGGCCTATGGTCGTTCACATAAAGACTCAAAAGATTAAACTGTGAGGGGAAACCCTAAAAACCAAAGCCGTGCCTCACCTGCCAAGTGAACCCGAGTAAGAGGCATGAAGAGAAAAGGGAGGGTGGGACGGAGTCGTGCCGTTAAGTGAACGCACACAGCTCAGGGCCCTGAAGGCGGGTAGGATGACAGAGGGGGCAGGGCCTTTCCCGCCGGCGACCCCAAATAAGCTTTTGCATAGAGTAGAGAAGGGTGAAAGCCAAAGCGGCGGCTCTCTATGGATTTTACCCTCCGTTGAAAGCGTAGGGTGAAAAGCGAAGCTGCGCGGGACCCGCGGCTCTGTAAGGTTCCATCCCCTGTTCTCGGCCGGGACCCGAGTACATAGCTGCTGAAGACAACATCGTACGGCTCCGGCTCCCGCTCCCGCTCCGGCTCCTGCTGTCTCACGGCGAGATGGCGGCTCCGACCGGAAATCAAGCCACTTCCGGGTACTCCTCGGCGCTCACCTCCGAGCCGCTCTAGCTCTCACTCCTCGTTGCTCCTGGAGGTCACTGCCGCCTCCTGGGCCAATGCATGAAGAAATTCCAAGAAAGCGGACGGGGGTGTAAAGGTTTTTAGTTTTTGTTTTCTTTAGGGAAACATTCGAATTCTCTCCAGATGGACAAAGATTAAAAAGGTTGACCATATAAAGTATTAGCAAAAAATGAGGCGCAACGGAAACTTGAAAACCTTATTGGTGGGAATGTAAATTGGAACAGCCAATTTGAAAACAGGTTGGCATCATCTACCTGAACTGAAGATACGCATACTTTATGGCCCAGCAGTTCCAATCCTAGGTATATACTCTAGCCCAAGACATGTACAAGGAAAATATTAAATATATATGTATAGGAAAAAAAAAAAAAAAAGACATGTACAAGAATACAGTAGCATTGTTCACCCTGGCCGCAATCTGGTAATGAACCAAATGTCCATAAACAGAAGAATGGATAAATTGAGGTATAGTCATATAATGCGATAGGTCACAGCAAATAAATTTAGGAACAACAGCTAAATAACCCAACATGAGTGAATCTTACAATGTTGGGAAAAAGAACACAAACTCTACCACTTAGGGATTTATTGTGAGTAGGAAAGGCTAGTTTGCGTTATGAGAGGGGTGTTATGGAATTAGTAATACTGTTTCTTCACTTGGTTTATAACTATTTGTTAATCTGTACATATGTTTTCATTCACTTTCCTGTAGGAATGCTATATTTTATAATTTTTTATATTTTTTTTATTTTAAAAAAATTTTAAGGTTGTTTTTAAAAAGGAAGCAAATACGCAGTTGGTTAATATAGGATTGTGAGGCCATAAACTAGAGAAGCCATAAATTCCTAGATAAGACAAAAACAAACTCTCTGCAAGTGCATCTTATACACATGCACATTCCTAAGCACAATAGGTATCTGTACTAGAACCACTTCTGCTACATAGCAATGACTTCAGAACAAACATTTAAAATCTTTGGCTCTCTGTCTTCCTTGTTCTTGCCTATAGCCCCAGTAATGCACTGGGTGGCTCAGAGTGCTCCTCTAAACATCCTGCGACCCCCAGGATCGTTTCTTGGTCTGTAAATTCCCTTATAAACTGTTACTATTTTGCTGTATGGAGTGGCCTGCTTTGGTTTTGGATCTTAAGTGACCATCTCACTTTGGCAGAACCTATTCTGTAGGTTTATGGCCAAAGATGGACTACCTGAAATATACATATAAGCTGGGATCAAAAAAGGCTTTAAAAAGTGCTAGTCTGATTTAAACTTTTCCCATATTTTACTGTAAATAAACAAAGGATTTCCTTTCATGGTTCTGGACAGAGAAGTGTTGTATTTATTCAGTTCTCTCCATATGCTAACAAAGTTATGTTAGTCGCCCAGCCGCCCCCCAAGAGGGTTCATTTGCTCAATGAACACAACAGCCAATACTGAGTCAAAAGGATTTCAAGAAAAGAGTTTATTGCTTTTCCAACAAGAGGTAGGCCTCAAATGAGTCTCCCTGGGCAAATTCGGGTCTGAGATTTTATACTGTCTGGGGAAGGCGTGCTTAAGGGCGTGGCTAAGAATGGGGGGGGGGGTTAGGTGATGTGGCCAATCCAGTCTGGGGAAAGGTGGGGTTAAACAGAGCATGCGCGGTTGCAAAATCGTGGTGGGTGTTGAAATGGAGGCTTAGCACGCTCAGTGACTAGAACCGGTCAGAGCTGGCTTTAGCAGGCCCTGCAAAGGAAAAGGAAGCAGTAATTCATCTTGTCTAGAATAAACATTAGGAGGTGGGCATTTGAACAAAAGGAAAGTAGAAACTTATACAAACCGGTAAGGGAGGGGCTTAACACTACTTAACATCTCCATAGTGTAAATACTATTATCCCATTTTATAGACAAACCCAGGGCGAGCTGTCGGGTAACTGCCAAAGGTTACACAGCTACAAGGTTTAAAAAAAAAAAAAAAAAAAAAATCCACATTTAAAAAAATCACTAGCTTGCCTACATCCACCAACGACCAATTAGAAATTGTTACGGCAAAGCGTTCCCGCCCCCGGAACTCCCAGAAGGGCTCCCACCCTTAGTTCCCTTAACTCGAGCTCCCCAAGAAACACAGGGAAGTGACGTAGTGCCCAAACTTCCCAGGCCGGTAGCGCCAGCGTGATAGCCCGCTGAAGCCGAGGGCGGAACTGGCGGAAGTGACATCATCCAGCGCGCGCCGAGAGTTCAGAAGGGTCGGGAAGGGTCGCCGTGGCGGGCGCCAGGGCCGCCTGCGGCTGAGCTTAGTTTGCGGTGGCCGGTGTCAGTTACCACAGTGACTCCAGGTAACAGCCCCCTTGACTTTTCCCGTTCTCCTGAGGACTGTGGGATGCGGAGGAATGGCGGCTGTGGCAGAGGCGGCAACGGCTGCGAGGCCCTCCGGGCGGTGAAGGGGGAGGGGATGCGGGGCTGGGCGCGCAAGGCCCCGCGCGGGGCGGGGGACGTTCCTCCCGACTCGTGCCTCCCACCGTTCTGGCCTGTACCGGCGGCCCGCCTGCCTCGGCCGCCATTCCCACCCAAGTTCCCGACACTGCTGTGGTTCGAAAAGCGGCTTCCCGCCGCGCGAGTGCTGGGTGCAGGGCGTTTGGAGGGGTCCAGCGCGGAGGACCGCTCCGTGTATCGAAAATCCAGAGTCTTCCGTGCCCTTTTCTGTCATACGTTTCTTCTTCCCGAAGATAGAAGGTAGATTAACTCTGGTCTGTGCCGGCTCGTTTCGCTGTCGTGCTGGGTTTATCATAAAGTTGTGCTTGGGACCTTTTTAATATTTTGTCCTAAGCCTGAGACTTCGGGCTCGGTATGGCTTAAGATACAAATAAATATACACCACTTTATTTGCAATGCCTACATTTCGACTCAGGCCAGTGTGATTTTCCAATTTGAAACTCCAGGTTAGCCTTGCTGAAAAGAGGCCTCACACAGACTATGCTTGATGGAGTTAGGCGGCCGCTAGAAGGCGATGCAGAATTAATTTGGTTCTCTTCGATTAACAGTGATTGCCATCAAAAAGAGATCTAATTTGATGTCTTCAATTCCAAAAGATGAAGACACTCTCTAAACAATTCTCTTTTCTAAGGATGAATAAGTGCAGTTTTAATGACAAAGATGAGGAAATGATGGTCTCTCCCATTACTGGAAGTGATGTGCCGTCTCCGGGATTAGCTCTGAACGATTATGACATAAGACCCCCAACCTAGTTCCTCAGGTTTCTTCATTAGACTTTTAATTTGCAAAAAGTAGTCTGGAGCTACCAAAAGCTGTGGATAAATCTCCAGGTAGTAATATTTATGAGTGCTTTAAATCCTGCTCTCCTTATCTCATGCCTTAATCATGCTGTGACCCCTTTTCATTCTTTGTAGCTATACAGCTAATATAAGTCCTTTATTAAAGTCGGAGCTCAATAAATGATTATACTAAAATTTATTTAATCCAATTCAATATTTATTGAACTTTATGCACAAGTCATTGTAGAGGATATAAAACTTAGTGGGATATTTTAAAATTTGAACTTGGCCTAATGGTGCATTAGTTTTTTCTGGGGTTTCCTCCCCAAAACTTCTAATGCTGAACAGTATCAGAGTATTTAAATTAAACATGTACAGAAAAGATTGATATGAAGTCTTTCATTTGTTTTGTGGACAATTTTGTATACAGTCACAGGAAACATGGAAAGAATAAGCCTCCAGGATTATAAAGTAAAAAGAAATGTATTCCAGAATAGCATCATTGGGTTGGTTGGTTGGTTGTGTTATATATTCATGAAACTGGCTTATGAGACTTTTTAGCATTCCAGTTTCTTACTTGAACTTCAATTTTTTTCAAAGCAGTATCACTTATTCTTGGTGTGTGTGAAGATAACCCAAAGAGTTAAGGAAGTTGCTAAGAAGAATGCAGTTGTGATGCTCCAAGGAAAAGACTGAATGCTGAGGGCAAGTTCCAGTCCAAGGGTTTTTGGTATACCAAGAAGAGAGTGAACATCATGGATCAAAACAACAGCCTACCACCTTATGCTCAGGGCTTGGCCTCACCTCAGGTAATGTAGCTGAATGGGAGCATGATAGGGGGTAGGCCTTTGCACCATGAGACAGTAGAAAAAGGACTTTAACCATATATTGTTGAAAATGGATTTCTATTTTACATAAGCCTTTCTTCTATTTATATTATATATATATAATTTTATTTGTAGACAAGTTTTAGATTGCGTAAAAGTTACATTGAAAGTATAGGGGATTCCCATATACGCCTCCCCCTCCCCCTTCTTAGTTTTGTTGAAAAGTTCTATTAGGCTTTCAATAAACATGACACTCTTTTATTTGGGAGCTAAATTGTGTGTGTGTCTTTAAAACCATCTTTTTTTTTTTTTAAGCTGCTTTTTTTTGAGATATATTCACATACCATACATTCCATCCAATGTGTACAATCAGTGGATTTTACTATAACACAAGAGTTGTGCATACATCACCACAGTCAATTTTATTTTATTTTATTTTATTTTATTTTACTTTTTAAAGATTTTATTTATTTATTCATTTATCCCCCCCTTGCTTGTGCTCGCTGGGTCAGCTAACCACGCCGTGCGGGCAGGCTTGCCTTCACCAGGAGGCCCCGGGAACCGAACCCGGGGCCTCCCATATGGTAAACAGGAGCCCTACTGATTGAGCCACAGCCGCTTCCCGCCACCACAGTCAATTTTAAAACATTTTCATTACTTAGTCACCTCTCAATCCATCTATCCTTCCCCAGCCCTATATAACGGCTAATCTAATTTTGTCTCTATAGATTTGTTTATATTTACGTAAATGGGATCATACCATATGTAATGTTTTGTGTTTGTTTCCTATCACTTAGCATGTTTTCTAATTACAAAAAAATTTTTTTTAATTAGGGAGTTTGTAGGTTTACATAAAAGTCATATAAAAACTGCAACATTCCCATTTACCTCCCTGTTATTCAGGATTTTCTAAGTACAGGATCATGTCATCCGCAAACAGTGAGAGTTTTACTTCCTCTTTTCCTATTTGGACGCCTTTAATTTTTTTGTCTTGTCTAATTGCCCTAGCTAGAACTTCTAGTACAATTTTGAATAACATGGTGACAGTGGGCATCCTTGTCTTGTTCCCAATCTTAGAGGGAAAGCTTTCAACCTTTCCCCATTGAGTATGATGTTGGCTGTAGGTTTTTCATATATGCCTTTTATCATAGTGAGGAATTTTCCTTTTATTCCTATCTTTTGAAGTATTTTTATCAAAAAAGGATGTTGGATTTTGTCGAATGCCTTTTCTGCATCTATTGAGATGATCATGTGGTTTTTTTCCTTCAATTTGTTAATGTGGTGTATTACATTGATTGATTTTCTTATGTTGAACCAGCCTTTCATGCCAGGAATAAATCCCACTTGGTCGTGATGTATAAGTCTTTTGCTGTGCTGTTGGATTCGGTTTGCAAGTATTTTGTTGAGAATTTTTGCATCTATGTTCATTAGAGAGATTGGTCTGTAATTTTGGTTCATTAGAGAGATTGGTCTGTAATTGGTACAGTGAGCTTCTTGGACATGTAAGTTCATTTCTTTTGTGAGAGTTGGAAAATTTTCAGCTATTATTTCCTCAAATACTCTTTCTGCCCCTTTTCCCTTCTCTTCTCTTTCTGGAACACCCATGACATGTATGTTGTTGCATTTCATGTTGTCATTCAACTCCCTGAGCCCTTACTCAATTTTTTCCATTCTTTTCTCTCTATTCTTTTCTTTCTTCAATTTTAGCTGTTCTGTCTTCAGTATCACTTATTCTTTCTTCTATCATTTCGAGTCTGCTGTTGTATGCCTCTAAGGTGTTTTTTTAATCTCACCTATTGTGTCTTTCCTTCGCACGAGCTCTGTTATTCTTCTACTCAGGATTTCAAATTTTTATTTATGCTTGCTCAATGTCTTTTTGTTTTGTTTTGTTTTGCATGTTTGTTTGTTTTGAGGTACTGGGCCTTGTATGTGGGAAGTCGGCACTCAACCACTGAGCCACATTGGCTCCCCTGAGTTGGGTTTTTTGTTTGTTTGCTTGTTGTTTGCATTTGTTTCTAGGAGGCACCAGGGACCAAACCTAGGACCTCCTATGTGGGAAGCAGGTGCTCAACCACTTGAGCCACATCTGCTCCCGCTCAATTTCTTCTTTTGTTTTTTTTTGTTTTTTTTGTTTCTATTTTATTATTTTTGTTTGTTTTTATTTGTTTTTTGTCAGTTTCTTCTTGATGTCGTTTATCTCTTTCGCCATATTGTCTTTCGACTCATTAATTTGATTTTAGAAATTTGTGTGCATCTCATTAATCAGTTGTCTCAAATCCTGTGTCTTTTCTGGGGCTTTGATGTAATCCTTTTCTTGGGCCATGTCTTCCATTTTCTTAGTATAGCTTGGAATTTTCTGCTGATGTCTAGGCATCTAATTAAGATGGTGAGTTTACTCAGATGCTCAATTTCTCTCTTTTTTGTAGGGATTTAGTGCGCAAGGTTGAGTATTAATGCTCTTCTTTGATTCTTGGTTCAGTGTCTTCTGGGTCTTTAGGATTGTCCCTGTTAGTTGCTCAGAACTGGGCTCTGGACCCAGTAATGGGTTGCAGACCCACTTCATAGGGCCTTGGGGAGGGAGACTATAAAGGTTGGAAAAAGCCTCTCGTTTAATATTCTTTTAATTTTCTCACATGCACTTCCTAGTTTCTGCCAGTAGGTGGCTCTCTTCGACAGCCCACTCAGTTCAGTGCCTAGTGGGAGTGTGTTTGCTGCAACACAGACTGGATCAGTATGATAGAGGTTCCTACCCAGAGGCCAAGAGCCTCGGCATTCAAACTTTTTCAGATACAGTTCTCCAGCCTTCACTGGTAACCCCCTCCTTTTCCCAGGTAGGAAATAATTCCATTCCTCTGTGTGTCCTCAACAGTCAATCCCAGTTAGTAAAGAGGGAGAGGGAGAGGGTTGAACTCCTTAGTCCCAGATCTCTTTGGTCTCGAGCCTCAAGCCAGCTCCCAAGGCAAACAGTGGTGTGGCCCCACCCAGCCTGGAAGGGCTCATGGGACACAGCAGACCAAATTTGTGGGTCAAAAGTCAGCCTTAGGCTGCATCCCACTCCCCTTTCCTGCGTAGGTGTATTCTTTTTTTGTTTGTTTGTTTTGTTTTGTTTTGTTTTTTAATTTTTTTTTTTTAATTTTACCGGGAGGTCCCGGGGATCGAACCCAGGTCCCTCCATATGGCAGACGGACGCCCAACCATTTGAGCCACATCCGCCCCCCTGCATAGGTGTATTCTCAACAACCAGTCCAAGTTAGTAGAGAGGGAGAGTGAGAGGGTTGGATCTCTTTGTTCCTGAATTTCTTTAGTCCTGAGCTTGCTCCCAAGGTAAACAATGGTGCAGCCCCACCTGGCCTGGAAGTGGCAGGACTTGTGGGACACAGCAGACCAAATTTGTGGGTCAAAAGATGACAGCCTTAGGTTGAGTCCCTCTCTCTCCCTTCCTCAGAGTGTGGATCTCTGGGGACCCCTTTGTCTGTAGTCCCTGACCCAAGGGCCTGAGAATTGAAAAGTGTCTTTAGTGTGGGAGAGGGTGCCGGCAGTAGCAGCTACCACTTTTAACTCACTGTTTTGCCATCACAGTTCTTTTCCTTTGTTCCTCTCTTCTGAGTGGTGTCCAACCTTCCCTGCTCCTAAACCCTAAAAGAATTTTTTCCAGGCCGTTTCTGCCTGTCCTCTAGTCTGCCATCTTCCCAGAAGTCCCTAATTTTTTTTTTTTTTTTAACTTTTAAATGCTGTGCAACTTGCGCTCTTGCACAGCATCAGAATACCCTGCTCCTAGCCCATCAAAAATTAAGCTCTTCAAATCCAGACACAAAAGGACAAATACTGTATGAATGCATTACTATGAACCAAATATATTGTGTAACATATTGTTTGATTCAAAAAATTGTTTATATGTGTTCAGTACATTTAATTGAGAAATGTATATATTTATTCATTTGTGTTTACTTTTTAGTTTTTTTTTTTTGTTTTTTTTTTTTAAGATTTTATTTATTTATTCATTTATCCCCCCCTTGCTGCTTATGCTCGCTGGGTCAGCTAACCACACCGTGCAGGCGGGCTTTGCCTTCACCAGGAGGCCCCGGGAACCGAACCATATGGTAAACGGGAGCCCTACTGATTGAGCCACACCCGCTTCCCTACTTTTTAGTTTTTAATTGTTTATATTTTCAATTATTAAATGTACAAAATAAAGTAAAAAAAAAAAAAAAAAGAATTAAGCTCTAGGCTACCAGTGATCCTGTAGGGTAGCCATTGTCTTCAGAAAAAAAAAAAAAAAAAAAGATTTATTTATTTATCCTGCCCCCTCGTTTGCTGACGCTGTCTGCTGTCTGTGTCCATTTCCTGTGTGCTCTCTGTGTCTTCTTGTCTACTCTTCAGGAGGCACCAGGAACCGATCCCGGGACCTCCTATGTGGAAGAGAGGCGCTCAGTCACCTGAGCTACCTCAGCTTTCTGGTTTGTTGTGTCTCTCATTGTCTTTCCTCTTTGTGTCTCTTTCTTGTGTCAGCTCACTGCGCCTGCCCACCACGCCAGCTCGCCTTCTCCAGGAGGCACTAGAAATCGAACCCAGGACCTCCCCTGTGGTAGGCGGAAGCTCAATCACTTGAGCCACATCCGCTTTCCCCCTATAATTCTTTTAATATGTTGTTGGATTCGATTTGCAAGTATTTTGTTGAGGATTTTTGCATCTGTATGAGAGAGATTGGTCTTTAATTTTCTTTTCTGTCTTTATCTGACTTTGGTATTAGGATGATGTTGGCATCCTAAAATATATTGGGTAATTTTCCCTCCTATTTTTTGCAAGAGTTTAAACAGGATTGGTATCCTTGAAATGTTGGTAGAATTCACCTGTGAAGTCATCTGGTCCTGGACTTTTCTTTGTTAGATTTTTGATGACTGATTCAACCTCTTGTACTTGGTTTGTTGAGTTCCTGTATTTCTTCTGGAGTCAATGTAGGTTGTGCATTTCTAAGAATTTGTCCATTTCATCTAGGTTGTCTAATTTGTTGCCGTACAGTTTCTCATAGTATCCTCTTATTATTTATTTTTTTTTTAATTGGGAAAAGAAAACAAAGGTGTGTTATTGAACTTTGGCTGATATAATTCCTCTAGCTAGTAAATTTCCATACTTTTGATACCACACAATACTATGCCCCCCAAAAACTTTAGTTTTAACAAGAGAACAAAATTCCGTACCAGTAACATCTTGTTATTCATTGAAACAGTATTTCACACATAATCACCACCCTCTAATTTCACCATATTATATCTAATTGTTGCTGTCTAGTGAAATTTCTGTAGATTTCATTTTAAACTTCTCCTTTATACAAAAAACAGTCATGTTTAAGTGTTATAACCTTCTAAAGCAACAGACATAGCACAAAGAAAAAAACTTAGTATTTATTTTACATGTAGCTTATAAATGATTGGCGCCAATATTTGTGTGTGTGTGTTTTTCTTTTCTTTTTTTTTTTTTTTTTTTAAACCAATTTTACTGATAGATATTAATAAAGCATAAAACCCATCCAAAGTATACAATCAATAGTATTTGGTATAATCACATAGTTGTGCAGTCAAGTCAATCATATTAGACATTTTCAATATTCCAATAATAATAATAAACACGGACAAAAACAAAATTCATCACCTCTCAATCTTTTCTATGCTTCCCTGCCATACATAGCTCCTATTCTGTTTCCATCTCTCTAAATTATTTGTATTTATATTTTGGACAGATGGAATCAAACAGCATGTAGTAGCTTGTGTCTAGTTTATTTTCTTTAGGATATTTCCTTTTTTTTTTTTTTTTTATCCTTCATGGAAGATTATTAATATAATTACTATATACTGCTGTCCCTAGTTTACTGTGGTTGTATTTTTGCCTGATAGTAACATCTTGTAACATTAACATTTTTTCAGTTTCCCATATCCATATTTTACATGAGATTTTACTTTGCTATACAGTCCCATGTTACATTTTTTACCTTTCTTTCTGGTAATACACATGACCTTAGACTTTCCCTTTAAACCAGTGCCATACCCATATAATAGCACCACTGGTTACAAACACTATGATGTGCTTTCACCTTTTCTATTCATCTCCATAGATTAACAACCTTTTTTACCAATTCTGCACAAATTAACCCCAGCTTTCCTTTTTTTTTTACATTTCTCAAATGTAATGGATACATACAAATTTTTTTTTTTTTAATCAAACAATATGTAGCACAATATATTTGGCTCACAGTAACGCATTCATACAGTATTTGTCCTTTTGTGTCTGGCTTGTTTCATTCAACATAATGTCCTCCAGGTTCATCCATGTTGCCATATGCTTTATGACTTCATTTCTTCTTACAGCTGCATAATATTCCATCGTGTGAGTAGACCACAGTTTTTTTATCCATTTATCTGTTGATGGACACCTGGGTTGTTTCCAGCTTTTGGCAATGGTGAATAATGTGGCTATGAACATCGGTGTGCAGATGTCTGTTCGTGTCACTGCTCTCAGTTCTTCTGGGTATATACCCAGTAGTGGTATTGTAGGGTCATCAACTTCTTTAGGAACTGCTAAACAGTCCTGCATAGTGGCCGTACCATTCTGCATTCCCACCAACAGTGAAGAAGTGTTCTTATCTCTCCACATCCTCTTCAACACTTGTAGTTCTCTGTCTTTTTAATAGTGGCCATTCTGATAGGTGTGAAATGATATCTCATTGTAGTTTTGATTTGCATTTCCCTAATCATGAGTGATGTTGAGCGTTTCTTCATGTGTTTTTTTGCCATTTGTATTTCTTTTTTTTTTGACAAATGTCTATTCAAGTCTTTGGCCCATTTTTTAATTGGGTCGTTTGTCTTTTTATTGTTGAGTTGTAACATCTCTTTATATATCCTGGATATTAAACCCTTATCACATATGTGATTTCCAAATATTTTTTCCCATTGAGTTGGCTGCCTTTTCACCTTTTTGACAAAGTCCTGTGAGGTGCAAAAGTGTTTAATTTTGAGGAGGTCCCATTTATCTGTTTTTTTCTTTGGTTGCACGTGCTTTGGGTGTAAGGTCCAAGAAACCACCACCTACTACAAGGTCTTGAAGATGTTTCCCTACATTTTCTTCTAGTAGTTTTATGATTCTGGCTTTTATATTTAGATCTTTGATCCATTTTTGAGTTGATTCTTGTATAGGGGGTGAGAATAGGGGTTCTCTTTCATTCTTTTGGTTATAGATATCCAGTTCTCCCAACACCATCTGTTGAAGAGACTGTTTTTGCCCATTAGCGTGGGTCTGGTAGGTTTGTCAAAAACCAGTTGACTGTATAGGTGAGGGTATATTTCTGGGTTCTCAATTCTATTCCACTGATTGATGGATCTATCTTTATGCCAGTACCATGCTGTTTTGACCACTGTAGCTTTGTAATATGTTTCAAGGTCAGGCAGTGAAATTCCTCCAATGTTGCTCTTCTTTTTTAGAATGCTTTTGGCTATTCAGGTGCACTTACCCTCCCAGATGAATTTGGTAATTGCCTTCTCTAATTCTGTAAAGTAAGCTGTTGGGATTTTGATTGGTATTACATTGAATCTATAAATCAGTTTGGGCAAGATTGACATCTTCACGATATTTATTCTTCCAATTCATGAACATGGAATGTCTTTCCATTTGTTTAGGTCTTTTTAAATTTCTTTTAGCATTGTTTTGTAGTTTTTTGCATATAGGTCCTGTACTTCTTTGGTTAAATTAACTCCTAGGTATTTAAGTCTTTTTGTTGCTATTGAAAATAGAATTTTCCCCCTGATTTCCTCCTCAGGTTGTTTTTGCATCTTCTCTCTTTTTGTCCTTATTAGTCTTGCTAAGGGTTTGTCCCAATTTTATGGATTTTTCTCAAAGAACCAGCTTTTTGTTTTGTTGATTTTCTTTTTTTTTTTTTTTTTTTTTTCTCATTTTTTTTTTTTTTTCTTTTAATCTTTGTTATTTCTTTCTGCTTGCTTTGGTATTGATTTGCTGTTCTTTTTCTAGTTCCTCTAGTTATTCAGTTAGATCTTTTTTTTTAAGATTTACTTTATTACCCTTCCCCCTTGTTGGGGATCTCCCATTTGGGAGGGAAGTGCCCAGTGGCTTGAGCCACTTCTCCTCTTTTTTTTTTTTTTTTTTGAGGTACCAGGGGCAGGGATTGAACCTAGGACCTCATATGTGGGAAGCCGGCACTCAACCATTGAGCCATATTGGCTTCCCTGAGATGGTTTTATTGTTTGTTTTGCTTGTTGTTTGTTTTTTGTTTTGTTGTGTTTTTTGTTTTGTTTTTGTTTTTATTTTTTCAGAAAGTTTGGGGAACTGAACCCAGGACCTCCCATGTGGGAGGTGGGCAAACAACTGCTTGAGCCACATCCACTCCTTGGTTAGATCTTTGATTTTAACTCTTTCTTGTTTTTTAATATAGGCATTTAGGGCTATAAATTTCCCCCTCAGCACTGTCTGCTGTATCCCATAAGTTTAAGTATGTTCTTGTTTTGTTTTGTTTTTAGCAGTTTTTTTGAAATATATTCACATACCGTACAATCTATCAAAATGTATATTTTGTTTGTTTTTTAAAGCAGTTTTATTGAGATATATTCACATAGCATTCATCTATCCAAAATGTACAATCAGTGGTTTTTAGTATAATCCCAGTGTTGTGTATTCATCACCACAGAAAATTTCAGAACAATTTCATTACTCCAAAAAGAAAAACTCCACACCCCTTAGCAGTCACCTCTGAATCCCTCTATCCTTCCCTAGACCTTCATAAACACTAATCTCCATATATTTGTAAATGTTCCTGTTCTCCGCCTGTTATTGGTTTCCAGCTTCATTTCATTGTTCTCAGAGAAAGCACTTTGCTTAATTTCAGACTTTTTAAATTTATTGAGACCTGTTTTGTGACCTGACATGTGTTCTATCCTGGAGAATGATCCATGAGCACTTGAGAAAAATGTATATCCTGCTGTTTTTGGGTACACAGTTCTGTATATCTCTGTTAGGTCTAGTTTATTTTTCAAGGTCTCTGTTTCCTTATTTATCATCTATCTAGGTGTTTTATCTGCTGGTGAGAGTGGTGTATTGATGTCTCCACCTGTTATTGTAGAGATGTCTATTTCTTCCTTCAGTTTTGCCAGTGTTTGCCTCAAGTATTTTGGGGCACCCTGGTTAGATACATAAATATTTATGACTCTCATTTCTTCTTATTGATTGCCCCTTTATTGCTATATAATGTCCTTCTTTGTTTCTTATAACAGTTTTACATTTAAAGTCTATTTTGTGTGTTATTAGTATGGCTTTCCCAGCACTTTTTTTTACTGTTTGTATGGCATATCTTTTTCCAGCATTTCACTTTCAACCTTTTTGGGTCTTTGGGTCTAAGGTGAGTGTCCTGTAGACAGCTATATAGATGGACCATATTTTTTTTATCCATTCTGTCCGTCTGTGTCTTTTAATTAGGGAGTTTGATCCCCTAAGGTCATATTATTACTGTAAAGGCAGTACTTCAACCATTTTTTCCTTCAGCTCTTATATTTCACATCTTATTTTTATCTCTTTCTCTATCCTTTTACTGATAATCGCCATTTTCACAATCTCCTCCAAGCCTCCCTCTCCTGTCTTTCCTTTCAGCCTGTAAAACTCTCTTTAGTTTTCTTGTTGGGCAGGTCTCTTGTTGACAGACTCTTCTGTTTCTGTTTATCTGTGAATATTTAAACTTGCTCTCATTTTTGAAAGACAGTTTTGCTGGATAAAGAATTCTTGGCTGGCAGCTTTTTATCTTTCAGTGCCTTAAATATATTATACTGTTGCCTTCTCGCTGCCCTGGTTTTTGATGATAAATCAGCACTTAGTTTTATTGTTCATTTCTTGTATATGCTGAATCACTTTTCTCTTGCTGCTTTTAGAATTCTCTCTTTATATTTGACATTTTGATTAGTATGTATCTTGGAGTTGATCTATTAGGATTTATTTTGTTTGGAGTACGTTGCGCTTCTTGGACATATATATCTATTTATATGTTTCTAAGAATTGGGGGAAATTTTCAGCCATTATTTCCTCAAATATTCTTTTTGCCCCTTTTCCCTTCTCTACTCCCATAATGCATATGTTTGTGTGGTGTGTGCTGTACTTCAATTCCCTGAGACCCTGCCCAGTTTTTCCATTTTTTCTCTATCTTTTCTTCTGTCTGTAGGATTTCAGATGTCCTATCTTTTAGTTTGCCGGTTCTTTCTTATGCCTGTTCAAATCTGTTGCTATATGTCTCTAGTGTGTTTTTCATCTCTTTTATTGTGCCTTTCATTCCCATGAGTTCTGTTATTTTTCTTTGCATGCTTTTAAATTCTTCTTTAGGCTCACCTAGTGTCTTCTTAATATCCTTTTTTTCTCATTAGCCATATTTTACTTCGTCTCCTTCAATCAATTTAGGATGTTTGAACAGTTTTGATTAGTTGTTCGAAACTCTCTGTCTCCTCCAACTTTGTAATTTGTTCCTTTGGGCTGTATCTTCTTGTTTCTTAGTATGGCTTGTAATATTTTTCCTGAGGTCTAGGTATCTGATTATCTTCATGGGTGTACTCTGAAGATCAGTTTTTCTCTCTCTTATCTAGGGTTTTATTGTTGATTGATTTTGTGTTAAGGCTTTTCTTTGATACTTGGTTCAACTTATTGTAGATCTTTAGAATTGCCTGTGTTTAATTGATCAAAACAGGGCAAAGGACCCACGAAGGGGGCGCAGACCGGTTCCAAAAGACCCTGGGAAAAGGGTCAGGAAAGATGTAAAAAAGCCTTTTTGTCAGCTCCCTGACGCTACACTCTCCTGGCCTGCCAGCTGATGGCGCTCTTCAGCAAATTGTTCTTTATAGCCCTAAAGAAGGGAGTGTGTCTTTTCAACCTCCACTGACAGCGCCCCTCTCGGGGGCGGTATTGAAACTATGGCCACGATGATCCCTGTCTGCAGCAGGCTAGAACTGCAATTCAGAGCCGGACCCAGAAATCCAAACTTGCTGATCAGAAGCCACCCTCAGCTCTTGGCCATGTTCTCCCATTTCCCAGGGAGGAAGGCCTCCATGTCCCTCTCTGTCTGCAGCAGTCAACCACAGACCCCCACACCCAAAGTTACTTGCCTCGAGGGTACGGGATGGGCACCAGCCGCAGAAAGATTCACTCACAGGTCATTTTGCTGCCGATTCCCAGTCTCTCTATACCACTCTTCTTTGGAGGCTATGCAGAGTTCCCCTGGCCTCTAGAGCCCCAGAACTGTTATTTCAGACAGCTTCTGCCTGTCCACTAGCTGTTTTTGGAAGAGGAGTGTGCCCTGTAGCTCTCTATTCCTCTTATCTTCCCTGGAAGTTCTTTCAATGTATCACTCTTTGTTTTTTTTGTTTTTTTTTTTTTTTTTTAATGTATCACTCTTAATAAAACATCTCTCCACTTGATCTCCATGTAAATTCTGATCTGGATCTTGCCAAGGTTGGCTGTTGCCATCACCTCATCAGGAGCAGCAGCAGCAGGCCCAGGGAAGGGGCCAAACACTTAATCTTTTGATAAGTACTTGTGAAAGTGTTCCAAGGATTTCAGGGTCTTTGATTTTGTAATTTGCTCTCTAGTTTTATATTTTCCTTTTTACTTTGAAAGTTTTGAATCACAGATTTATTTATTTATTTATTTTAATAAATTGAGGTTAATTTACATACAATACGGATACCCATCTTAAGTGTACTTTTTTATAATTGTTTACACCCCTGTACCCTAAAAAATTCCTGCCTGACCCTTTACAGTCAGTCCTCCCAGCCTCAGGCAACTGCTGGTCTGCATTCCTACCACTAAGATTTTTTTGTGTCTGTCTTCTTTGTCCAGCATTATTAGGTATATCAGTAGTTGATTCCTTGTATTGTCAAGTAGTATTCCATTGGATGGATGCACCACAGTTTGTTCACTCTTGAGTTGCTGGACCTTTGGGAGTTGTTTCCAGTTTGGGAATGATGAATAAAGGTGCTATAAACACTTGTGTACAGATCTGTGTGCACTGTGCTTTTATTTATTTCCGAGTGGGATTGCTAGCTCAGATAGTAAGGATATGTTTAACTTTATAAGAAACTGCCAAATCATTTTCAGAAGTGGCTGTCCCATTTTGCAGTTCTGCCAGCAGTGTAGGAGAATTCTAGATGGTCCACATCTTCACCAACACTTGGGGTTGTCAGTCTTTTCGTTTGTATTTTCCTGATTAGTGCTTATTTTAAGCATCTTGTCAAGTGCTTATTCCCCATTTATATATCTTCATTTGTAAAATGTCCACTCTAATAATCTTTTCCCCATTTTGGGGGTGTTTATTTGGTCATCATCTTTTACTAAGTTGTTAGTGCATTTTGTGTGTTCTGGATACAAATCCTTTATCAGGTATATGTATTAGAAATGTTTTTTCTCAGTCCATGTCTTGCCTTTTAACTTTCTTACTGGTGTCTTGTGAAGAGCAGAAGTTTTAATTTTTTTCTGAAGTATCCTAAGAAATCTTTGCCTACTCTAAAGTCATTAGTGTGTTCCCCTTACGGTTCTAGCTTTTACATTTAGGTCTGTGATGCATTTTTATTTAATTTTGAGTATGATTTAAATAAAGCAGAAAATAAAATTTAAAAAAGAAAAAAAATAAATAAAGTAAGGCTGAGCTACTTTTAAAACTTTTCGTCTAATGGTAAAGATTATGTTGCAATGTCTTGGAAACTGACATAAACTGAATTTTTTTCCTAGCTCATATTTGTATAAAATAAGAGATAGATGTTCTAGAACAGTATTTGCATAGTTAGGCCTACAGTATGTATTTGGCCCTCTTTCTCATTCTTTCCACCACTATGTTGGAGGTGAGCAATTTTACATAAATATCTTAGACATTTTTAGCGTGTACTTTCTGCTAAGTAAATGGTGGAAATGGGAAGGGATTGTCTTTTTTTCAAATCTTAAATATATTTGAGAATCTACCAAAAACAATGGACTCTCTCCCCAGGAAAACACACAGAATGTCACATGTAGTTTGAAAAGGCTCATAAAGCCATTGCAGCCTGTCTGTGGACTCCATAGGGATCCATGGATTTTGGTATGATGGAGAAAGTATTGCACTGGGTCTCAGGAAAACTTGGCTGGGATCTTGGCTCGTCTGCTAATTAGATCAGGGATTTGGGGCAAGTCATTCAACTTCTCTAGATGTCCACTTTCTTACTTTAATATTTTTAATATGGGAAGAACATGTTTTCCCTTTTCCAAAAGGACATTGTGAGACTCAGTGTAACAATGTCTGAAAAAGTTAGGAAGCATTGTAGAGAAGTAAATTGATATTAATCTGATAGATCCGTTGGATTTGGTTGATTTAAGCTTTGGGGAGAGCAAACAGTGAATCTTTTTGAATAATATTTGAATAATTCTAATTACATTGCTAACACCAAAGTGTTTTTTATGTGCCTGTCACTGTGTTGGACACTTGAAGTAAATATCTCTAGGGTAACCATATAACTTACCATCTAAACTGGGATGGACAGTTTGAGGGAAACAGGATAGAACCTAAATGGGATGCAAGGATAATGGTTTAAACAGGTATGTGTGGTCACTCTAGTTTCCTCTCTTATTCTTTCCATCAACTTTAGAGCATTATGATCCCTTATTATGCCTGAAGGGTTGGACAACCTCCTGAAGTCCTCAGTTAATAAGTAGCAAGGTTAGAATTCACACTCAGGTCTGATTCCAAATCCTCAGCTCTTGACTGAAGAAGAAAATGCTGTATATAAATATAGCTCCCCCTTCGTTCTTCCTCGTAACGCTTAATCACCCCATTGATCCTCGGAAGGCGTCTACTTTGTACATCTCGTCTGCTGGTCCACTCGGTCAAGTCCCCCAAACACTAGCCGTCAGCCAGCCTAATGCATTTTTCTCCTCGTTGTCCACAGGGCGCCATGACTCCTGGAATCCCCATCTTTAGTCCAATGATGCCTTACGGCACAGGCCTGACCCCGCAGCCTATTCAGAACACCAACAGCCTGTCCATTTTGGAGGAGCAGCAGCGGCAGCAGCAGCAACAGCAGCAGCAGCAAGCAGCAGTGGCGGCCGCGGCGGCAGCAGTTCAGCAGTCCACATCTCAGCCAGCGACACAGGGCACCTCTGGCCAAACTCCGCAGCTCTTCCATTCACAGACTCTTACCACCGCGCCTTTGCCAGGCACCACTCCCCTGTACCCCTCCCCCATGACGCCCATGACACCCATCACTCCTGCCACCCCAGCCTCGGAGAGCTCTGGAATCGTACCACAGCTTCAGTGAGTATCTGAGCCTTGTGCCTTCTCTCTTCCTGTCCCTTAGAGCTGTGTTGCTATTCTGTTTCCAGATGGATTGACTGATCTAGGGGAGCGGCACTGATTGTGATCCTGTATCAAAATATGATGTATTTCTCACTTGAGAAACGAAAGCAAAGTCATCTTAGTGAGGCAGTGCCCTCTATAACATTTTCAGAAATTTGGTAGCTTGTATTACATGAGTGGGCCAATGAAATCTATAGCCAAATATCAATCTGAACTTCTTTGTTATTATTATAGCTGTTTCCCTCTAGCTGATTTGCTAAATCTCCTTCCCTTGTGGGAAGGTCTTTGGAACCATAAATTAGTCACAACATCAATATTTTCTTAATGATCCTTTTTTTTTTTTTTTTTTTTTTAATTCTTACAATGAGGGCTTTCCAGAACTAAGTCCTTCCCACAAGGTGAGGATGGCTTTTCCTGTTTGAAATGGATTTTCCTACCTAAATCAAGTGAGTCCTTCATGTAACAGGGTAGGAATAGGAAAACTTTCTTCTTTCTGAAAACCTGGCAGGTAGTTCCAGATATAAGTCAATGAAAAGTATTAGGTTAGTGCAAAAGTAATTGCGGTTTTGCATTGTTGAAATTTGCCATTTGATATTGGAATACATTCTTAAATAAATGTGGTTGTTATACATTATTTTAATGTGTGTTTCTTTATATATTTTTGCTAGTGACTTATTACTTGCTGTTTATTTTATATTTATTTTGGATTATGGAAATGATGTTAGACGAAAAGCAAATTCAAGTCATTTTCTTATTTGAGTTCAAAATGGGTCGTAAAGCAGCAGAGACAACTGCAACGTCAACAGTGCATTTCGCCAAGAACTGCTAATGAATGTACAGTGCAGTGGTGGTTCAAGAAGTTTTGCAAAGGAGATGAGAGCCTTGAAGATGAGGAGCGTAGTGGCCGCCATCGGAAGATGACAACGATCAATTGAGAGCAGTCATCGAAGCTTATCCTCTTACAACAACACGAGAAGTTGCCGAAGACCTCAGTGTCGACCATTCTACGGTCGTTCGGCATTTGAAGCAAATTGGAATCATGAAAAAGCTCGATAAGTGGGTGCCTCATGAACTGACCGAAAATCAAAAAAATCGTCGTTTTGAAGTGTTGTCTTCTCTTATTCTACGCAACAACAAGGAACCATTTCTCGATCGGATTGTGATGGGCAACAAACTGGATTTTATATGACACCCGGCGATGACCAGCTCAGTGGTTGGACCAAGATGAAGCTCCAACGTACTTCCCAAAGCTAAACTTGCACCAAAAAAAGGTCATGGTCACTGTTTGGTGGTCTGCTGCCGGTCTGATCCACTACAGCTTTCTGAATCCCGGCGAAACCATTATATCTGAGAAGTGTGCTCAGCAAATCGATGAGATGCACCGAAAATTGCAACGCCTGCACCCGGCATTGGCCAACAGAAAGGCCCCAGTTCTCCACAGCAACACCCGACCACACGTCATACAACCAACGCTTCAAAAGTTGAACGAATTGGGCTACAAAGTTTTGCCTCATTCGCAATATTCACCTGACCTCTCGCCAACCGACTATTCTTTTTTTTTTTTATTTTTTTTTTATTTTACCGGGAGGTCCCAGGGATCGAACCCAGGTCCCTCCATATGGGAGACGGACGCCCAACCAGTTGAGCCATATCCGCCCCCCCCAACCGACTATTAGTTCAGCATCTTGACAGTTTTTTAAGGAAAATGCTTCCACACCCAGCAGGATGCAGAAAATGCTTTCCTAGAGTTCGTCAAATCCCAAAGCATGGTTTACACTACAGTAATAAACTTATTTCTCGTTGGCAAACATGTATTGATTGTAATGGTTCCTATTTTGATTAATAAAGATGTGTTTGAGTCTAGTTATAATGATTTGAGATTCACGGTATGAAAACACAATTACTTTTGCACCAATCTAATACATAGGGGAGTGGATGTAGCTCAAGTGGTTCAGCACCTGCTTCCCGTGTACAAGGTCTCAGGTTCGATCCCTGGTACTTCCTAAAAACAAACAAAAAAACAACAACTCTCTTTGGGGCTTAGTGGTTGAGCACCTCCTTCCCATGTATGAGGTCCTGGGTTCAAACCCCAGTATCTCCTAAAAAAAAAAAAAAAGTATATAGCATTTACTTTTAGGAAGCTTATGTCCAAATTAAAGGGTCATTTGCAAAGACTATCATGTATTCACCTTGGTTTTATTGTATAGTTATCCCCCTTTTTCCTATCCCCTTTAGACGTGATATAAACTATTTACCTTTAATCATCTTATTATAAGCCATCTCTGACCATTTTTTAAAACTAAGCAGTGTTTAAATCAGAGTTCTCAACTGTTACCCAAAGTCTTGCCTCAGATATGTTTTGTTTGGTCCCACACAATTTTTAAAACAGTATGTATATATATATATATATATTTTTTTTTTTTATTATGGGTAAAAATCAAAATTCTCACAATACATACAAACATTTGCAAAATGATATATAAATATATATGCATATATGTGTATTTGCTTACAACAATGTTGTTTATATATATATATACATATATTTTAAGAGGTGCTTAGATTACCTTTATTTTTTATTTTAATCATTTTAAGGAGATGAGCATGTTTGAGTTCACCTTTATCAACACCACTCCGTACTGTCCTGCATGCCTGCCTGGCTCCTATGAACATTTAAGTCTGCAATACCTGGTTTAAATTATGACCTGTTAAGGTGGGGTGTTTGTTTCTCTCCAATGCCTCAGACTTTATGATATTCCCCAAAACATCCAGTCAGCCAGGTTATCGAGTTTCCACTATCTACAGAGAGCCCCTATTTGGTAAGAATTCACTGGCTTCTAAATTACAAGCTTATAAAGAATTAGGATAAATATTTAATTAACTAAAATATATAAGAATAAGTTTAACGATTATGTTGTTAAACTTTATATACTTTATGTTCTATGTCACTGGCACACTTTTCAAGAGACTTTTAGAAGGATTGGCAAAGCCAGAATCACTTAGGTTAGTCTGAGGGTTTTCTTGGAGGATGAGGATCCTTGAGCAGTGCTTTGCAAAAGGAAAATATGTGACTCTTCAGAAGACAAAGGTAAGCCTGGTGGAACTGGGTCTAGTTCAAGCCGTAGAGTTTTGGGAGTCAGATCCTGCTGGTGCCACTTAATGACCCTGTGACCCTGGGAAAGTTACTTAGTCTTTCTGAGCTTCTGTTTTCCCATCTTTAAAATGGGGCTAATAATACCTACTTTGTAGGGTGGATGGGACATTTCAATGAAGTAATACATATATATATAAATTGCCTAAAATTCTTGGCACATTAAAAGATAGCTGCCCATGCAATGTATGCAGCCTGCTTTTAGATGTTCAGAAAATAGATGGATGATCAATGGATAGAATGATACAGCAAAAGTGGCAAAATGTTCAAAATTAGTGGATCTGGGAGGATTGGGGATATGTAGGGGTTGTATTATTTTTGCAACTGTCCTAGAAATTTGAAATTATTTCAAAATAAAAAGGTTAAAAAAAGGATAGCCACCAGTGTTAGGGTTAGGGGAGTAAGTAGTTCTCAATCAGGAGTGATTTTGTTCCCCAGGGGATGTTTGGCAATGTCTAGACACATTGTTGGTTGTCACAACTGGAGGAAGTGCTACTGGCATACATGGGTAGAGGCCAGGGATGCTGCTAAGCCTACTGCAGTACACAGGCCAGCCCCTCACAGAAATAATTACCTGGCCTAAAACATCAGTAGGGCAGGGGTTGAGAAACCCTGCAGAGTTAGTCAGATGAGATGACACGTATGAATATGACATGTATAAACTTAATGACATGTAACTTAATGAATTGTGGCACAGGTCACAAGCTCATGTCCTGCAGCCTCCAGTGTTTTTAGTTTGAGAAACACAGTGTTTGAACTTGTGAGCCTGATTTTTAACCTTGTAGAAGTAGAATGGTAAGGTGTCCTTTTACTGGAAAAACTAATGTAATGGAGTGATATAGTGGCATTTTTCTTCCAGATGTGGCCTAGAAGTATTATCCTGGAAGGATGAAGAATGCAGTTAAGTTTAGCTTCCTATATGGAAATGAATCGATTGGAGATGCTGCTTGATAAATCTATTTCTTTACTTATTTACTTTGTATGCATGCTTTATGGGCAGAATTTTTTGGTATAAACTTAGACTAATTGAAAAAAAAATCGTGCCTCCATTCCATAGCAGACACTAAATAAATGTTTTACTTATAGAAACATGTACTATGTAACTTAAAACTTTTATGTATTTTGAAAATTTTCAGACTTACACTAAAGTAGAAAGACTAGTTTAATGAACTTTGTATACTCATTATCCAACTTCAATAAAATAACAACTTTGCCTTTTTTTTTTTTTTTTTAAGATTTATTTATTTACTTTATCCATTTTAAACCCCCCTTCTCCATGTGCTGTTTTCTGTCCATTTGCTGGACAATTCTCTGTGTCTGTTTCCTGCCATCTCTTCTTATCCTCCTCCTCCAGTCTTCACCAGGATTCGATTCTGGAGACTTCCGATGTAGGAGAGAGGTGTTGTGCCACCTGCGCCACTTCAGTTCCTGGTTTTCGGAGCTTTCGGAGCATCTCGTCTTGTCTCTCCCCTGCATCTCTCTCCAGTTATGTCATCATCTTGCTGCATGGCTCTTGGGGCCTGGCAGCTCACCGTCACACAGAGCCTGGCAGCCCATCCGCCTTGTATATATACTTTTTTTATTTTACCGGGAGGTCCCGGGGATCGAACCCAGGTCCCTCCATATGGCAGACGGACGCCCAACCAGTTGAGCCACATCCGCCCCCAACTTTGCCTTTCTTATTTCACTTCTTTCTCCTCTCCCCACCTCCCGCCCCCAATTCTATATGATTTTGCTACTTTTAATCTTCAGTTTATCATCAAGGTCCATGTAAACCCAATTTTGTGTTCCATTTTGGGGGAAATTCTAACTACTTGTATCTCTTTGATTCTTTCTTAGAAAATGAACAGATAGGAAATGTTTGATCTTGCAGTTACCATATGGTGCTATTAGATCCTTTTATAATTTAAAATTCATTGTAGAATCTTAGTTACGTTATTTTTCCTATATCTTGAAACGTTTTGCTCTTTCAGCATTCTAGGAATTATTTTATCATTACTCATTAATAATTCCAAACCATGTTTAAAAGATTAAAATAATAAGGAAAATAATGGGAAAATGGTGGAATCGCCTAGAACGATGGTGCAATAGCAAAATAAATCATAATTTTGGTTTTCTTGTTGTGTTGCCCAAAGTATTGAATCATCTTTTAAGAAGGCATAAAAAATATCTGGAAACATTGTTGCAGTCTTTTTTTTTTTTTTTTTTTTCAGTTTTCATAAAACACAGGAGTGCAGAATTTTTAACATTCTGCGCATAGTGGCAGCAGGAAGAAATTCACAGAAGAAGCTGTTTCACAGTTATTAGATGACTCAGAAAATGAATGCAAAGAGATAGATTCTAATGATGATGATGATGAAATCAGTCTTCTAAGTGAAATCTCACACTGTGGATGGTTGGATTTGATGGGTTGAACATACGGTTTTATGGTGTTTATGCATCCAAGATTTACTTAATCCCATTCATAAGTGGACAGAGGTTGAAGGCAGCTGTATATACAGAAGTGATGGAAAGAAATAGATGATGTAGAAATAAAAAGTTCATTGGATTGATCATCCTAATTGGTTTTACAATTATGAAGCAAAGATGACAGTTATCTCCAGCAAAATTGTAAGCCATTAAAGTTTTCAAAAGTGTTGCAACAAGGAAAAAGTACCAGAAGCAATAATAAGCAGGAACCTATTAGATAGTTATTTGATCTCTGAAGTCAGTATTTCCAAGATGACTAAGCGGCTGTGTTCCAGGTTCATGCATGACAGTTCCTGGGCAGTTAGTTGCATTTAAAGGGCACCGCCCATTTCAAGTATATATCCCTTCAAAACCAGAAAAATAAGAAATAAAGTTTTGTATTTGCAGTGTACAGATTCTTATTAAAATTTCTAATAAAGTTGTTTGTTTTTAACTGTATTGTTTTGTGAATTATGTATAAAATTACTTAAGGATATTTTAAAAATGAGCATGATCATGTCTATTTTTCCTGATTTACTGAGAGTTAATCAGAAAAAAAAGCAAGTTTTTCCCTTTGCCAAAGAGACTGAATTTTTACACTTCCAAAAGATACTTATTTCAAGAGAAAAATCCATGACTGGTTGTTTTTTATTATAAATAGTGTTTTTGGGGATGTGGCACATGGGTTGGGGGTGGGGACATTTCATTGCTTCATGGACTAGAGATGTTCAGTGCAAGTTAGTGGTTAAGGACATGGGCTCTGGAGACAGACTGGGCTCAAATCCTGCCTCTATGACCCTGAGCAAATTGGACTACCTTTAAGCCTCAGCTTCCTTATCTGAAAAGTGGGAATATTAGTACTTCTCAAGTATTAAGGAGTTAATCTTTTTAAAATGCCTAGTGTAGTGTGTGGTACACGGTAAATGTTTAATAAATGTTAGTACTTTGTTTTTGTTTTTGTTTTTTCAATTTTTTTTTTTTTTTTTTTTTTTTTTTTACCGGGAGGTCCCAGGGATCAAACCTGGGTCCCTCCATATGGGAGACGGATGCCCAACCATTTGAGCCACATCCGTCCCCAGTACTTTGTTTTTAATTAAAGCCTAATGAAAAAATCATAAATTCCTAGATAATTATCTAACACCCCATTCTGTAAGTTTAATAATTTAAATCATGTTTTCTTTCCAGAAACATTGTATCTACAGTGAATCTTGGTTGTAAACTTGACCTAAAGACTATTGCACTTCGTGCCCGAAATGCTGAATATAATCCCAAGGTAAGAGCTATTTTAATGTATTTTAATCTATATAATAAAACAGGAATTTATTTTTTTAAGGGCCCTAGATAAAAAAGTTTGTGTCATGCTTAAGTTTCCTGACACCAACAAAATGAGAATATAAAGCAATATGTATATCTTTAAGTCTCTATACACAGGGAACTTACGTTGTGATGGGGATCAGGTGAAGTTGAACAGCATTTATAGTATGATCCCATTTGTCTTTTGAAAATTGTATGGGATAGAATGACATACCTAGAATTTACTTTAAAATAATCCACTTTTGAGAGGGGCAGTCATACAAACTAAACAAGATTGGACCAGACTTAGTAATTGATAAAGTTGGATAAGAGTTATAACAAGGCTTATTATAATATTCTTGCTACTTTTGTATGAGTTTTAAACTTTTTTATGGTTAAAGAGTCTAGAAAGGAAAACATAAAAACCTATAATGTTTCAGATTTTAAAAATACTAAACATGTAGCCATGCCCAAAAACAAAAGCAGACATTGTCAGAGACCCAGATAGAAACCGAGGAATCCGAGAGCCTGATAGGAGGCAAGTTCAGAATAAAGAGGGGACCAGCAGCTCAAACCTTGGGCAGGATCCTGGGGAAATGAGGAATGCCCAGCAAGAAATATCAGCCATACAGAAAATTAACAGCATGCTCTTTACTTATATTCAAGGGAAACCAATATTGAATTGATTTCAACTAACAAAGGAAAAATAAGATTTATATCAGAAGAAGAAAAGGCGGGGGGGAAACTTTTGGGCCGTTTTAAAGTACAATATTTGTTGTTCTTTCAGATTTGGATAAGCCATTGCTAGCTGACAGCTAGCAAAGAAGCCATTCAGGCTCTTCTTCCCTTGAGTAGTTAGCTCATCCAAGAAAACAATTTGTTTGTTTTTGAGTTCTTCAGAAATCTTGGAAATTTAACTATGGATTATATGTGACAGGCTGTCTCTCAGTATCATGTCTATCAATGCCCTGTGTTCACATCGCCATCTTAGTTTTGCTAAGTTAGTACCATTTCATTTTCCAATATCTCTCAATTCTCTGCTTGGTTAAACTCCTAATATGGAATTGAGTATGAGAGCTTCACTCTTTTTCTCATGTAAAGTCATTACTTTTTTTTTTTTTTTTTTTTTAAGATTTTATTTATTTATTCATTTATCCCCCTCTTGCTGCTTGTGCTCGCTGGGTCAGCTAACCACGCCGTGCGGGCGGGCTTGCCTTCACCAGGAGGCCCCGGGAACCAAACCCGGGGCCTCCCATATGGTAAACGGGAGCCCTACTGATTGAGCCACAGCCGCTTCCCATAGTCATTACTTCTTGAAACAGGGGCTGTGTAGCAGTATTTAAGCACCTGGATATTAGACAGTGGAGGACAAAAAGAATAAGGACAATCTTAAATATCTTAAGAATTACATGTGACCCACTTCACATCTAGTTTTTCAGTTGGTTTAAACCAAACCAGGAGAATAAGTCTCAAGAATCAGCATGGTCAATTTTAGCTAACCCAAGTCTTTTTTTCTCAAGTGATTAAGAGATTGTTCTACTTTTTATACAGGTATATTAGCCATTGTACAGGTTCTAACTTGGCTGACCACTGAATAGTTGAGAGCAATTCTATTATCTAGGTCTGTTTTAGTCAGTGAATTTATGATAGCTTCTTGGGCTTCTAAAGCTTGAGCTGTTACATTTGCTTTCCAAGCAAAATTGCATGGTTTTTTTGTTTGTTTTTGTTTTTTAAAGCAATTTTATTGAGATATGTTCACATACCATACAATCTATCCAAAGTGTAGAATTAATGGCTTTTAGTATAATTATAATTTGTGCATTCTTTCTTTTTCTTTTTGGAGTAATGAAATTGTTCTAAAGTTTTTTGTGGTAATGAAGATCACATTTTAATTCAAAAACTCCTAGCAAGGGGATCAAGTGTAGCTCAGTGGTTGAGTGCCTCCCTCCCATGTACGAGATCCTTCCTCATTACCTACACCTTCAATCCTGACTTGACATGGAAATCGCTGGCTGGTTCCATGATCAGTTAAACCCTCACATGGAGCACTATTCTCTGGGAACTTGCTTTCCAGAAACTCAGAATTTTCCAAACCATCAATTTCTGGTTTCTTTGTGCCCAGGAGTTTAGTTGTCAGCCTGTCTCTTTCCACTCACGTTTTACCATAAGCTACAAGGAGAAACCAGGCTGCACTTTCCACAACTAGCTTGGAAATCTTAGCAAAATACTCAGGCTCATCGCTTTCAGATACTGCCTTCCATCCAACATCAGAATTCAATTTCACCAAGTTCTTATGCCACTTTAAAACCAGGATAACCTTTCATCCAGTTTCCAGTAACACATTCATCATTTCCTTCTAAGCTTCATCAAAAGTACTTTTTTTGAGGAACCAGGGCCAGGGATTGAACCCAGGACCTTGTATGTGGGAAGCCAGCACCCAACCACTGAACCACGTTGGCTCCCCTGAGTTGTTTTTTGCATTTGTTTGCTTGTTGTTTGTTTTGTTTGTTTTTAGGAGGCACCAGGAACCGAACCTGGGACCTCCCATGTGGGAAGCAGGCTCTCAACCACTTAAGCCACGTCTGCTCCCCCAGAAGTACTTTTAGCATCCATATGTCTACAAAGAGTCTCTTCAAAGCAAACTAGGCCTTTTGTATCAAGCACCTCACAATTCTTCCAGTGTCTACCCATTACCCAATTCCAAAGCCATTTGTACATTTTTGGTATTTGCAATAGCATCAACCTACTTTCCTGGTACCAAAATCTGTTTTCGTTTCCTAGGCTATTCCAAACAAATACCATGAAATGGGTTGGCTTTAAACAATGGGAATTTTTTTAGCTTACAGTTTTGAGGCCATGAAAAAGGCATCATAGAGGGCCCCGTGGGTGTCACCACGAAGCTGCTGTTCCCAGGCCAGTCTGGGGCAGCTGTCCCCGGAACCACCCAATGAGATAAAATCATTGAATTCATCACTTGTCTCAGTAATTGTTTAGATAAGTTTGGCAAGGTCTCTTTTCTCTAGGGATGGTGAGGTTGGAAAAAGTTTCCCTTATCACTCCTCCAGGATGAGCCACCTACCAGAAGACATGGAAAACACTCTCCCTGGGAGCCAGAGGTCTCATGCTTGTTTGCACAGTATCCATCCCATCAACCCCACACAACTCATGGCCAGGATTGAGTCCTATGAAGATCAGGAAAAGAAAGGCATATCTGATGTCAGGAGGACTTTGTCACCTTGGACCTCTTATTTGTAATAATAAGATAATATTATTATTTGAATAATAGAGTTAAATGTTAATGGAGGCATTGAGAGCACATTAGAGAAAGAGGTAGTACATTATGACTACTACTCCTCTTATTTTTTTTTTTTTTACCGGGAGGTCCCGGGGATCGAACCCGGGTCCCTCCATATGGGAGACGGACGCCCAACCAGTTGAGCCACATCCGACCCCCTACTCCTCTTATTTTGATAGATTTCTTTTGACAGTTTTTCGATTTAAAGTATTAATACTTGCATATGCTGTATGCAAACTGTGCCACTGGTGGGCAGTTGCATTGACGACAGCAGTGACCAGTGCCTTTTTATTAGCAAAACTGATCCTCTCTAAGCTTTTCTCTCAAGGGGTTTTTGGCTATGTGCTGCCCATCATTTCATTCATCCTTGCCTGGATTGAGACCTGATTCCTGGATTTCAAAGTGTTACCTCAAGAAGCAGAGGAAGAAAACAGACTCCAGATAGTTCAGGATGCTTCAGAGAGTGCAGCACTTACACCTGGAGGTCTTTCTGATGGTCAGTTTTATTTTCCTGAATCTGAAGCAGGATCTGAAGAAGAAGCTGAAGAAAAACAGGACAGTGAAAAACCACTCCTAGAACTATGAGTACTACTTTTGTTAAATGTGAAGAACCCTCATTGGATGTCGTTAGAGATTAAAAAATAATGGCTGGAGATGGGGTCTCCCTAGTGAAAGCTGAAATGGTAACATGCACGGCTGACCTTGCTGAACGGCTAATAAGGAATTTATTTATTGTAATCCCTCACAGACATTGTACCATATCCACATATATTTAGTAGCCTGCCTGTGATTGGTAAGATAATGTAATAAACTGTTGTATAGTCAGGAAGACCAAATCTGAACTGTTACTGAATAGTTGCAGAAACATCTTATGTTATATTCCTAATCAAAAGATTTCTTAATATATTGAAATAACACTTTTATAGTAAACAAAGTAACTTTTTTTTCTTTTTTTTTTTTTTAAGATTTTATTTATTCATTTATCCCCCCCTTGCTGCTTGTGCTCGGTGGGTCAGCTAACCACGCTGTGCGGGCGGGCTTGCCTTCACCAGGAGGCCCCGGGAACTGAACCCGGGGCCTCCCATATGGTAAACGGGAGCCCTACTGATTGAGCCACAGCCGCTTCCCAACAAAGTAACTTTTTATTTTGATTCACAAAATGGAATTTTTTGATTTCATGTCAGATTTATTTTGTATTTCTTTTTTTCTACATTTACCTGGTGTTTTTAACTCATGCACATATGTGTTCTTTGTACAATTTTAAAAGGTTAATAAATCTAGCATTTCAAAATGATAAAAAATAAAAATAAAAAAATTTAAATAAAAGGCATCATAGAGGCAATGCTGTCTTCCCAAAGACCGGCTGCCAGTGATCCTTGGGTCCTCTGCCACTTGGCAAGGAACGTGGTGACATCTACTGGTCTCTCCCTTCTCTTCTGGGTTTTGTTGATGTCAGTTTCTTGCTTCTTTGGCTTTTTCTCTCTGTCTGAATTGCATTCTTTTATAAAGGACACACCTTAACTGAAATAACCTCATCAAAATGACCTACTTACAATGGGTTTGCACCCACAGGAATGGATTAGATTTAAGAACATGTTTCTCTGCGGTGCATATAGTTTAAAACCACCACACTGGATAACAAATTTAATGGTGGAGAAAGAGCAAAAAGGATTAATACTAAGGGAAGAAATGAGAGAAAGAAAAGGCAATCAATAATAAATGTAAGTCTGTTGTCCTAATTCTGGGTTTTGATTTGAAGATCTTGGGGTGAAGTTGTATTTTCAATAATTGCTTCCAAAGTCCTTTCATTGAGCATCAGAATAGAGAAGTCCAGTTGTAGGATATTGAGTAGGTAGAAACTTGGAAATTTATATCCAAGTGTATATATATATATCCTTGCGCCTAAGAACAGTATTTTAGTTAAGAGTGTTTGCATCATTTTATTCTACAAAGTTCTGAGGTGACTTTCATTGATGTATCTTCCATCTTACCATCTTCTTACTGTTGTGTAGAGGTGTGTGCTTAGTGGTGTTTTATTTGGGATTGTAGCTTACCACGGCTGGGCATATGACTTTGTTCAGGTCGTTAGTTTGATAGTATTTTATAAGGTCAGCGTATAACAAAGTTGAGACCATTTGAGGGGGAGCCAGGCCAGTTCCCATAAAGGCTTCAGGAACAACTTCATGTGGCGATAATTTGTGTCAAATTTAAGACATAGATCACCTTATCATTAGGCTAGGAGAAGTTTACGCTGAGGAAAATAAAGCTCTCTTTTGAAAATTTGTACTGTTTCAGCATTAGCCTTTTGGCAAAGGAAAGCTTCAGTCAACCAGAAAATTTACAAAGATGGTTAGGTTTTGTGACCTGGGCACTGAACGAAATGCCCTCCATTGCAGTTTTTTCTGATTTGTGATCATTAAAGATAAGGCCATACTCAACAACCAGTGAGCTTCTCAAGTAAAACTTCCCAACAATCCAATCAAATTCCAACAGCTTGCTTTGAAGAAAGAGAAAAGCCAATCATTAAATTCAAATGGAAGGGTAAGTGGCCCTGAATAATCAAAACAATCTTGAAAAAGAACAAAGTTGAAGGACTTGCATTTCCCAAATTTCAAACTTATTACAAAGCTACAAAAGTCAAAACCATGTGACTAGCACAAAGACAGACATACAGACCAGTGGAATCGAATTGAGAGTTCAGAAATCAACCCTTACCTCTGGCCTCTTCAACAAACGGTGCTGGGAGAGCAGCTGTGTGTAAAAGAATGAAGGTGGACCCTGACCTCACACCATAATCAAAAACTTACTCAGAATGGATCAAAGACCTAAATATAAGAACTAAAACTGTAAAACTCCTAGAAGAAAACATAGGAAAACATCTTCAGGACCTTGTATTAGGCAATAGTTTCGTAGCTTTATACCAAAAGCCTGAGCAACAAAAGAAAAAAATAGATAAATGGACATCATCAAATTAAACAACCTGTGTATCAAAGGCTACTACTGTCAAAGTAAGAAGACAACCTACTCTGCAGCCAATTACACCAACCGTCCTCCTCTCCCCATGGGGCCCTGGTGTGCAGTGGCTGCAGACAGCAGCCTATTGGTAGTGTACGCAGCCTGTTGTTTGTATGGGTTGCCTTAAGGGACCCTGGAGATAGCCCTGTCCTGTTGATGATCGTGTCTGACCTCGTGCCACTCCCAATCTAAGCTCCAGTGAGGTGCAAGGTGCCTCTGGAAAGCCCTAGGGGACAGTAGCAAGGGACCCCGTGGGTCAGTAGTTTGCATTAGGTGTATTTTTTTCCCATATAGCACCTATTATTAACATCTTGTAATAGTGATGTACGTTTGCTCTGATTCATGGAAGAACACTGTTATATTTGTACTCTTAACCATATTCATTGTCCACAACAAGATTGACTATACTATACAGTCCCATGTTTCATCCTCTAGCTTTCCTTCTAGTGACATACACATCCCTAAACTTCTCCTTTCAACCACAATCACACACAGAATACAGGACTGTTGATTACACTTACAATAATGTGCTTATATCACCTCTATCCATTTCTAAACATTTACAATCAACCTGATTAAAAATTCTGGACAAATTAGGCATCAGCTCCCCATTCTCTACCCTCATTCTATCTCCTGGTAACCTGTATCATAGATTTTTATTTTTTTTTTTTAACGCCATGAGTTTGCTTGTTATAATTAGATCATATTAGTGACATCATAAAACATTTGTCCTTTTCTGTCTGGCTTATTTCACTCAACATAATATCCTCAGGGTTCATCTGTGTTGTCACATGCATCAAGACTTCACTCCTTCTTACATCCGAGTAATAGCCCATCGTGTGTATATACCACATTTTGTTTATCCATTCTTTGGTTGACGGACAACTGGGTTCTGTCTTTTGGCAATTGTGAATAATGCTGCTATGAATATCAGTGTGCAAACGTCTGTTCGCGTCCCTGCTTTCAGTTCTTCTGAGTATATACCTGATGGGATTGCCGATTCATATGGCAATTCTATACTTAGCTTCCTGAGGAACTACCAAACTATTTCCATGGCAGCTGTACTATTCTGCATTTCCACCAGCCGTGAATAAGTGTTTCTGTCTCTCCACATCCTCTCCAACACTTGTAGTTTTCTGTTTTTTTTAATAGCGGCCATTCTAGTAGGTGGTTTTGATGTGCATTTCGCTAATAGCTAGAGATGTTGAGCATCTTTTCATGTGCTTTTTAGCCATTTGTATTTCCTCTTCAGAAAAATGTTCAAGTCATTTGCCCATTTTTTAATTGGCTTGTCTTTTTATTGTTGAATTTGTAGGATTTTCTGTATTCTGGATATTAAACCCTTATCAGATACGTGGTTTCCAAATATTTTTACCATTAAGTATGCTGCTTTTTTCACTTTTTAGATAAAGTCCTTTGAAGTACAAAAGTATTTGTGAGGAGTTCCCATTTACCTTTTTTTTTTCTTTCATTGCTTGTGCTTTGGGTGTAAAGTCTAAGAAACCATTGCCTACCACAAGATCTTTTTTTTTTTTTTTTTGGATGATAAAATATTTTATTTCACTGTCATTTACTGTCACTTAACACTTTTTATTCTTTTTTTTTTGCTTACAAAAATGTTAGTTATATATATATATAAATATATTTTAAGAGGTACTTAGATTACCCAAAATATTACACGGAACCCACTGGGATTCCCGTTGCCCACCTCCCACACCTCCCACCACATCCCACACAAATTTCTTCCACAAATGTGGCCCACCACCCTCAATGGACTTACACATCCTGGGGCCTTGCCACCAACCACAGACCACAGTTCACACCGTAGACCACACACTCTCCCACACAATTCTGAGTGGTGTGTGCTGATTTAAAATGGCCTACATCCGTTGCCACAACGGTACTCAGGACAGCCTCCAAATCCCGAAAAAGCCCCTGTATTTCAACTGCTCGTCCCCTCCCTGCCCCAAAAGTGTCAAGTGGCCACTGGCTCCACCTCATTGTTATAATTTCTTCCATTGCTAGAATCACCATATGTGTACAACAGAATACCATCAAGTCTACTCTAGTCCATAGTTCTTCCCCCAATCCTGAGGGGACTGGGATGGTGATGTCCACTCCACCTCCAAGTGAGAGAGGGCTTATATCCCATGGATATGGTGGGTGGGATGATCCTGCCTGCAGATGCAGGCCCTCTCCATTCCCTGGGATGGCCGTTGCCCATCGTTGTCTCCTCACCAGGTGACTTGGATGAGTCCATTGAGTTGTAGGGTAGGAGTTGCAGCCCTGCACATGGTTCATCAGTCCCTTCTATTCAAACCTATTCCTTTGCATGTGGATATCCAGTTCTCCCAGGACCCCTTGTTGAGAGACTGTTCTGTACCAGTTATGTGGACTCAGTAGTCTTGTCAAAAATCAATTGACCATAGATATGAGGGTCTACTTCTGAACTCAAATCTATTCCATTGATCAGTATATCTAGCTATATGCTGTTTTGACCACTGTAGCTTTGTAATATGCTTTAAAGTCAGGAAGTGCGAGTCCTCCAACTTCCTTCTTTTCCAAGAAGTTTTTGGCTATTCAAGGCCCCTTACCCTTCCAAATACATTTGATAATTGACTTTTCCATTTCTGCAAAGTGTCAGCTGTTGGAATTTTTATTGGAACTGTGTTGAATCTGTAAATCAATTTGGGTAGAATTGGCATCTTAACATTATTTAGTCTTCCAGTCTGTGAACACTGCTGAATATCCTTTGGTTTATTTAGGTCTTCTTTGATCTCTTTTAGCAATGTTTTTTGTTTGTTTGGGTTTTTAAAATAAATTAAGTTTATGTCCCAGAAAATCACAATAAGTGATGGTAGCACTACAATGTGAATGTATTTCTTTTTTTTAAAGATTTTATTTATTTATTCATTTATCCCCCCCTTGCTGCTTGTGCTCGCTGGGTCAGCTAACCACGCCGTGCGGGCGGGCTTGCCTTCACCAGAAGGCCCCGGGAACTGAACCCGGGGCCTCCCATATGGCAAACGGGAGCCCTACTGATTGAGCCACAGCCGCTTCCCTGAATGTATTTCATACCACTGAATTGTATACCTGAAAGTAGTTAAATAACTAGTTCTAGGTTGTATAAATGTCACCAAAATTTTAAAGAAAAGAAAAACAGAGAACTGTGCAACACAGTGAGTAAACCATAATATCAACTATGGACTGTGGTTAATAATATAACGATATTGTTTCTTCAGTTGTAACAACGGTACCACACTAATAAATGCAAAATGTTAGTAATAGGGAAAACTGGCTGGGGGAGGATATGAGTTTACATACTTTCTACATGATTTTTCTCTAAATCTCCAACTGCTATAATGAAAAAGAAAAATTCCCCACCAACAGTGTTGTAAAGTGCAAATCAGTGTACATACTTGGCTCTCATTACTTGGTGGTAGTGGTGCTTTTTAGCCATGTGTGTGCATGCATGCATATGCATAAATATTAACATGTGAAGATGGTTTTGAGTGACACAAAGCCATTTGGAGATATTTAAGTAAAACAGAAAAGATAGTTACTAAGTTTCTGCTCCTCCTTCCTCTAAAAATAGATTATCTTTGTGGCATCAATAGTGGCAAAGCCTAGTGAAAGCTACTTATTTGTAAAATATATATATATATATATAAAACATCAGCATATTAAAGCAATGCCTAAGTCATAGTGAATTTATAATATAATAAACTATAACTGTTTCCTTAAAGATAAAGATTATATATAATATTTCTCATTGACTACTGTACATGGTATAGTCACAACCATTTATATTACAACCTTTAGTCAAAGCAGTCTAATTTTATTTCTTCCGTACACAAGGAAAACTAGAAGGTAGAGAACCAAGAAATGCCTGCTCTCTGTCCATGAGTGCACATTATATATCGCTTTTGTAAAGTTTTTAAAATGGGAAAAATGAACATGTTTTCAACATCTAACAAAGGCTTTAACCTTTCTCATATTAATTTAATGGTTATTCTATGACATAAAAATTAATGTAAAGGGTAAATTAAAAACTGGTAACCTATATATTAAAAGATTTTTTAAAATATTAGTCTGAGATCTTAAAGTTAACGGTCTGGAAATTGCCATTAATTATCTAGTAATGTCTTATGTTTTGTAGTATTCTAAGACTTTTCTTTTTTTTTTTTTTAAGTACCGGGGCCAGGGGTTGAACCCAGGACCTCGTATGTGGGAAGCTGGCGCTTAACCTCTGAGCCACATGGGCTCCCCTGAGTTGGTTTTTTCATGTTTTCTTGTTGATTGTGTTTTTGTCTTTAGGAGGCACTGGGAACCAAACCTGGCACCTCTGATGTGGGAAGCAAGCACTCAATGGCTTGAGCCACATCTGTTCCCCGATAATATAATTTTTACAAATCTATAATCTTTAATGAAATATTAGTTATCAGATCAGTAAAATCAGTAGAGGAAACTTAGGAAATTCAAAATAATTAGGTTTTTCCTGGGACTTGTATAAACTAAAATTTAGTGCTAGCATTTTTACATGGTGCTAAATCAGAGAGGAGGCATAGAGCAGTTTTTTTGTTTTGTCTTTTTACTTCAGTCATTTTTTTTAAACTTTATTTTGTACATTTGATAATTGAAAATATAAACAAAAACTAAAAAGTAAACACAGATGAAAAAATACATATATTTCTCAATTAAACGTACTGTATACATATAAATTTTTTTTGGATCAAACAATATGGTACACAATGTATTTGGTTCATAGTAACGCAGTCATACAGTATTTGTCCTTTTGCGTCTGGCTTGCTTCGCTCAACATAATGTCCTCCAGGTTCATCCATGTCGTCATATGCTTTACGACTTCATTTCTTCTTACAGCTGCATAATATTCCATTGTGTGAATAGACCACAGTTTATCATTTCATCTGTTCATGGACAACTGGGTTGTTTCCAACTTCTGGCAATCATGAATAATGTGGCTATGAACATCGGTGTGCAGATGTCTGTTCGTGTCACTGCTCTCAGTTCTTCTGGGTATATACCCAGTAGTGGTATTGCAGGGTCATGTGGCAAGTCTATATTCAACTTCTTTAGGAACTGCCAAACAGTCCTCCACAGTGGTTGTACCATCCTGCATTCCCACCAACAGTGAAGAAGTGTTCCTATCTCTCCACATCCTCTCCAACACTTGTAGTTCTCTGTCTTTTTAATAGTGGCCATTCTGATAGGTGTGAAATGATATCTCGTTGTAGTTTTGATTTCCCTAACCATGAGTGATGTTGAGCATTTCTTCATGTGTTTTTTGGCCATTTGTATTTCTTTTTTGGACAAATGTCTATTCAAGTCTTTTGCCTGTTTTTAAATTGGGTCATTTGTTTTTGTATTGTTGAGTTGTAACATCTCTTTAAAAATCCTGGATATTAAACCCTTATCACATATGTGATTTCCAAGTATTTTTTCCCATTGAGTTGGCTGCCTTTTCACCTTTTTGACAAAGTTCTGTGAGGTGCAAAAGTGTTTAATTTTTCTCTTTTTTCTTTTGTTGCATGTGCTTTGGGTGTAAGGTCAAGAAACCACCACCTACTTTATATGAAGTCTTGAAGATGTTTCCCTACATTTTTTTCTAGCAGTTTTATGGTCCTGGCTTTTACATTTAGATCTTTGATCCATTTTGAGTTGATTCTTGTGTATGGAGTGAGATAGGGGTCCTCTTTCATTCTTTTGGTTATAGCTATCCAGTTGTCCCAACATCATTTGAAGAGACTATTTTGACTTGTTAACATGGACTTGGTAGGTTTGTCAAAAACCAGTTGACTGTATAGGTGAGGGTTTACTTCTGGGTTCTCAATTTTACTCCACTGATCGATGTGTCTATCTTTATGCCAGTACCATGCTGTTTTGACCACTCTAGCTTTGTAATATGTTTCAAGGTCAGGCAGTGAAATTCCTCCCATGTTGCTCTTCTTTTTTAGAATGCTTTTGGCTCTTCGGGTGCACTTACCCTTCCAGATGAATTTGGCAGTTGCCTTCTCTAATTCTGTAAAGTAAGCTGTTGGGATTTTGTTTGGTATTGCACCGAATCTGTAAATCAGTTTGGGTAAGATTGACATCTTCACAATATTTATTCTTCCAATCCATGAACAAAGAATTTCTTTCCATTTGTTTAGGTCTTTTTAAATTTCCTTTAGCACTGTTTCGTAGTTTTCTGCATATAGGTCCTGTACTACTTTGGTTGAATTAACTCCTAGGTATTTGAGTCTTTTTATTGCTATTGAAAATGAAATTTTCCCCATGATTTCCTCCTCAGGTTGTTAAGTACTAGTGTACAAAAACATTACCAATTTTGCTTGTTGATCTTGTATCCTGCCACTTTGCTGAACTCATTTATTAGCTCAAGTAGCTTTGTTGTGGATACTTCAGGATTTTCTAAGAAGGATCATGTCATCTGCAAACAGAGTTTTACTTCCTCTTTTCCTGTTTGGATGCCTTTAATTTTTTTGTCTTGTCTAATTGCTCTAGCTAGAACTTATAGTACAAAATTGAATAACAGTGGTGACAGTGGGCATCCTTGTCTTGTTCCTGATCTTAGGGGGGAAGCTTTCAACCTTTCCCCATTGAGTATGATGTTGGCTGTGGGTTTTTCATATATGCCCTTTATCATATTGAGGAATTCTCCTTCTATTCCTATCTTTTGAAGTGTTTTTATCAAAAAAGGATGCTGGATTTTGTCGAATGCCTTCTTGCATCTATTGAGATGATCATGTAGTTTTTTTTTCCTTCAATTTGTTAATGTGGTGTAATACATGGATTGATTTTCTTACGTTGAACTAGCCTTGCATACCAGGAATAAATCCCATTTGGTCGTGATGTATGTATAAGTCTTTTGATATGCTGTTAGATTTGACTTGCAAGTATTTTGTTGAGAATTTTTACATCTATGTTTATTAGAGAGATTGGCCTGTAATTTTCTTTTCTTGTGGAATCTTTATCTGGCTTTGGTATTAGGGTGATGTTGGCTTCATAAAATGTGTTGGGTAATTTTCCCTCCTCTTCAATTTTTTGGAAGAGTTTAAACAGGATTGTTGTTAATTCTTTTCTAAATGTTTGTTAGAATTCACCTGTGAAGCCTTCTGGTCCTGGACTTTTCTTTGCTGGGAGATTTTGGATGACGGAGTCAATCTTCTTAAATGTGATTAGTTTGTTACGTTCTTGTATTTCTTGTAGCATCAGTGTAGGTTGGTTGTGCATTTATAGGAATTTGTCCATTTCATCTAGGTTGTCTAGTTTGTTGGCATATAGTATCTCATAATATCCTCTTATGATTCTTTTTATTTCTGTGGGATCATTTGTAACTTTCCCCCTTTCATTTCTGATTGTATTTATTTGCATCTTCTCTCTTTTTTCTTTGTTTAAGTCTAGCTAGGGGTTTGTTAATTTTATCGATCTTCTCAAAGAACCAGCTTTTGGTTTTGTTGATTTTCTCTGTTGTTTTTTTCTCATTTTCATTTATTTCTGCTCTAATCTTTATTATTTCTTTCCTTCTGCTTGCTTTGGGATTGGTTTGCTGTTCTTTTTCTAGTTTCTTTAGTTGTTCAGTTAAATCTTTGAGTTTAGCTCTTTCTTGTTGCTTAATATAGGCATTTAGGGCTATAAATTTCCCTCTCCAGACTACCTTCGCTGTATCCTATAAGTTTTGATACATTGTGTTCTCGTTTTCATTTTTCTCAATATATTTACTGATTTCACTTGCAATTTCTCCTTTGACCCACCGATTATCATTGAAGAGTGTGATGTTCAGCCTCCACACATTTGAGAATTTACTTTTTTCCTATTATTGATTTCCATTTTCATTCCCTTATGATCTGAGAAGGTGCTACAATTTCAATCTTTTTATATTTATTGAGAGCTACATTGTGCCCTAACATGGGGTCTATCCTAGAGAAATATCCACGGGCACTTGAGAAGAATGTATAACCCGCTGAGTTTGGATGCAGTGTTCTGTATATGTCTGTTAGGTCTAACTTGTTTATCATATTGTTCAAGTTCTCTGTTTCCTTGTTGATCTTCTGTCTAGTTGTTCTATCTAATGATGTGAGTTGTGGGGTGTTGGAAGTCTCCAACGATTATTGTAGAAATGTCTATTTCTCCCTTCAGTTTTGCCAGAGTTTCCAGCAGTCATTTTATTTCACCTTCACACAGACAATTTTTGGAAATAAGTAAAGTGGTGGATGATTGTATAATGGTGTTACTCATCATTCATACTAAAAAAAAATTTTTAGGGAAATTGTAGATTTACAGAAAAATGCAGAAAGTACAGAGTTTCTATATAGAAAGTAGAATTTTTTTCTTATGCAATTAAATATAAGATTAAAATTTTAGTTATTTGAAAGTAATTTTTTCACTTATCATGTAGTAAAGAAACTGAGACTATTAATTCAACCCACAGTTAAAATATTTTCCACTTGAGTTACAAGTGTTGCTAGAAAAAGTTGTTTTTCAACAAGCCAACATGTTTAAAAGGAGAAATTAAAAATTAAAACTTAGTTTTTCTTGCTTTGCATTTATATAATTGGTTAGTACATATAATAGTGTTTCTAAAAGCCAAATGGAAACCAAAACTCACTCCATTATATAGTGAGAGACTTAAAATCCGATATATTAATTCATGATTATTAAATCATGAGAAGCAGCAAAATAACAACTTAAGAATGTAATTAGTTAAAAAAAATTTTGCTCCCTTGTTGTAATATGTATGAAAAAGAACAGATCTTGGCATAACTTGCTTAGTAGTATTCACAGTTTAAGTTGTCTGCTCTCTGCGCAAAGCAATACTTGTTACCTGGTAAGATAAGGGACTCCTGTAGCAGGACTGTATGACAAAGGTTTTGTCAACCTTGTATGTGCCTGGTTATTCTTATTAGTTGTGATGTGCTTTGTCATTGTCTCGTTCTCGTAACATAAATCAGCTGTTTGGTGTGACCTCGCTTCTTCTCTGATCATTTTAGCGGTTTGCTGCTGTAATCATGAGAATAAGAGAGCCACGAACTACTGCACTGATATTCAGTTCTGGAAAAATGGTGTGCACAGGAGCTAAAAGGTAGGTTTAAGGAATTCATTTTCTTGTTCTGTAAATTATAAAAGAAAAGGTGATAGCTCATGATTTCTAGGTTATTAGGCTAACACTTTGAAATGTTACTTTTCCTTTCTTATTAAAATGCTTGATTTTTTTAGACAGCAGTGATTGCACTTTCAGAAAATCAGGTGTGGTTTCCAGGTATAGATTACAATGCTTATTTATCCAGACAGGTTGCATTTTATGTGTATTTGCCATAATGCAACATCAAAATAATTAATAAAGATCTCTTTATGTGAAAAATATATTTTTTAAAATAACAAATTCATCCCCATTGGAAAAAAAAAAAAAAACTGGTCAAAAAGCATAAAACTTGAAAGTTGGTGAGGTGAGTGTTGCTGTCCTTTGTTGGTATGAGTGTTTGAGTTTAAAGAACGCACCCCTCTGTGTTGTGCACCTCTCAGGGTGACCCTGCCTCTGATGTTTAGCAGCTTTGGGGCCTTGACTGTTTTAAAAATTCTTTAATAGAGCCCACATATTTTGTAGAAGGCAAGAACTGTGGGGAGGTGGAGGGGTGTGGAATTAGTAACATTAACTTCCTAAAGTTTGAGGCCAAATGTCCTAAATTAAGTTTTTTTTAATAAAAGATAATTAAAATGTACTTGGAGGTGTCAGCATACAGTGGGGGCCTGTGGGTGCTTTTGCTTATTCTGAATTTTAAAATTGTTTTTTAATGAAGGGAAGGCCATTGGTGTGGACATTCTGGCTCCTGGTCTCTCTGATCTTTTTCAGAAGGTAGGAAAGTGGATCAGCCTTTTCTTTCCACTCCACCTTGGCCCCAACATGTAGTAACTCTTCATTTTGGAGCCTTTTTTGTTTCCCCTGGATGGAATAGCAAAAGCATTTGGTTTAACAACTGATGTCAGATGTTGTTTGTTTCTTTCCCAGATGGGCTTTTAATGCCATATTTAGCCTTCTTTGTCCCAGAGCATTTGTAGACTGAATAGTATATATCCAATAGAGTGACTATTTTAAACAAGACAAGAGACCACTATTGAATTTATTTCCCTTTAGGAGAAAAAAAGAAAAAACTGCATATCTGTTTCCTTAATTTTTGTCATTTCTGATACCCTGTATTTGAGGGTCTTTTGTTCATGATAGCAATATTACTTTTATTCTGCTTTTCTTATATAAAATCTTTTTTTTTTTTTTAAGACTTATTTTTATTTATTTCTCCCCCCACCTTATTGTTTTGCACTTGCTGTCTGCTCTCTGTGTGTTCTTCTTTGTCTCCTTGTCTTCTCTTTGGGTGGCACCAGGAACCGATCCTGGAATCTTCCAGAGTTGGGGAGAGGTGCTCAATCTCTTGTGCCACCTCAGCTCCCTGGTCTGCTGTGTCTCTTATTGCCTCTCCTCTGTGTCTCTTTTTGTTGCATCATCTTGCTGCACTTGCTCTCTGCATGGACCAACACCTCCTGCATGGGCCAGCTCTCCACTCAGGCCAGCTCAGTGTGTGGGCCAGCTTGCCTTTCATCAGGAGGCCCTAGAATTGAACCCTGGATCTCCTATATGATAGATGGGAGCCCAATCGTTTGAGCCACATCCATTTTCTTATATAAAATCTTAAGTTGCTAAGTCATAGTTTTATCCAACAAATGAGGCCATAAAATTATATAAAGTGGGGAGCAGATATGGCTCAAGCAGTTGAGTGCCTCCTTCCTACATGGGAGGTCCCGGGTTCCCAGTGCTTCCTAAAAACAACAAGCATCACTTCTCGGCCTTTTGGCTAAGATCAAGTGTAGTAAAAACAACAAGAAAAAAAAAAAAAAAAACCCCAACCTAGGGGAGGTGATGTGGCTCAGTGGTTGAGCACTGGCTTCCCACATACGAGGTCCTGGGTTCCTTGGTGCCTCCTAAAATATATATATATAAACTCTGTGGGGTAATAAATATTTAAATAAATATTTGTTTTAAAAAAGAATAAATAAAGAGAATTTATATATACATTGTTCAAGGATAAATCTCAATATTTTTCTATCAAAATGTTAGTCTTTATCTCTGTAGAAATGTTTGGGCTAAAAAATGAGTACTGATGGGAAGCGGATGTGGCTCAAGTGATTGAGCTCCTATCTACCATATAGGAGGTCCAGGGTTTGATTCCCGGGGCCTCCTGGTGAAAGGCAAGCTGGCCTGTGCGGAGAGGTGGCCTGTGCGGAGTGCTGACCTGCGCAGGGGTGTTGGCCCGCGCAGGAGAGCTGGTGTAGTAAGATGACGCAACAAAAAGAGACACAGAAGAGAGACAATAAGAGACACAGCAGACCAGAGAGCTGAGGTGGCACAAGAGATTGAGCACCTCTCTCCACTCCAGAAGATCCCAGGATCTGTTCCCAGTGCCGCCTAAAGAGAAGACAAGCAGACACAGAAGAACACAGAGAGCAAACAGCAAGCGCAAAACAACGGACGGGGGGACGGGGGGAATAAAAATAAAAAATAAATAAAGCAGTTTAGTGTTTTAAAAAAAAAAAAACAAAAGTGAGTACTGATGATGTTATGACATTTCACATCCATAAAATCTGGGCTGTCAATAATAGGGTGACTTGAAAGGGTGATCTTTTTGGTAGACCTCCAGTTTCCTGCCAAGGACATAGGAATGCTTTATAATGATATTGTTAATAATGCCCATTGTTCTTTTCTCCTGTTGAAGGGGGTGATCGGGTTCTACTTTAAAAAAACAAAAAACAAAAAAAAAACTTTCCAAATTGTTTCAGCTGGCTTTGAGTACAATTGTCTCCCCCCCCCCTTTCTTAGTGAAGAACAGTCCAGACTAGCAGCAAGAAAATATGCCAGAGTTGTACAGAAGTTGGGTTTTCCAGCTAAGTTCTTGGATTTCAAGATTCAGAATATGGTGGGGAGCTGTGATGTGAAATTTCCTATACGATTAGAAGGCCTGGTACTTACCCACCAACAATTTAGTAGGTAAGTATAAAATGCACTGTACTTGCTTTTGGCAACAATTCATTTATAATGTATTTAAATTTTTTTTCAGCATAAAACAGCCAAATATCCAGCATGTAAGGATAAATAATATAGTATTTATTTATTGAAGTTACTTATTAATCCTCACCGGCCTCCTGAATGTCCCCAACTCACTTTGTGACATTCAAAATCATCTTTACTGGAATGAATTTGATTCCCCACTTTGCATATAAAGTGAGATGGGGAAGCAGGAGGCTGGTAAGGATTAATAAAGAACTTTGAGTCCCCATTTTATTGCTTAATAAAAAAATTTTAAATGAATGAAATAAATTGACCTCTTATATCAATTTTTCCCCCAGTTTGAATCTTTTCTCCTAGTTAACATTATATCACATCTACCAGCAAAATATAAACTGGAGCGATATGAATATTCCTTCCATTTATTTTTCCTGCTACTCATTGGTGAAGATTTAAAAGGTAGCTCGTTGCTGCTCACCTCGTCTTTCACCATGTTCTCTTGTTCTCTGAACCTTGCCGCACTGCCTTTCCTAGCACCCCAAATGCACCATGCTCCCTCCTGCACCAGGCCCTTTACACAGGCCATTCTTTATACCTAGAGCACTCTTACTTTGCTTTTCACCTAGGAAACTCACTCATGTTTCAGAAATCCACCCAAGGATCTCTTCCTCAGAGAAGCCTTTCCTGAATTTTCTCCTTGTTCATTCACATACAGACCATCCTAAGTGTTTTCATTCTCTCTGAACTAACAAAAATAAAATTACTAGGATTAGAAATAATAAGATCAATAGTGCATTCAGCTATGACAGTGTAATCAGGAATAGGTTCATTTTCAAGCCAGCATCTAGCACATTACTTTGGTTAAGTTAACCTGGCCAAAGTTAACAGCTAGAGAATATTTCAGTTTAAGGAGATGAGATGAGAATGACTAAAAGACAACTCTTACTGTCACATCTTAGAAATAAGTGATTATTGGGTTCTTATAAATCAGTATATCTAAACTTGTCTCAGAATGAGTCTTAATAAGGATCAGCGATGACCAGATGTACATACAGAGCTGCTGTTCTTATGTCAGAAAATTTCAGATTCAGTAGAAATAGGATGAAGTGATAGGAGGACAGCTATGCATTTAATAGTTGGTCATAGAGAGTTGATTACAAATAGGCTTCAGTTCTTGCCCTTAAGTCCCACTCTCTCCTTTGATGCAACTTGATAAAAAACTGGACTTCACTTATGGATTGATTTGTTTAAGTTAGCTAATGGTTTCTACGTATGACCAAACAATATTTTACCTGGTACTCTTCTTCATTTTATCTGAAAGCATGGGCAGCTTTTAATTTCTAAACTGATTTTGCCATTTTCCTTCTAGTTATGAGCCAGAGTTATTTCCTGGTTTAATCTACAGAATGATCAAGCCCAGAATTGTTCTCCTTATATTTGTTTCTGGAAAAGTTGTATTAACGGGTAAGTTGTACCAGGAAACAGTGACTGAAGGTTTGAGTTTGAAGGTTGGCATTTTTCTCAGTGCTTAATGTTTATTGAAAAGGAATTTCCATAGTGTTAGAACAATTAGCTAATGGCCTGTAAATGGCTTTTGCCTTTTTTCTCTTCCTGACAACCTAACAATCTGAAGAGAAACATACCCACAAAGAAGAGTGGGAAGGGGGTAATCAGACCACAACCCACTGCAAGTCTTTCAGCTGAAACATGGCTTACAGTGGGATAAGGGGAAATGGTGCAACGTTAGAGTCAACGAGAGATGGTGTCTTAAGCTGGAATTAGTCCCCTAAAGCTTTACAATTCAGGTGCAGTATCATTATGTTGTCTCATAAGAAAGAAAGATTCGGAAAAGTTCAGTAAGGCATCAATTGGGAAAATAAAATTAAGCCTTTCTGCTGCCCTGTCCAGGTCATTTCAATGACCTGGTTGCATAGACTACAGAGAGAAGTGCAAAAAGGCCACATAGGACACCAGTGGAATGCTAATTATGCCACAGAGGAACTGCAGAGTGGGAGACTGGAGTCATCAAAAGCATTGCTTTCCTAATAAAATTTTTTTAAAAAATCTTTTTCAGAAAATTTAGTTTTAACAGCAAAAATGGGATTGTTTAAGGTATCTCACTTCTGATGTTTTTTAAAAAAATACCTACATCTGTTAATCCAACTGGATAGAAAGAGAGAATTGTGCTTGCAGGTTTTTTTTTAAATGTATATATGTATTCTTTGTCTTTGTAATACAAATGGCAGCATATTTTTACAATCAGTGAAGATATCTCAATCTCAGTACATAAAATTTTCAACATTTTTCAAGACTGTATTCTTTTTTGGAAGAGCGTGTGGCATCATGCATAATGTGCAGAATTCCCGTACAACACCTCTCTTCCACCAACACCTTACATTATTGTGGAACATTTGTTACAGCTTATGAAAGCTCATCATCAGACTGCTGTGGTCCATCACGTACACTTGGTATATTTTTTCTATACCTCCCCCTGTTATTAGCATCATATATTCGTATTGTACATTTGTTATAGGTTCATGAGAGAACTCTCTTGTATTTGTACTGTTAACCACAGTCCATCTTCTACCACATGGTTCACTGTGTCATACAGTCCCATGCCTTGTACAAAATCTATCCGCAGTGTACACTCAGTGGCTCTCAGTTTCATCAGAGTTGTGCAGTCATCACCTCAGTAAATTTTTGAACACTTGCCATAGTCCAAAAGAAAATCGTATACCCCCCATTATTGACCCTTAGTGCTGATATAGTACCATCTTTGACATTGATGCAAGAATATTACTGTATTGTTAACTATAGGCCATAAGTTACATTCGTTGTATTTTTCCCATGCATCACCATATTCTTGGCACTCTGTAATAGTGATGTGCATTTGCTCGTGGAACATTCTTGTATTCATACTATTAACCACATTCCTCATCCACCACTGGTTTCACTCTATTATTCAGTTCCTAGATTACTCTCTAACTTTCTTTAAATTGACATTTACATCCCTAGACTGTGCAGTTGTTTTTTTTTTTTTTTTTTAAGATTTTATTTATTTATTCATTTATCCCCCCCTTGCTGCCCGTGCTCGCTGGGTCAGCCAACCACGCCGTGCGGGCGGGCCCTGCCCTCACCAGGAGGCCCCAGGAACCGAACCCGGGGCCTCCCATATGGCAAACGGGAGCCCCACTGATTGAGCCACAGCCGCTTCCCTAGACTGTGCAGTTTTGATTTAAATAATAATTTTACCCTTCTCATTATGCTAAGAAATGCGTTTTCAAATTCTTGTTTCTACTCTACCTTGTCTTCTTAGGTGCTAAAGTCAGAGCAGAAATTTATGAAGCTTTTGAAAACATCTACCCTATTCTAAAAGGATTCAGAAAGACAACGTAATGGCTTTTGGAAACTCCTGCCTCCCCAACCCACTTGTTGTTTTTTTTTTAAACAAAGCAGTTTTGGTACATTTAAATGGTGTCATTGTGAATGGCTCAGCAGTTCTTGAGAAGATGGACTTCAGTGCAAATCGCAGGACCAGGTGATGCTTCCCTGGCGCCTGTCCCACTTAGGGATGCTGGGGAAGGGTATTCATCCTGTCCAGAGAACACCTGCTCAGCATTACTGTGAGTTGCTCGTATTGTGCTGCTATCTGGGCAGCGCTGCCCATTTATTTATATTTAGATTTTTAACACTGCTATTGACAAGTTGGTTTAAGGGACAAAACTTTTAAGTGTTAATGCCACCTCTGCAATTGATTGGACTTTTTATTTTGTTTAATTTCCCTCTTATAAACCACAGTTTTTATATTTCTACCAGAAAAGTAAAAAAAAATCTTTTTTAAAAGTGTTCTTTTTCTAATTTGTAACTCCTAGGGGTTGCTTTTGTGCCAGACACATTCCGCCTTTCCAGTATTGCAGGACAGAATAGATGTATTAATGAAAACGAATGGCTATACATATTTTTCTTTCTTCAGAGTACTCTGTACAATAAATGCTGTTTATAAAAGTGTTAGATTGTTGTTATAAATGATACTTTGTAAGAGTCATGTGATCATACTGTTTTTTAAAAGTTGTATTTTAGATACAATGTCTGAAACCATTTTGATGTTTGTTTGCTTATTTGTTTTAATTAACATTTCATTGTATGTTTTAATGACAAAGGATAAACTACATGGAAATGTCAGGTTGCTTAAAAAGCATTTATTTATTTATTCCATATATTGAGCACTTGCCTGTTTCCTAGGTACACTGTATTGCGACATTCAGAAAGTGAGAATTCATTTCTATTTTATAGGCACGGCAACTTAGCCCTAGCTAAGTAACTTGCCCAAGTTGCATAGCTAGTAAGTTTGAAAATGGATTCTAAAAAGATGGGAAAGCTTGTGTACTGTTCACAAGACTGTTCGTTCTCTTCTATCACTTTTTTTGGTGCTTCCTTCACTACTTACCCCTCACTCGCAGCCCCTATGGAACATCAGGAGGACATTTGTCAGTTTGGGGGGTTGTTTTGTTGTTAATTGTAAAAATACATTTCTGTTAAAATCTTAAAGAGCCCATATGTATGTAATCAAGAAGGAAAGGACCTCTCCTCCTCTCCTTTCTTCCTGTTTCTCCAGGGTACGTACCAAATTAGTGGGTTTCTTCCAGACCTTGTTCTGTGCAAATTCTGTTCTTTGGAGGTGCTTTTGTTGTTGTTGTTTGGTTTTAATTTTTGTGTGTGTGGTGGTGGAGATAAAAACACAGACTGAATTTTATAGCTTACTTTTTACAGCGAGTCTGTCATAAACATATTTGCAAGACATGGACCTCATGGTGTCCTGCAGATGTGTGACACACCCACCCTTACTGCGCTCTTCCCTTATGGGCATGTGCATTCTCTCCAGGGCTTCACTGTCATCAGCAGTCCTGCAGGGAACATGCATGTGCGTGTGTGTGTGGCTAATTAGAGGTATTTCTGTAGTACACATGCCTACAAGAGGAATTCCTGGATCAGAGACTACTTATTTGAGGTCTTCATAGATGGATACCAGATGTAATCCAAAGAGAACCAGCAGTGGGAGAGAGTGCCCTTTTCCTGCACGTCTCTGGTTATTAGTGATGCCAGTGATGCATAGATTAATTTAGAAAGACATCAATCTACTATTAAATCTTTCCATGCAAGAAAGAAGTCTTCGTGGTTGGAGGCCTTTTCTTGTGTCCTTCAATAAAGGTTTATCATTTTTTTCTAGGGCTTTTACATTTCATAAAAGTTATTTCCTAGGTATTGTATTGTTTCTGTTGTTTTAGTGGAATTTTCCTTAATATTTAAAATGAATTGTCGGTGATACATTTACTCTCATTCCCAGTCACTTCACTGAACTCTGTATTAGTACTGTTAGTACTTCAGCTGAGTGTCTTACAGTTCTAAGCCTGTACTCATCTGTATATAATATTCTGTCTTTTCTTTTTCACAATTTTTTTTTTTTTTTTTGCTATCTCGCTGATTAGGACTTTCAGAATTACCTTTTTTTCTTTAACTTTTTTAAACTTGAGAATTGCCTTTTTCTTTTTTTTTTTTAAGATTTATTTACTTACTTTATCCATTCCCCCCTCCCCCGCCATTTGCTGTTTTCTGTCCATTCACTGGGCAATTCTGTGTGTCTGTTTTCTGCCCTTTCTCTCATCTTTCTCCTCCAGTTTTCACCGGGATTCGATCCTGGGGACCTTCGATGTGGGGGGAGAGGCGTTTTGCCACCTGTGCCACCTCAGTTCCTAGTTTTGCACTTATCTTGTCTTGGCTCTCCCTGTGTCTCTCCCGTGTTATACATCATCTTGCTGCGTGGCTCGGCGGGGCCTGGCAGCATGCCTGCACACAGGGCCTGGTGGCATGCATGCCTTCTAAATTTTTTTTTTTTTTTTTTTTTTTACCGGGAGGTCCCGGGGATCAAACCCAGACAGATCCCTCCATATGGCAAACAGATGGCCAACCATTTGAGCCACATCCGCCCCCCCTCCACCCAGAATTACCTTTTTAAATTAGAAGTTACAGTTCTAAATTTAAGCTATTTTATTGAGACATAAAAGTACATTCAGGAAACCTTACAAAACACAAATCCACAGTATAACATCTTACTGAAAGGCAAACACCCTTGGAACCGCCACACAGGGCAAGAAATAGAACGTTGCCGGCCATCCCAGAAGCCCCTTCTTAGGCTCCGTCTGGTCCACAACTATACACTTTCCCCAAAAAGTAACCATTACCTTTGCACAGTAGTTACTTTCTTGTGTTTTAGTTTTATCACCCAAATGGAGAGCCCTAAATAATGCTGTAAGGTAGTATTCCTTTGAAAAACTGATGTCTGTTTCCGTCTCTCTTGAGGTTCCCCTCCATTTTCTTTCTTTCCTTACAAGTTATAGGCCATTTGGCTTGTTAGCGTTTCTCATAGTCAGTGTTTTGCTAATTCCAAACTCATGATGCAATTCAACATGTTCCTCTCTTCTCTGTATTTCTTACAAATTTGCAGCTGGATGCAGAGGCTTGATCAGACACAGGTTCAGTCCCTTTGGAAGGACGGTAAGTGGTGTGCACTTTCATAAGGAGCCAAATGTCTGGGGTCTCTTCTGATGTTAGCAGCTCTTGTTGTGCAATGCCTAGATCCACTCATTCATTTATGGGTTGCAAAATGATGAAATTCTGGTATTCATTACTTTTTCATTTATTAGGTGGAATTCTTCTATAAAGTGGTATGCTTCACAAGCAAGAATAATGCTTGGTTCTTTTCCTTTATACGTTTTAAAGATAGAATATCTCATGAGTTTATACTGATAGTTCCAATTTGAGATTCAGGCAGGACTAGAGGGTTTTTATTTAGCCTCTTCTACATCACTTATGTATATCCTTTCTTTTACACTGAAACTCCTAATTTCTTCTAGAGCACAGACCATGATGAACTAGAACATCCTCTGATGCCTCACTTGCTTCATCCCACATTACATACACAACAGTCTCAGACTAACCAAACTAATACTGTCACCTCCAGTGTGATTACCGAAAATACTTTGATCTCTGAATTGTCCAAGGATTGACAAGACTAGCGCTTAGTATCTGAAATAAAAAGACAAAGCTGAACTCACTATTAAGGGGAGAGTTATTCTGGTCAGGCAGTGTCAAAGCCAAGCAGTTGGCTGATCTTAAACTGTGGGTTGAGGGGAAGCTTCAGGAATTGGTGGGCATACAGGGACATAAGTGATGTCATCTGTAGAGGCATGATTACTTGGATGAGACTCTTGTTGACATAATTGCTTTAGATATAATTGCTGTGTTTTAATGCATTTGTCAAGTTGGCATCATGACTTTGTCTCTCTGGTGATTTGGACCCGTCTGTGATAGCACCTGTTCTAAGTGAAAAATGACAATGAGCGTTCTTACCATCATCTCCAGAGGTGGCCTACAACGGCCATATCATCTGGTGATATCCCCAAGTAGCATCTTTTATCATAGACAGACCCTAAGGAATGTGCTTAAATTTACAAGGGTTCTTTTTTGTTCCACGGACCCCTTTGCCAGTCAGGTGAAAACCACAGACCCCTTACTAAGTGCACACTACACTGTGTTATAATAGATCACACCCACATCAAAACGCCCCCACAAGAATGTTTTTCTGAATTTAATTTCAAGCCCATGGACCCCTTGTTAAGAACCCTTGGCTTAAGAAGTCCTTAGGAGTCAGAATACTTTGGGGCATTTACTATAACATATCCTGACAATAAGGAATTACCTATTACTTGGTTTATGAAAGCCCTGTTAGTCCAGTTTTCCATAAGCCACTGGGCTTCTACTAGTTGATGACAGCAACTTCTAATGCATTTTCAAGTAGCTACAGTTTATAGCACATAGTTAACAAGTGATCCTTGCTGATTTAACCACTCCAGCTTCAAAACTAAAGCATCATTCTCTCCCTTCTTTTAAAAGTAGCCTGGTAATAAATCACCCTGCTGGAATATTCTATACTACTGCAGTTTCCTATATGGTGCCATGTGTAACTGTACTTATATTCATATACACAGTAGAGCCACATCAGGCCAGGACTTTCTGATACACGTGTAGTGAAACAGCAAAGTAGTGAATAGCATTAGCAAGCGATGTTACCTCCAAAGACCTGTGAGGATTTGATAGAATTCCATTTCAGAGTCAGCAGGGATGTGTTACAGGGGGATGTGAGCCGATGTAAATGAAGGAGATGGGCATGAGTAAGTTATCAGAATTACCTGTCAGTTTTCAAGCACTGATCAACAGCAATGTTGTCTTTCAGATCTGCCTTAGTGTTGGATAGGCATCGCTGATTTAAGGGATTTGGGAATGTATTACAAAATAACTGTAAAAGGGGCTGGTGTTCTCATAATGGACTTTAGAACCGCTGACCTCAGCAGATCAGGAGATGGATAAAGTGCTGATTAGAAAAGGAAGATGCGAGAGAGATCATGTTTCTCATCTGTAAGCAGGGGAAAGTGGTCAGTTTTGAAGTAGATCATCTTCAAAATTAGGTTTCCTAACCACAAATCTAGTGTACTTTCCCTGATCCTGCTAAGTCTGCTACTTGCACTGCTGCTTCAGAACCTAGATCCATCCATATTTGAACTATCACGTTAATTTTGCTTACCAGCCTAATTGTGTTCAGTAGTTTTGAGTTTCCAAAGTACACACTAAGGAGCCTCTGATACTCAACTAGTTACCAGATAATCGTTGATTTTCTATCTCAAATACTTTTTAACTTTACCCATTTGAGAAGAAAGTGCTCCCAGAGTGATAGCTTGACTTAATTATGCTCATAATCTGTTTTTATTATACAAAGAAATACACAAGAAAAGAGATCATGGCACATAATCCCATTGATAGATAACCAGTTAACATATATACATGTATAAACTTTTTTTCTTTTTACAAAAATATCATACTGTAAATACCACCTAGAATGGTAGCTTAGTGTTTAGATTTATAGGGGAGCAGATGTGGCTCAAGCGATTGAGCACCTGCTTCCACAGGGGAGGTTCCAGGTTCAGTTCCTGGTGCCTCCTAAAAACAAACAACAAGCAAAACAAATGAAAAAACCAACTCAGGGGAGCCGATGTGGCTCAGTCGTTGAGCACTGGCTTCCCACATCCGAGCCTGGTATTTCAAGAAAGTTTAGATTTATATCTTATTTGGTGTCAATACAGAGTTATATCATTCCATTGTATGCATGTACCAACGACTGAATTCCCTGTCATTAGACATTTCTGTTTTACCAATTGCTAGACATTGTGAACAATGCCTCAATTAACATCTTTGTGCTGCTATCTCTGGTCTAATTATTCCTTATGAGGGTTCTAGGAATGGGATTGCAAAGCATAAGGCATATTAACATGTGTAAGGCTTTAAGATGTCTCTAAGCTGTGTCTGTCACATCTTGCTTCCATACAAATTCCTCTGTATAGCCAGTACCCAAGCTACAGCTTTCAGCACAGGTGAAGACAGCCAGGACGCCCCAGTCCACACTCTTGCCCAAGCTGTCGGCCTTCAGGTGGTTCAACAGCTGAGGCATAACCTGAGAAGAGAACGGCACACACAGTAAGTGCACAGCTGGGTAAGGAGCACTTTACCTCAAACACACCTTTCCTGCCAGGGCGACTAGAAACATCACAGTCTTTAAATCTCCACACTACAGGGAGGCAGAGGGCCCGTTTACCTATTCTTTCTTCTGTTGCTCGTGCTTTCAGTATTAAGGTATAAGAAACTACCTCCTACCACAAGATCTTGAAGATGTTTCCCTACATTCTCTTCTAGGGCTTTTAAAGTCCTGACTTTTATATTTAGGATTTTGATCCATTCTGTTCCAAGTAAATCTGCTAATTCACTTTTTTATTCCTGTTAAGTAGGCTGTTGGAATTTTGATTAGGAGTGCATTCAATCTGTAAATCAATTTGGGTAGAATTGACATCTTAACGATAATAATTCTTTGAATCCATGAACACAGAATGTCCTTCCATTTGTTTAGGTCTTGGTTTCTCTTGCAATGTTTTATAGTTTTCTGAGGACAAGTCTTTTTCATCCTTGCTTAAATTTATTCCTAGATATTTGATCCTTTTAGTTTCTATTGTTAATGGAAATTTTTTTCTTGATTTCCTCCCCAGATTGCTCATTACTAGTATATAGAAACACTTTTGAGTGTTGATCTTGTATCCCGCCACTTTGCTGAACTTACTAGCTATAGCAGTCTTGTTGTAGATGTTCTAAGTAGAGGACCATGTCATCTGCGAATAGTGAGAGTTTTACTTCTTCCTTTCCAATTTGGATGCCTTTTGTTTTTTTATTTTTTCCTTGCCTAACTGCCCTAGCTAGAACTTCTAGCATAATGGTATATAACAGTGATGACAAGTGGTCATTCTTGTCTTGTTCCCGGTCTTAGAGGGCAAGCTTTCAGTCCTTCCCCATTGAATTTGATGTTGGCTTGTAGGCTTTTATCAAGAAAGGATGCAGGATTTTGTCACATTACCTTTTCTGTGTCAATCAAGATGATCATATGGTTCTTCCCCTTCAATTTGTAACGTGGTGTATCACATTAATTGATTTTCTTGTGTTGAATCACCCTTGCACACCAGGAATGAAACCTACTTGATCATGGAGTATAATTCTTTTAGTGTGCTATTGGATTCAATTTACAAGTATTTTGTTTGAGAATTTTTGCATCTATGTTCATTATTAGAGATTGGCCTCTAATTTTCTTTTCTTATATCTTTCTCTGGCTTGTTACTAGGGTGATGTTGGTTTTAAAGAATGTCAGGGAGTGTTCTGCTTCAGCTTTTTGGAAGAGTTTGAGCAGGACTGGTATTCTTCTTGGAATGACTGGTAGAATTCACCTGTGAAGCCATCAGGCCTTTTCTTTGTTAGGTGGTTTTTCTTTACTTGTGATTGGTTTGTTGAGATCTTGTATTTCTTTTAGAGTTGGTGTAGGCTGTTCATGTGTGTGGTAGTTTGAGTCTTGTGGACCCCAGAATATTATGTTCTTCAATTGGTCCATTCCTGTGGGTGTGAACCTACTGTGAATCTATTAAACTTGGTTACGGGTCATATGATTAGATTACTTCAGTAAGGGGTAGCCCAGGGTGGGTCTTAATCTTCTTACTGGAGTCTTTATAAACTGGAATCTGCAGAGCTGCAGAAACAGAGAGAAGCCCCAAGAAGCAGAGAGAGAAGGCCCTGGGAGCCAGAAGTTGCAAACAACGGAACACAGAGGCCGAGAGGTAGCCATTGAAGCCAGAGGCTGAAAATGGGGCGCCGGAGAGAGGGGAAAGGGGAGAGACAAGCAGACACCTCCTTGTGCCCTGCCATGCCAGAGAAGAGGACAGCCCCAGCAGACACCTCCACATTCCTTGTCATGTAAGAAAGGATTCTAGGATTGCTGTCGGCCAAACTCCTGGACATTTTTCTCAGCCTTGAAACCGTAAGCTGTTAAACTAATAAATCCCCATAGTAAAAGCCAAACCCATTTCTGGTATACTGCCTTGGCAGCAGTACCAAGCAATACTAAAGCAGTGTATTTCTAGGAATTTGCCTGTTTCTTCTACATTGTCTAATTTGTTGTTATACAGTTTTTCATAATGTCCTCCTCTGATCCTCTTTCTGTGAGGTCTCCTTCTCATTTCTGTTTTATTTGCATTTTTTTCTTTGTTAGTCTACCTAAGGATTTTCAATTTTATTGATCTTTTCAACCAGTTTTTGGTTTTGTTGATTCTCTCTACTGGTTTTTTGTTATCAATTTCATTTAAATTCATTTCTAACCTTTGTTTTTTCTTTCCTTCTATTTGCTTTGAGATTGGTTTGTTGTTCTTTTTCTAGTTCTTCTAGGTGTGCAGTTTGGTATTTCATTTTAGCTCTTTCTTCCTATTTTATGTAAGGTTTTTAGGGCTATAAATTTCCCTCTTAGCTCTTCCTTCACTGCAGCCCATAAGTTTTGATATGTTGTGTTCTCATTGTCATTTGTCAAGATATTTACCAATTTCTTGCAATTTCTTCTTTGACCCACTGGTTGGTTGTGTTGTTTAACAAACTCCATATATTATGTGCAGAGAAATGCTTTGTATAATTTCAGTCTTTTTAAATTTATTGAGACCTGCCTGTGACCCAGCATGTGGTCTATCCTGGAGAACAATTCATGAGCACCTAAGACAACTATATCCTGCTGTTCTGGGGTGCAGTGTTTTGTATGTGTCTGTTAGATCTAGTTTATCATAATATTCTAGTTCTCTGTTTCCTGATTGATCCTCTGTCTACATGTTCTGTCTGTTGATGACACTGGTGTATTAAAGTCTCCAACTATTATTGTAGAGATGTCTGTTTTTCACTTCAGTTTTGGGGTTTTGGTTTTTTGTTTTTGTGTTTTGTTGTTTTTAGGAGGTACTGGGGATTGAACCCAGGACCTCATACATGGGAAGCAGGCGCTCAACCACTGAGTTACATCTGCTCCTCTTTCCTTACAGTTTTGCCTCATGCATTTTGGGGCACCCTGCCATATGGGAGAGGGTGCATACACATTTATGATTATTTTTTCTCTTTATCTTTTATAACAGTTCTGCATGTAAAATCTGTTTTGTCTAATATTAGTATATCTACCTCCACTCTTTTTTGGTTACTGTTTGCATGGAGTATCTTTTTCCAAACTTTTAGCCTGTTTGTATCCTTGGGTCTAAGGTGAGTCTCTTGTAGACAGCACATGCACGGCTCATATTTTTTTAATCCATTAACATCCAATAACATTTAGTGTTATTACTATAAAGGCATTACTTACTTCATTTTATCCTTTGGCTTTTATAAGTCATGTCTTATTTTTGTTCTTTTTATCCTTTTAGTTACCTTTACCAATAATCTTCATTTCTACTCTCTCCTGTCTTTTCCTTTCAGCCTCCGGAACCCCCTGTAGTATTTCTTATATGACAGGTTTTTAACCTCACCCTCACTTCCAAAGGACAGTTTTGCCTCATAAAGAATTCTTGGCTGGCAGTTTTTCACTTTCGATATCTTAAATATATCCTGCCTCCATGGTTTCTGATGATAAATCCACACTAAAGGCCAACAGCCTTTGTAAGTGATAGATTGCTTTTCTCTTGCTGCTTTCAGAATTCTCTATCTTTGGCATCTGACATTCTGGTACGTATGTGTTTCAGAGAAGGTCTATTTGGATTTATTCTGTTTGGAGTACATTGTACTTCTGGGATGTGGATGTTGCTGACTCTTATAAGAGTTGGGAAATTTTTGGCCATATCTGTTCTGCTGCTGCTGATCCTTTCTTCTGCCAGTTCCTATCTGCCTTTGTACACCTCTAATGTATTTTTTTGCTTCAGGGGTGGGAAATGGGTGCTCTTCCCTGTCTCACAGGGGCGATTCACTCACAGTTTTTGCTTCGGCTTCTCTGTCTCCCCATGCTGCTCCCTCCTGGGTCTGCAAACCTCTAGGAATAGTTTCTTCTTGTTAATCTCTGCCTGTTTCTGTGCTGCCATCTTCCTGGAAGTCTTCTCTTTTCCATTTGAGAAAGATGTTTCTCAATTGCACCGGGATTTTAACCTAGTTCTTTTTATTACTACTATGTCACAAAATAGGGCTGAGGCGTCTATTTGGGCAACTTTTAATCTTGATCATTTAAAACCTGAATAACTGACTGAGGAAACACTAATAGATTTGTATTTGTATAGACTAGAAAGGGAGCTTGGAAGGCAAGCAGTCTAATCATCTGAAAGAACATGAAATTGCTTTATATAAACTCTACCAGCTTCCCTTATGGGTCAGGAGTTTTGACAGTAAGTACCAAGCAGGGTTTTGGGTACAGTCCTCATAATTCCTACTTTTTTTTTTTTTTTTTTTTTAACCCAAAGAAAACAAATATTATCTACTGTAGGGAATCCACAATTCATGGGCATTTCCACCGAACCCAAATGGATTTTGAAGCTAGCAATTCCCTTGAACAGAAACATTTATTTTAATGCTTATAATCATAACCACCACTCTCTTAACAGATCCAGAAACCAACATAAACATGGTAAGGGTTCAAAAACACAAAGTATGCAGTTAAAGATCTTAAATAACAGAACAAGAAAAAAGGTGTAAACATATTATTTGAAATTACAAAAGTAACAATAGAAGCACTAAAAATAATGCTACTACATTTACTTCCTCATCACAGATGTCAATAAATAAGGTCTAAAAAACATTGACAAATATCAGAATAAACATGTAGTATAATCACCAGAAAAAGCAACAAAAGACAGTTCTCTTCAGGGAACAAGCCCCGAGGTGGGGCAGGAAACTACTGATTTTATTTTACGGTACCTTCTATACTGATTTAACCATGTGCATATATTGCTTTGGTTAAGTTTTTAAATGTTTAAAAGATAAATCAGTAATTATATACTAAAATATTCCTTATTTTTAAGGTCATACCTGGAATTCAAATATTCTCTTGGCACCACAAGGGCAATTTGGAATATCCTTTTTTTGAGGGATATTTTCACCAGAAATCCAGATGGGCGCAATCCCTCTGCCATATCTGAGAATCTGAAATCAATTAGAATCATGTACAAATAATCAACTAAAAAGTTTTCAATGGTAACATTACCTGATTAGCTTACTGTAAAATGCTCACACACTTTACTTGATAGAACCCTAATGTGAAAAGGTACCAGGGCTGGAAACTGAACTTGGGACCTCTTATGTGGGAAGCAGGCGCTCAACGCTTGAGCCACATCTGTTTCCCATGAAAAGATACTTTACACTTTTCACATTAGACCTCGCTGTGCCAGTACACATCAGGAATGCCTTCACAGAACAATCACAGCTTCAGCTACCTGGCTCACAGGGCACCAAAGTGCATGCTATTTGATATAGGTAGAATCTTTATCCTATGAATAATTCCTTAGGACTAAGAATAATCCTATTACGAGGTTTCATATCCAAAATATAGCCCAGTGCTTAATTTCATAAAAGTACCAAGGAACGTTAATTTAAAAAATTTTAGGCAAATATAAAGTAAAACAGTGTTTAAATATTTAAATTATAAAATCCATTATAATAATCTTCATATAACAACTGAGTGGTTTTTCTGTAATATTTTGTTAAAATAAATGCATTGCTAAAAGCTGCCTTCTCAGTGTTCAGAACCTAGATCTATTCTTCCTATAAACTCCCTGCATATTTATTTGATCCATGACTGATTAGTGTCAGTTTAGTTGTTGTCATTAGTGGTCTGTGTATACGGTAGGGTAGGTTAAGGGGAATAATGCCACACTGTAAATGAGATTACATCAGAAGTTCCTTTAGTAATTAATGAAGCCATGATTCAAACCTGGGTCCTTCTAATTCTGAAGCCCCTATTCTTGCTGCAAACCATAGTATCTTTGGGTTAAAATGTTGTTATGTTAGTCTTATAAGCCAATAGTTCCTACTGAAAACTGGGCAAAAATTTCTTTCCTTCTTTTTTTTTCTCCCATTTGTCCCTGAATTCCATGTACCATAGGCAACATCTTATTCTTCTCTATACCGCTGAGAGAATAGTAAGCCTTAATATATAGCTTTCTTTTTTAAAAATGACATCTATATGGTAAATAATATAACCTTTAGTCTCTCAATAACTATTAAATGGATTAGCAATGTAAAAACACCTTTCTATAGAAGGTATCTGTGTAAAGAACTGCTAGAACAAGATAACGGAACACTCCTTTTATGGGATCCTAAGAGTTATTTCTCATGGATTATACCCATAAGATAAGACCTAAAGAGAATACAATAAGGAGGTACTTGAGTTCTATTTTACCTGTTCTGGTTCAAGGGCTATGTGAGTTTTAAACTTCTGGAAAATTTTATCTTCCCTGGATTCATGTTTTGCCAGGGAATCCAATGCTTCCTCAAGTGCATCACCTGAAAAATCATCAATGTTAAGCATTATGCAAGACAGGAATAATGCCCGTAGCTTGACTGTTCACGCATGGGAGGGAGCCCAGTTTTAAACAGCCAAACTTAAGAAAGCAGACAGTAAAGAGCTTTCCCTGTTCAGGCACGTCCTATCAATGCTTCATGAACCAACTGTGATTTCCAGTTACTCCATGAAGCCTTATGTACTAAGCAGGCTCCTACTTACCGCCTGTCTTTAAAGCTCAAATTAAAAGAACTGATCCAAGCACATCGTAAGATGCCCAAAAGATGTCAGCCATTATTACCACTGTGCTTAGGCCATCCCTAGCAGCGTGGAGCACCTTCTACCTAACTGCATGTTCATTCGCTTCTTTCCCCTAGCTTGTACATTCATGTCCTCGTCACCAAAACGGAGTGCTCACCGCCTGGTCCTCCTCATTGCTTGGACTCCGTGTCCAGCTCCAGCCCCACTGAAGCGCTCAGCTCCCCACCAGCCAGGCTGTCTCTCCCGCAGTAGGCCTCTGGGAGTGCTCCCACCTTAACCCTCAGGCTGTCCCCTCTCCCCCCACCCGCTTTCACCTGGGGGCCTTAAACTTAGGGCTCAGATAGGACCCAGCTAACTGAGAAGATTTTTTTTTTTTTTACTTTTTATTTTGAAGTTTTAAAAACTTACATAAAAGTAGAAAGACTACTGTATTCATCACCAGCGTCAACACTGTCATCTCATGTACACTATTGTTTCTGCACAATCTCCACTACTTTCCCCAACCCCAGTATTTTGAAGTAAATCCTGGATATATCACTTCATCTGTGAATAATTTAGTGTGTATCTCTAAAAGATGTATAAAGATACCTCTTTAAATGCTTGCTCTATTTTTTTTTTTTTAACCAATTTTCAAATCATGAGTTCACTAGCACTCCACAAAGGTGATTGAGATTTTCTTAAAGTATCATTCTGAATACACTAATTTTATCACAGCTTATGTGTTTTAATCTACAGCTGTTGTTTTATTGCTGTTCACATCTTTTGCCAATGAGAGCCTTTTCGAGCTGCTCTTAAGTCCTGCCATGACCCTAGTAGTATTTGGCTTCCTTGCTTTCTGGTATAATGATGTTCCAACATTTGAACATTTCTTACCCCAGCTCTGGAATCTGCCATTTCTCTAAAGAGCCTTGCTTCCTTCAAGAGAGAAATGGTATTTAGAGAGACCACCATCCACACATCAGAGGTAACCATTGCTACTGACTTAAAGTCATTATTTCTAGGCTTTTTCAGTGGAGAGAGCTAGAAAACCTTTTTGTTTAGATAAAATACCATGAGTTCATACTGATACTTCCAATTTAAAGTCATATCTACAGGGTTTTTATTTAGTTTCATCAATCTTCCATCTACATCTTCTTTTTTCCATGCCCCAAATCCCAGTTCTCAGTAACACCGACATAAAATATTTACACGGTAGCACAATCAAACCTTCATAACAGTGATGTGAATGGGATCGATGCTGGAGTGTGTGATGAGGGTTGGGGAGCTGGGTTGGGCTATCCACAGAGCTGCGGGGAGGGCTGGAGGAAGAACAGGTGAACTCTGGGGAGGCAGAGGACTGTGGCTGAGAATACAATTGTGGGCAACTATGGCAGGGGTGGGGGGAGGAGGGGTACACCTGGGGCATGCCTCCATGGAATATGAATGTGTTCACGTGATCATAGGCTGTTATCTCAGTGGGTGGAGACCCACACCGTAACCAACAAAATATTAAACACCCATCCTGAGCAGTCCTGCTATGTTCTCTACTAGTAAAGTGGCAAGACTCTCTAGAGTACATTGTGCCTAATTACAGAGAACAGGTGAATATACCAGGCCCTCGATATTAATGCTTGTATTTATGAACCTTATTCTGGTAAAATGGAAACTTAGCCTAATAATATCTATTGCCTAAGAGTTACCTTCTGAAAATCTCCTTGTTACTCAAACATGGTGCCTCTCTAAGCCAAACTCAGCAAACAAACTCACCACCTTCCCCCCTTGGTGTGGGACATGACTCAAAAGACCTTGACCAAGAGGGGTTGGGGGGGGGGGTGGAATTAAAACCAAAAGTGTTTTTATGGCTAAGAGATTTCAATGTGAATCAGGAAGTCATTCCAGACGTTACACTTATATACATCTCAGGCAGATCTCACTAACTGCACAAAAAGGGGTGCTCCTGGGGGCTCTAGAATCACCTGGACTCTAAAGACAAGGCGCACAACCCCACGAAATCAGCACCCCGTCAGTGGGCCTCACCTTGGAATATATGATAACCTATCTCCCCACTGTAACAGAGTTAGGCTCATTGATAATTCCCCTACAACGATTCTTCTGCCCCTTTTATGTGAACCTATAATTAGCACTATACCCATTACATGTATGTCCCAGACACTTGAATATTCGGTCTGTTCATATGCTGGTTGAACCTTGAATCTCAACAGAGTTGTAGCCAACACTCTCCAATTCATCACACTTACCCAGGACAACTAACTAACTGATAATGGACAACCCTCATCCCAAAAAGCAAAGAGTATCTACAACTGCAAGCAAAATAGTTCCTTCCATCTGCCCAATAAGATCTAAGCCCCCTCTCAATCTGAAGCAAAGCGGGCATCACCATCCCCAAATCCTCAAGATTGAGGAATGAACAAACATAAGGGGGGATGCAACCATGGACCAAAGTAGATTTATGATTATTGTATTAATGAAAGAACATGTAACACTGACATAGTGGTTACCAGAGGTTCTGAGGGGAGAGGGAGGGAAAAATAGGTGGAACATAGGGCATTTTTAGGGAACTGGAAATATTCTGCATGACATTGCAATGATGGATACAGGCCATTATACATTTTGTCAAAACCTATAAAATTATAGAGTGCGAAGTGTATACCCTCTCCATCACCCTCCTTACTGACCAGGAGTGGTTGGTGAGGATGCAGAGGGTAGAGTAGAATTATTTCCAGCCTTGCAAGAGAGAGGGGGCTGCCAGCAAAGGCTGGAGAACAGCCTCTTAGAAAGTTTGAATTGGGAGGTTCTGAATAGCCTCAAGGAAGGATCCCCTATCACACTGACCTTGTCCATGTTGCAGCGAACACACTCCCAACAGGCTTTGAACTGAGAGGGCTGTCTAACAGCGCCATCTGCTGGCGGACCAAGGAAATGCATGTGAGGAAATTAGAAGTAAATAGGTGAAAGAGACTTTCCGGCCTTTACAGTGTCCCTTCCTGACACCCATTACTGGATTCGCAACCTATTATTGGGTCCATGATCCAGATTTGAACAATGAAAAGGGTCAATCCTAAAGACCAAGAATAGGATGAACCAAAAATCAAAGAACGGCAGTAACACACAGCCTCCTGCCACTAAATCCCTACGAAAGAGAGAAATTGAGCAAAGAAAACTCACCATCATAATCAGATGCCTAGACATCAGCAAAAAATTACAAGCCAGCTAAAAGCCATTGATTATACCCTGTGGATAGAATAGCCAGAAACGGCAGCTATGTACAGTGGGGGAAGCACAGAGAGATTGAGAGGGGAGGAATTTTCTTATTTGTTTTTTTGTTTATTATTAATATTGAAATAATGAAAATGCTCTAATAATGATTGAAGTGATGAATGTACTACTAGGTGATTATAGCAAATTCCACTGATTGTACACCTTGGAGGAACTGTATGCTTTATTAATATGTATTAATAAAATTGATTAAAAAAAAAAAATTACAAGCCATAATAAGAAAAAGGAAGAAATGGCGCAAGCAAAGCCCCACATAAGACACAACATTTGAGACAACTAATCGAGAGTCATACAAATTTCCAAAATCAAATTAATGATTTGAAAGAAAATATGGCTAAAGAGATGAAGGACATCAAAAACACACTGATGGGAGTGGATGTGGCTTAGGCAACTGAGCCCCTGCTTTCCACATGGGAGGGCCTGGGTTCGGTTCTCGGTGCCTCCTGAAAATAAAATGAACCGCAAGCAAAATGAAAAAACCAACTCAGGGAAGCTGATGTGGCTCAGTAGTTGAGCACTGGCTTCCCACTTAAGAGGTTTCCTGGGTTCAATTCCCAGTCCTTGGTACCTTAAAAAAAAAAACACCGAGGGGAGCGGATATGGCTCAAGCGATTTGAGCACCTGCTTCCCACATGGGAGGTCTCAGGCTCAGTCTCCAGTGCCTCCTAAAAACAAAGAAACAACAAGCAAACAAATGGGAAAAAAAAAAAAAACCTTGGGGTAGCTGATGTGGTTCAGTGGTTGAGCACCGGCTTCCCACATACTAGGTTCCGGGCTCATTCCCTGACCATGGTACCATTAAAAAAAAAAAAAAGACACTGAGTGAGCACAAAGAAGAATTGGAAAACCTGAACAGAAAAATAACAGGGCCCTTGGGAATGAAAACCATGATAGGTGAGATCAAAAACACATTAGAGGCATACAAGAGCAGAATCAAAATGACAGAGGAAAGAATAAGTGATACAGAATAGAGAACAGCTGAAACTGAAGACAGAGAACAGAGAAAAGAAAGGAAAAAAAAAAATGAGCAAAGGCTCAGAAGTACAATAATAGACGTGTCATGGGAGTTCCAGGAAAAGATAAGGCAAAAGGGACAAAGTATTTGAGGAAGTAATGGCTGAAATTTTCCAATGCTCATGAAAGAAATGAACCTATACGTCCAAGAAGCACAGCGTACCCCAATTAGAATATATCCAAATAGTCCTCCTCTAAGACAAATACTATTTGGAATGTAAAACATCAAAGATGAAGAGAAAATTCTGAGAGTAATAAGGAAGAAGCAAACCATCACATACAAGGGATGCCCAGTAAGACTGTGTGAATTTCTCATCAGAAACCATGGAGGCAAGAAGACAGCGGTATGGTATAATTAGGATCCCAACAGAGAAAAACTGCCAGCCGGGAATTCTTTTTCCAGTAAAATTGTCCTTCAAATATGAAGATATGTTTGAAATAGTCACATATAAAAAGAAACAGAGTTCATGAAAAAGAATCCAGGAAGTATTAAAGGGAGCCTTATAGCCCCAAAGAAAAAGATGAGAGGGAGGCTTGGAGAAGAGTGTAGAAAGCAGGAATAGCAGAAATGATAACCAAAGGAGTGAAAAGACAAAAATAAGATATGACATATGAAAACCAAAGAATAAAATGGTGGAAGTAATAATGCATTTATAATAATATCGTTGAATGTGAATGGATTAAACTCCTCAATCAAAAGATATAGGCTGACAGAATGGATTAAAAAAACATGAGCCATCCATATACTGCCTACAAGAGACTCAAACCCAGGGATACAAACCAGAAAGTGAAAGGTTGGCAAAAGATATAAACAGTAACCAGAAAAGAGCAGGGGTAGCTATAGTAATATCAGAAAAAACAGACTTTAAATGCAAAAAAGTTATAAGAGGTACAGAAGGCCAGTATATATTAATAAAAGGGACAACCCACCAGGAAGATATCTATGCACCTAACCAAGGTGCCCCAAAATATATGAGGCAAACTCTGGCAAAACTGAAAAGAAGGGAGAAATAAGACATTTCTACAATAACTGTTGGAGACTTCAACACCCCACTCACATCATTAGACATAACAACTAGACAGAAGATCAACAAGGAAACAGAGAACTTGACCAATATGATAAACGAGTTCGACCTAACACATATACAGAACACTGCACCCCAAATCAGTGGGGTATACATTCTCCTCAAGTGTTCATGGATCTTTATCCAGGATAGACCACATGTTAGGTCACAAGGCAGCTCTCAATAAACATAAAAAGATTGAAATTATACAAAGCACCTTCTGAGATCATAACAGAAGGAAACTGGAAATCAATAATAGGAAGAAAGTAAATTTGCAAATGTGTGGAGGCTGAACAACAGGCTCCTAAACAATCGTGGGTAAAAGAAGAAATTGTAAGTGAATTTAGTAAAGATACTGGACAAATGAAAACGAGAACACAAAACTTACGGGATACAGCAAAGGCAGTGCTAAGAAAAGTTATAGCCCTAAACATCTATATTAAAAAAGAAGAGCTACCTCCCCATCCCCCTCCTCCCTCCCTGCTCTCTCTCTCACTCTCTTTTCCATCATGGCTTCCACTCTCATGCTCTCTGTTCCTTCCTCTGCCCTTCCCATTTTGTCCATTTCACTGTTTTCACTCCCTCCTCTTCCCTTTGTCTATTTCTCATTGTCTACCTTTTCTCTCTCTCCCTCTGTCCCTTTGCTCCCTCTGTCTCTCACTCATCTCCCTCTCTCCTTTTATGCTGTCTCTTTTCGACTCCACTTTTCTCTGCCTTTCACTCTCTTCCTGCCTCCACCTTCCTGTTTTCTTACTCATGGTCTCCATTTCTCCCTATGTCTTGCTCTCTCTCTCTCTCTCTCTCTCTCTCTCTCTCTCCATGTTTTATGTCTCTCTTTTGAGACTCTCCCCCCTCCACCTCTGCCCTACCTCCCTGCCCTTCTCTCTCCACTTTCTCCCCTTTTCCCCTCTCCCAGCAATTACCAGGTCTGGCTGGGCAGACACAACCTGTTTGAAGACGAGACCACGGCCCAGTTCTTCTTGGTCAGCAAGAGCTTCCCTCACCCGCTCTTCAACTCGAGCCTCCTGAAGAGCCACAGCTGCCTCCCAGGGGAGGACTACAGCCACGACCTCATGCTGCTCCACCTGGAGGAGCCGGCCATGATCACCGACACCGTGAAGGTCATAGACCTGCCCACCCAGGAGCCCGAGTTGGGAAGCTCCTGCCTGGCCTCGGGCTGGGGCAGCATCACACCGGAGCAGTTCTCATACCCAGGCGAACTGCACTGTGTGGACATGGAACTCCTGCCCAACTACGTGTGTGCTAGGGCCCACGACCAGAAGGTGACGGATTTCATGCTGTGTGCGGGCCACCTGGATGGCGGCAAGGACACCTGCGTGGGTGACTCGGGGGGCCCACTGGTGTGCGATGGCATGCTTCAAGGCATCACATCATGGGGCCATGTCCCCTGCGGCAGCCCCCAAAAGCCGGCCGTCTGCACCAAGCTGACCCCGCACCTGGAGTGGATCTACGAAACCATGGAGGGTAACCCCTGAGGGCCGGCTCCCTACCCCAGTAAAACTGAATGCGCATCCAAAAAAAAAAAAAAAAAGAAGAAGAAAGAGCTAAAATCAAAGACCTAACTGAACTGGAGAAACAAGAAAAAGAATAGCAAACCATTCCCAAAGCAAGCAGAAAGGAAGAAGTAAAAAGGATTAGAGCAGAAATAAATGAAATTGAGAACAACAACAACAAAAACCACAGAGAAAATCAACAAAACCAAAAGCTGGTTGTTTGAGAAGATCAATAAAATTGACAAACCTCTTAGCTAGACTAACAACAACAACAAAGATACAAATAAAATCAGAAATGAAAGAGAAGTTAAAACTGACCCCACAGAAATAAAAAGCATCACAAGAGGATATTACGAGAAACTGTATGCCAAGAAACTCGAAACCTAGATGAAATGGACAAACTCCTAGGAACACAAAAACAAAACCTCATTGACTCTACAAGAAATACAAGAACTTAACAAACCAATCTTGTTCAAATATTAAATCAGTCATCAAAATTTTCCAACAAAGTGAAGCCCAGGACTTCACAGGTGAAGTATGCATTTCGAGAAGAATTAACACCAAACCTGTTTAAACTCTTCCAAAATATTGAAAAGGAGGGAAAATTACCCACACATTTTATGAAGCCAGCATTACCTGAAAAAGCTAATGCAAAAAGAAAACCACAGACCAGTCTCTCTAATGAACATAGATGCAAAAATTCTCAACAAAATATTTGCAACTTGAATCCAACAGCATATCAAAAGAATTATACACCAAGACCAAGTGGGATTTATTCCTGGTAGGCAAGGGTAGCTCAACTTAAGAAAATCAATTAACATAATACACCACATTACCAAATTGGAAGGAAAAAAACCACATGATCATCTCAAGCAAAAGAGAAAAGGCATTCAACAAAATCCAGCACTGTTTCTTGATAAAAAACACTTCAAAAGATTGGAACAGAAGGAAAATTCCTCAATATGATAAAGGGCATATATGAAAACCCCACAGCCAACATCATACTCAATGGGGAAAAGTTGAAAGCTTTCCCTCTAAGATCCAGAACAAAACAAGGATGCCCACTGTCACCACTGTTATGCAATATTTTGCTAGAAGTTCTAGCTAGAGCAATTAGACAAGGGGGGAAAAAGGCATCCAAATAGGAAAAGGGGAAGTAAAACTAGTTGTTTAAAAAAAGAAGAAATGAAGTCACGAAGCCTATGACAGCATGGTTGAACCTGGAGGACATTATGTTCAGTGAAGCAAGCCAGAAACAAAAGGACAAATACTATGATTTTGCTATTATGAACTAAATATATTGTATAAAACTTATGGTATTAAGAAGTAGAATATGGGTCACCAAAAAATAGAATAAGACTAGAGAATGGAAAGCTGAGGGTTAATCTGTGCAGAATTGGTAAAAAGGTTGTTGTCAGTCTTTGGAAATGAATAGAAAAGGTGAAAGCACAACAGAGTGTACATGTAGAATTTTAATAAGGTGGATTGTAAATGTGTGCAAATGAACAGAGTTGATGGAAACACATTCTAGCGAGTATAACCAACACTGGCGATCTATAAATGTGAACGTGGCGGACGGGTAGTCTAGGGAGGTTAGTGTCAACTGAAAGAAAGCTTGAAGATAATCTAGGGGCTGCATAACTGATTCTGCTGGTGGATGACGACTGTGGTTAATAGGACAAACACAAGAATGTTCCTCTATTACAAGGTGTTAGGAATATGGAGATATATGGGAAAAATACAGCTAATGTAATGCCAAAGGTACTATATCCATGCTAAGGGTCAACAATGGGGGGATGTAAGGGGGTAGGGGATTTTTCCTTTTGGAGTAATGAAAACGTTCTGAAATGGGACTGAGCTGATGACAGCACAACTCTGTGATGAAACCGAGAGCCACTGAAGGTACACTCTGGCTGGACTGTACAAGGCAGGGGACCACATAACCCGGAGGTAGGTGAACTGTGTTAACAGTACAAAGAGGAGAGTTTTGCTGCATGCAAAGTACAGTGCTGGGCATGCTCACGTACACTAGCTCAGACTAAGGAGAGACAGATCCGAGACCCAGTCGAGCTTCCCGAGTGTCTGCCATCTTATGTGGCCCTACCCAAGTGACCACCTGGGCCCCTCCTTTGGCATGTCTTGACTGGCAATCAGAATGCACCTGAGATACGCTGGGAAGGGGAGGTACGGGAAGGATATTATCACCTGAGACTGAAAACTACAGACTGCAGCCTCCAAAGTGAGTCCTCTTCCCCCTTTTAGTACCTCTCTTCTTGCCATATTAATGAGACCTTTTTTCAAACATTATAGTTAAATGTTTAAGGAATAAATCTGAAACTCACTCCTTACCCATGCTCCCAATAAACTCCGAGTTGACTTCGTTTTCCAGAACTTCAGGAGGACATTCATCTTCTGTTTCTATTACAATTTCAAATTCTGGAAAAAGAAAGTTGTGGTCTGGGATTGTATCATCCAAATTATCTAAAACAAAAAGATTATTAGCATCATTAGTAATATTTAGATTTGAAGGTGGCATAATAAATCCTATTTCTAACATATTCTATTCCATATAGTAACGGATTTCCTAGTAAATTGACATGCACTTCCTGCATTTAGATTAGGGGGCATAAATTAAATGCCTATAAAAGGGACAAGGCTGTCAGCATCAATGAGTGGAATGAACTGGGCTTAGCTATCATTTTGGTAGTTCCTGCTTTGTTTTCAAATCACTAGTGAAGACATTGGTACAGGGAAATATTTACCCACTATTAAAAAAAAAAAAAAAAAAGCAAGTAAGAAATGGTAACTGTCAAAGTCTACTAGCTCTTTTTTAATAGTCGTTCTCCCTTTCTTCCTCAGTAATAAAGGAATCTCTGCTTTTTAGCAGGCACAGGGTCCATCTCCCCTGGGGCAGACCACATCTCCAAGTCCTGACCACCGGAATGAAAGCAGAACTGTCACCGAAACTTAGAAGTGTCCTGAAAGGGAAGATGCTTGTTCTTTCTTGCCCCTTCCTCTTTCCTACTGCCTAGAATGTGAGCCCAGTGGGTGGAGCTCCAGGAGCCATCTTGGGCCAAAAGTGCCTTAGAAACTGAAGGCACACAAGAGAGAAGGTGCTTGAGTCCTTGATGCACCGTGCACCGTGCCAACCCCGGCCTGACTTCCACTGGACTTTTACATTTGAGGGAACTGAACTGCCATCTCAGTGAAGTCAGCAGCATATTCCTAACCAGCACAGAGAGCCCAGGAGACAACAGAAGGTGACAGTGGCTGTGATGAGCTGGAGAGCACAGGCCTACACTTAGGAGACAGCTGTTGTTCAGCTCCTACTGCTGCCAAGTTGGAAGATTAGTCTAGCACTTACAGATCTCCTGATTTTTAAAAGAAGCCAGAAACCCTGATTGTTTATGTGAAATCTCAAAAAAATTAAATACACATTCTGGGGCCAACAAACTGGATCAGGCTGCTCTGAACACCAACTTACCAGCTCTGTTCTAGATAGACAGAATCTACAATGGTCACAGGACCGAAGGAGGGCATTTAGGAGGCCACGAAATCCTTCCCTTTCAACTGCTTAGCAGAGGAAAGGCACTTTCATGTACTATAAATAGGAAGCCAATTTAGAGGCACCATCCAAAGATACCAAGGTCTTCATGTAATTACAAATGAAAAAGTCTCATGAGGAACATGGCAGAGCCAGCAGGAACAGCCTCTCATGTACTGAGGAAACTATTCTTATATCCCCCCAGTCAATATCAGAATGTCAACAGGCCTCTATGCTGACAGCTAATTAGATTACCAAAAACTGTATTCACTGCACCAAGAATGTCAAAAGTTTTTCTTTGCCCTTTGTTTTTGACCTTTTCCCTTGACGTCTAATGACTTTCTAATACATGGGGAATTTATTTGTATGCAAATAACAAATATATGAGTTATTCTTTTCCTGTGGTTTTTTTTTTTTTTTTTTTTTTTTTTTTTGAGTTATTCTTTAACATGAAGTATAACTACAACAAAATTTTAGTGAAATGGGGAAATTATAGAAAGTCTGAGCCATAACCATATTTTTTAATAAAACATATTCTGTATACACAGAAAATTATCTGGAAGAAAATAAATGGGGTAGTTGGTTATACAGGGGATTATAGATTTTCCTTTTATATTCACTTTTACATTTTCTGAATTTCTTTAATAGCAACACACCTTATTAACTTACAAATAAAAACTACATAAACTCTCCTCCCTCTACCTCATTCTAAAACGGTTTTGAAGAAATACAGTATAAAGTCAAAAAAATCAAAATTTTCATTATTCTTCAGATCATTATCTAACCCTTTTCAATACTCTTACTCAGGCCTATACCAGGCATCTAGGTGGAGTAAGCTGAGATGGAAATGAATAATACCAAGTTTTAAATCTCAAAGGGAATAATCAAAATATATATAAACTTTTTATTATACAATATTTTACATCAACCACGAAAGAGCCCTCATATAAACTTGCCTAAAATGTAGCAACTGGAAACTGTCCACACTGGCACGCTTCTCTGTGAGTCAAGCTAATGGTTAAAGGCTTCACAGATCCTCTTATATAAAAGTATTACCAACCTAAGAAATTTTGTAAACTGCTGTACCTTTTCTAATTATAACTTTTAAGCTTATCTTCAAAATAAAAAGCTTTGCGTTGACAGAAGCCGTGAAACTGAGCTGAGATTAAAAACCAAAATGGAACCCATCTGACTCACCTGACTGTGCACAAGCCTGCTTGTGTCCCAATTTCCAGTCTAGAGTCTGGTGCTCCTTACTGCAGTAACGTGCCTTGTGACATCGGGAGCATGTTTTGGGGGCTAAGCAGCCACAGACCCTGCAGAGATGAGCACCAGACTTGAGCTGGAGACAAACAGATTCTACTTCTGAGGGAGGATTCTCAGAAGGTGGCTCATAAGAGTAGAAGTCATTTTTCCTGGGTAGCTGATTCCTAAAAACTAAGAAAAAATTATGAATATTATCAATAAATCAATAGAGCAATTCAATCAAACAAATACTTCAGCCTCCACTCTGACACAGGACAAAAAAGTCACTCATCCTAAAAAAGTAATAATAAAGATAAACAAAAGGACTTTTCTGCTCCCAGGAGGCTTATTTTCTGGAACAGGAGAAAAGAAAATAACATGCAAAAGTGCAAAAGATACAAAGTTTTGAAGTCCAGAACCAAGATGGTGTGTCTGTCCAACCTCAGCTGGTTCTTGGGACCCAACCAAATTCAAAGTAACGAGACGAATTAAGTCAGATTGATAAGATATGAGTACTGCTTGAACTTTAACCCTGTGCACGGAGGAGCTATTCAAGAATATCTATAAGAAAACATTGAGAACAGGAGAAACCAAAGTTGGGTGAAACAGAGCAGGGTGAAATGGGTCCTCACGACCACCGACCCCCAAACCGGCACCTGGGGGTGGGCCTCACCTCGCAGGCCGGCGCAGCAGGGCGGCTCCCGGCAGCAGAAGAGGAAGAGGTGCCGGTGGAAGGCGTCGGGCCGGCAGGGCACCGGGGCGTACAGCTGCAGCAGGAAGGCGAGCGGCCGAGCGCACAGGGCGCAAGCCAGCTCCGCGGGGCCCGGCAGCCCGGCCTCCCCGAGCCACGCCGGCCGCCCGCCCACCTTGCTGGGAAACTGCTCGCTGCGCAGCCGCCACGCCGGGGCCTCCTCCGCGAACCCCAGCTCCGCCAGCGCGGCCGGCGGCGACGCCATGGGGAATGCGGGGGACTACGACGCCCCGAAAGTGCAGCTTGTTCAGTGAAAACCAGGAGGACCCACGTGGCCCTGCCAGGAACCGGAAGGCGGAACTAGGCTAGATGGAGCGGCCTCAAGCGATTGGAAGACAGAGGCCAGGAGGCGGGCCGGGCGGGCTCAGCGGGGCCAAGGCCCGCCCCTTCCGCGCGCACTTCCGGCGCCTTCAGTGACGCGGCCAGGTGCGCGGAGACCGCCCTTGGGGCTCCCGCCCGGGCGCAGAGGCAGGTGCTGATCCAGATTGACAGCGGGAGCTGGTGTAACTGGGGAACTGCGACTACCCGCAGTTCTTCTAAATTTATGACATGGAAATACACTGAATTATACTAATCTGTGCTACTAATGAAAAAGTTAGGAATTGTATGAAGCGGAACGGTCTTAAGGCCGCTTTGCAGGAGCGGGATAAATGGAGAAGGCGTTTTTCGACAAATCGAGGCCCAGGCTGCATTAAATGTCTTCTCCGATTTGCTGAAAACGTTTTTTTTCTAAATGTACATTCCTGCAGCTGAAAGGATGTGAAAATAGGACCGGAGAATGAGAAGGAAGGGATGAAATGACTTTTCTAATTGCACTTTTATGCTCTATGGAACTATTACCACAGCTACTCAATATGAAATTCATCATGTCAACAGGACATGGTTATTCAGGGGCATAAAAGGAATTCTTGATGGGGAGGGATTATCTATGGAACTGGGGGGAGGACTGGAGGAAGGAAACACTGAAATCTGGGGATTAGTAGGTCCAAATAACTACTGAAGACAGTTAAGCTCTACGTGCTTTCAACTTTACCTTTGCTCAAGAGCTATCTAGTTACTTGTGTTCCCCAGAACTCTGTCTTCTGAGAATATCTGTTGATGTTTAATATGCATACAACTAACAGATGGGAAATAAAATCACTGCTTCACATCATGTGTAAACAAAGTGAAATACTCTTTCAAAAAAAGTTATCACAATATTCATTTGAGTTCTGTATGTAAGACAAAATGGATGAAATATGCGTGTCAACTTTTTATATGCATACAATGTTAGCAAAGAAATATTCTTCCTAATCAACTTTTGTTTAACGAAAAATAAAGGTTCAGTCATTTTGTACAAATATAAAAACAGAAAGGAAACCTTAACCAATATGTATGCAGCCATAATTACGAATAGCTGGGAGATAAATGCACAGAATAAATGGAGAAAATATGATTTTGCTCTATTGATTGTTTATATACACGATAAATTTCCTATTTTCATCGAAAAATGTATTTTAGGTAACTCAAAATTTTAGGTAATTTTAGGTAACTCGAAAATGGGGTGCTGCTATTCAGAATTAAAAAGGTAGATTACCCCGGCGCCTGCCCGCGGTCTCTCCCGGCGGCTTGGGCTCCGAATCCCGCCAGCCGGTGCGGGAGGATCGGTGGGCCCCAAGGTTGTTTGCGTCTGTGTGTCCGTGTGTCTGGCTCGCAGGGCCGTGGGCCGGGGCTCATTGGTCGGCAGAGGGGCACCGCGCTGGCTGAGAAGGCCGCCTGGGTCCCAGTGCCCAAGGGGCCGGGAAGCGTGGCTGGGTGGGTGGACCTTGTCCCCTGGGCACAGGAGGACATGGCAGGTCTGTAGGAGGGGGCCCAGCTGCGCAGGGGTCGGGTGTTCCCTCGGCCGATTCCCCGTTGTGCCAGGGAAGGCAGAGAAAGCCTAGGATGGCCAGGCCCGACGGGCGGCCCCCGGGGTGCGCCGCTGGCCGGCAGGTGCGAGGGGTAGGGGCCGATGGCCGACGACAGGTCTAGCGGGTCAGGGGTCTTTGGGCCCAGCCGCAGTAGGGGTGGCCCCACGCCCGGGCCAGGTCTGGGGTGGTGCGGGGCTGCGAGATCCAAGGAAGGGCTGGGGGCAGTCCCCTGCCTGGCTGCCTGCGTCAATGCGCCCCGCGCCGCGGTGGGCAGGGTGTGAAGGGGTGGGCAGGGTGTGAAGGGGTGGGTTGGGTGTGACAGCGAGGGCCCGGCGTGCGGGCGGATGGACGTTCCCTGAGTCCTGTCTGTGTGTCTTATGTCTGTGCGGAGGCAACCCAAGGCCGGTCCTGCAGCCCTCTGGACTCACCTGTCCTCCAAAACTAGTTTGATTACATGTTAGGTCACAAACTACGTCTCAGTAAATATAAAGAGATTTATTTATTTATTTTTTAAAGATTTTATTTATTTATTCATTTATTCCCCCCCCCCTTGCTGCTTGTGCTCGCTGGGTCAGCTAACCACGCCATGCGGGCGGGCTTGCCGAACCCGGGGTCTCCCATATGGTAAACGGGAGCCCTACTGATTGAGCCACAGTCGCTTCCCAAAGAGATTTAAATTATAGAAAGCACTGTCTTATTTCATTATGGAATGAAACTTGAATTCAATAATAAATGGGAAAGAGTTAAAATCGTAAAATCGTGGAGACAGAGCCACACACTACTATATAATCAATTGGCCAAAGAAGAGATTGGAAATGAAATCAGTAAATATATTGAAACAAATGATAACAAGAACTTGCCTTATTAAAATTTCTCGGCTACTGCGAAGGCAGTCTTGAGGGGGGAAATTGTAGCCCTAAATGCTTATATTAAGAAACAGGAAAAAGTTAAATTTGCAGTCCTAATGCCTATATTAAAAAAGAAGAAAACCTAAAATCAATTATCTAACTGAACAACTTTTGAAACTAGAAAAAGTATAGCAAACCATTCCCAAAGCCAGGAGAAACAAAGGAAGAAAGATTAGTATAGAAATAAATGAAATTGAGAGCCAAATAAAAAAAGAGAAAATCAACAAATCCAAAAGCTGATTCTTTGAGAAGATCAGTAAAATTGATAACCCCCAAGCTAGACTAATAAAAAAAAAAAGAGAGAAGATGCAAATAAATGCAATCAGAAATGAAAGGGGGGAAGCTACAACTGACCCCACAGAAATGAAAAGGATCATAAGAGGAGATTATGAGAAACTGTATGCTGACAACCTAGAAGAGATGGAGAAATTCCTAGAACTACGCAAACAGCCTACAGTGATGCGCCAATAAATACAAGAATTCAACAAACCAATCACATGTAAAGAAATTGAGTTAGTCATAAAAAATCTCCCAGTAAAGAAAGGTACAGGATCAGAAGGCCCCAGAGATGAATTCTACCAAGCATTTTGAGAGGAATTCACATCAACTTTGTTTAAACTCTTCCTAAAAATTAAAGAGGAGGGAATATTACTCAACACATTTTATGAAGCCAACATCACCCTACCAAAGCCATATAAAGACACTATAAGAAAAGAAAATTACAGTGACCAATCTTTCTAAAGAACACAGATGCAAAAATCCTCAAGAAAATACTTGCAAATTGAATCGAGCAGCACATCACAAGACTTAAACATCATGACCAAATGGGATTTATTCCTGGTATGCAGGGCTGCTTCAACACAGGAAAATCTATTAATGTAATAAACCACATTAACAAATTGAAGGGGAAAAAAAACACATGATCATTTTAATTGATGCAGAAAAGGCATTCAGCAAAATCCAGCCTCCTTCTTGATAAAAACACTTTGAAAGATAGGAATAGAAGGGAAATTCCTCAATGTGATAAAAAGCATAAATGAAAAAACCCACAGGCAACAGCATACTCAATGGGGAAAGGTTGAAAGCTTTCCCTGTAAGATCAGGAACAAGACAAGGATGCCCACTGTCACCATGTTATTCAACATTGTACTAGAAGTTCTAGCTAGAGCAATTAGACAAGACAAAAAAATTAAAGGCGTCCAAATAGGAAAAGAGGAAGTAAAACTCTCACTATTTGCAGATGACATGATCCTATATTTAGAAAATTCTGAAATATCTACAACAAAGCTACTTGAGCTAATAAACGAGTTCAGCAAAGTACCAGTATACAAGATCAACACACAGAAATTAGTGATGTTTCTGTACACTAGTATTGAACAATCTGAGGAGGAAATCAGTGAAAAAATTCCATTTACAATAGAAACAAAAAGACTCACATACCTAGGAATCAATTTAACCAAAGAAGTACAAGGCCTATATGCAGAAAACTACAAAACAATGCTAAAAGAAATTTTAAAAAGACCTAAACCAATGGAAAGACATTCCATGTTCATGGATTGGAAGACTAAATATCTTGAAGATGTCAATCCTACCCAATCTGATTCATAGATTCAATGCAATACCAATCAAAATCCCCAAAGCTTACTTTACATAGTTAGAGAAGGCAATTGCCAAATTCATTTGGAGGATAAGTGCACCTGAATAGCCAAAAGCATTCTAAAAAAGAAGAGCAATGTGGGAGGAATTTCACAGCCTGAACTTGAAACATATTACAAAGCTACAATGGTAAAAACAGCATGGTACTAGCATAAAGATAGACACATCAATCAGTGGAATAGAATTGAGAACCCAGAAATAAACCCTCACCTATACAGTCAACTGGTTTTTCACAAACCTACCAAATTAAGGTTAATGAGACAAAACAGTCTCTTCAACAAATGGTGCTGGGACAACTGGATATCTGTAACCAAAAGAATGAAAGAGGACACTTATCTCACTCCCTATACAAGAATCAACTCAAAATAGATCAAAGACCTAAACATAAAAGCCAGGACCATAAAACCCTAGGACAAAATGTAGGGAAACATCTTCAAGACTTTGTAGTAGGTGGTGGTTTCTTGGACCTTACACCCAAAGCCTGTGCAACAAAAGAAAAAATACATAAATGGGACCTCCTCAAAATTAAACACTTTTGCACCTCGCAGGACTTTGTCAAAAGGGTGAAAAGGCAGCCAACGCAATGGGAAAAAGTATTTGGAAATCACATATCCAATAAGGGTTTAATATCCAGGATATATAAAGAGATTTTACAACTCAACAATAAAAAGACAAATGACCCAATTAAAAAATGGGCAAAAGAACAGACATTTCTCCAAAGAAGAAATATAAATGGCAAAAAAACACATGAAATGTCCAACATCACTCATGATTAGGGAAATGCAAATCAAAACTACAATGAGGGGGTCGGATGTAGCTCAACTGGTTGGGCGTCCGCCTCCCATATGGAGGGACCCGGGTTCGATTCCTGGGACCTCCTGGTAAAAAAAAAAAAAAAAAAAAACTACAATGAGATATCATTTCACACCTATCAGAATGGCCACTATTAAAAAGACAGAGAACTACAAGTGTTGGAGAGGATGTGGAGAGATAGGAACACTTCTTCACTGTTGCTGGGAATGCAGGATGGTACAGCCACTATGGAGGACTGTTTGGCAGTCCCTAAAGAAGTTGAATATAGACTTGCCATGTGACCCTGCAATAGCACTACAGGGTATATACCCAGAAGAACTGAGAGCAGTGACACAAACAGACATCTGCACACCAATGTTTATAGTGACATTATTCACCATTGCTAAAAGTTAGAAACAACCCAGGTGTCCATCAACAGATGAATGGATGAACAAACTGTGGTCTAGTCACACGATAGAATATTATGCAGCTGCAAGAAGAAATGAAGTCATAAAGCATATGACAAAATGGATAAATCTGGAGGACATTATGTTGAGCGAAGCAAGCCAGACACAAAAGGACAAATGCTGTATGATTGTGTTACTATGAACCAAATATATTGTGTAACATATTGTATGATTCAAAAAAAATTTTATATCTATCCAGTACATTTAATTGAGAAATGTTTTTATTCAACTGTGTTTTCTTTTTAGTTTTTAATTGTTTATATTTTCAATTATTAAATGTACAAAATAAAGTTAAAAAATACAAAAAAATGGGCAAACTATTTTTTTTTAAGATTTATTTATCTATTTCTCCCCCCACCCTTGTTGTTTGCGCTCACTGTCTGCTGATCTTTTTCAGAGGCACCATGAACTGAACCCAGGGCCTCCCATTTGGGAGGGAGGCATCTAATCCCTTGAGTCACCTGCTTCCTGTTTTGTTGTGTCTCATTGTGTTTCCTCATTGTGTCTCCTGGTTGCATCATCTCACTGAGTCATCTTGTTGCGTCACTTCTCCACACTCCCATTGCGTCAGCTTGCTGTCTTGCTGATCTTCTTTAGGAGGCACCAGGAACCGAACCCTGCTTGAGCCACATCTGCTTCCCCAAACTATTTGAATAGACATTTGTCCAAAGAAGAAATACCAATGGTGAAAAAACCCATGGCAAAATGTTCAACGTCACTAGCAATTAGGGAAATGCAAATCAAAGCTATAATATCGTTTCTCATCTATTAAAATGGCCACTATTAAAAAGAAAGAACTTCAAGTGTTGGAGAGGATGTGGAGTGATAGAAACACTTATTCACTGTTATTCACAATTGCCAAAGATGGAAACAACCCAGGTGTCCATCCACCAATAAATGGATAAACAAATTGTGGTGTATACATATGATGGAATACTATACAGCTCTAAGAAGAAATGAAATTGTGAAGCATATGACAACATGGTGAACATGGAGGACATTATGTTGAGTGAAGCACACCAGACACAAAAGGACAAATATGGTATGACTACACTATTATGAGCTAAATATATTGTGTAATCTCATGGAGTTAATAACTGGAATATGAGTCACCAGAAAATAGAATGAGGTTAGAGAATGGAAAGCTGAGGGTTAACTTGTGTAGAACCGGTAAAAAGGATGTCTATTAATCTTTGGAAATGAATAGAAAAGGCAAAAGCATAACATAAGGGAAGTGGATGTGGCTCAAGCAATTGGGCTCCCGTCTACCATATGGGCAGGCCCTGGGTTCAATTCCTGGGGCCTCCTGGTGAAGGTAAGCTGGCCCCTGCTACAGAGAGCTGGCACAGCAAGATGATGTAACAAAGGGAGACACAGAGGAGAGACAGTGAGAGACATAGCAGACCAGAGAGATGAGGTGACTCAAGCAATTGAGTGCCTTTGTCCCACACTGGAGGTCCCAGGATTGGTTCTCAGTGCCTCCTAAAAAGAAAAGAAAGAAGGAAAGATAACCAGACATGGAAAGAACACACAATGAATGGATAGAGAGAGCAGACAGTGAGTGCAAAAAAAAAAACAAAAACCAAACAAACAAACAAAAAAAAAAAGTGGGGGGGGGGAGAGAAAACAAAAAGAGTTTAAATTTTAATTAACATAAATTTTGTAACTAGCAATCCTATTATATGGGTATGACAGTGGTTGAAAGGGAAAGTCTATTGTCATGTATATTACTAAACAGAGAACTAAAAAAATGTCTAACATGGGTCTGTATAGCATAGTAAAATCTCAATGAGTATGGGTATTATTGCATATATAAGACTGTTTTTCTTTGAAACTGAACAAATGTATGTTAATGTTACAAGATGTTAATATCAGCCAAAAATATTATGCTAAGTGAAAGAAACACAAACCACTACATTTTATATGATTCCATTTATATAAAATGTAAATACAAATCAATTTGCAGAGATGAAATTAGATTAGTGGTTATGTAGAGCTGGGGAAGGATAGAAGGATTGAGAGGTGACTGCTAGGGGAGTTTTTCTTTTTTGGAGTCATGACATTGTTCTAAAATTTGTTGTGGTGATGAATGCACAACATTGTGATTATATTAAAAGCCATTGATTATACATTTTGGATAGATAGTGTGGTATATGAATATAACTCAATAAAACTGCTTTAAAAACAAACAAAAAAGCCAAAAATACTAGCAAACCAAATCCAGCTGCACATTAAAAGAATTATATGCAATGGACAAGTGGGATTTATACCAGGAATGCAAAGGTGCTTCAACATAAGAAGATCAAGCAATGTAACATGCCATATTATCAGAATGAGAGGGGAAAAAAAACCATGGTCATCTCAATTGATACAGAAAAGGTATTTGATAAAATCCAGCACCGATTTTTGTTTAAAACACTCAGAAAAGTAAGAATAGAAGGGAAATACCTCAACATGATAAAGTGCATATTTGAAAGCACACAACTAATGTTACACTCAATGCTGAAAGACCGAAAACTTTCTGCATAAGATCAGGACCATAGACAGGATGCTTGCTTTTGCTGTTGCTATTCTACATTGTACTGGAAATGCTAGCCAGAGCAATTAGGCAAGAAAAAAGGCATCAGATTGGAAAGGAAGAAGCAAACTTTCCCTATTCACAGATGACATGATCCTATATTTACAAAATCTGGAAGAATTTATGAGAATGCTACAAGAGCTAATAAATGAATTCAGCAAATTTATGGGGTACAGGATCAAATCACAAATCAGTGGTGTTTCTGTACAGCACTGGTGAACAATCCAGAAAAGGAAATCAAGAAAAAAATTCCTTTTGGGAGCTTGGCCAGATGTGGAATTCCCTCACCCATTGTGTCCTCTCAGTGTCCAAATTTCACCAACCACTGGGAGGTCTCTACATTCCCCCACCTCCCCTCCTTCCAGATCCACCTATACCAGGACCTGTGGAAAGAGGGAAGGAAGAAGTAAAAGCCGAAAGCCTGGTCACCAGAGTTTGGGAGGGGTCAGTGGGGTGGGGGCTTCTCTTCTGTTAGAAGTGGGGGCAGGAAGGGTAAGATTCTCCTGCTAAAGGTTGATCTTCTCTGCTGGCTTCCATTCTGCATGTAGGGGTAGGACTCAAGGAGAAAAAAGTCCTGTGTTTCCCCAAGACTGAAGAAACTTTTCACAGATACATGCTTTATGGATGGACCTTTCTTTCTTTTTTCATTTTTTTAAAAGATTTATTTATTTATTGCCCCCCCCCCCCCGCTGGGGGTCATTGTTTTGCACTCGCTGTCTTCTCTCTGTGTGTTCTTCTGTGTCTGCTTGTCTTCTCTTTAGGTGACACCAGGAACCGATCCTGGGACCCTCGGGAGTGGAGAGAGGCTGCTCAGTCTCTTGTGCCACCTCAGCTCCCTGATCTGCTGCATCTCGCATTGTCTATCTTCTGTGTCTCTTTTTGTTGCATCATCTTGCTGCGCCAGCTCTCCACGCAGGCCAGCACTCCTGCACAGGCCAGCACTCCTGTGTGGGCCAGCACTCTACATGGGCCAGCACACTGCATGGGCCAGCTCTCCGCTCGGGGCTGCTTGCCACATGGGCCAGCTTGCTTTTCACACGGAGGCCCCCGGAATCGAACCCTGGACCTCCCATATGGTAGACGGGAGCCCAATCACTTGAGCCACATCCGCTTCTCATAGTTGTTTTTATTTTTTATTTATTTATTTATTTTAAGATTTTATTTATTTATTCATTTATCCCCCCCTTGCTGCTTGTGCTCGCTGGGTCAGCTAACCACGCCGCACGGGCGGGCTTGCCTTCACCCGGAAACCGAACCCGGGGCCTCCCATATGGTAAACGGGAGCCCTACTGATTGAGCCACAGCCGCTTCCCTCATAGTTGTTTTTAAATTTAGGGACTGGCTAAGGCTCCCTCAGGCTTCTCCCTTCCTCATCACTCCGTGTCAATGAGCAGATGCTCCCCATTTGGAACTGTCCACAAACACACTATCCCAGTCTAAGTGCCAAAAAAAAAGAGGGGTCTCACTTGAGACTGAACTGTGGCTACTCCTGGAATTCGGATACCTCTGGTCATGTCTGGTGATGAGGCAGGACTGGATTGTGATAAGTCTATTGCAGAGAGATTAGGGACCTTCCTAGAAGGGAAGAGGGGGGCCATGCACAACAAGCTCGCTGCTGCCACAACGCCTTTACTATGGTAGGAGCAGGGGTAGGAGTCCAGTTTTGTGCCAGTCTCTAAGTTTCAAGGATTTCGATCTGGGTCCCAGGAAGAGAAATGGCTATAACTCACAACTGGAAGATCCTTTGGGCTAACACTGGGGCACACCAGCTTTGCCTGGGTCCTTTCCTAAAAGGGTGTAACATGACCCAAAGCTGCCAGGAGTCCAGATGGGACAGAGGAATAATGAGGGACAGGAAGTACTCAGGACCTTAGCAACAAAACAGGGGCACTATTAAATATTCTCTTTACTGGTCCTGATGGGAGCTAACCTGAGAGCTGGCCAGACACGATTCTAAGCACATGGAAGACACCTTTTGGAACTCTGTAGCAATGATGATACTTTGAAGTAGCTGGGGACCCACATTAGCTGATGGACATTCAATTTATGAAAACAGGAATTCTGGCAGAAGCTATCCAACTTTTAAACAGGAAGCTCTAGTAGCAGATGTGGCTCAAGCAGTTGAGCGCCTGCCTTCCACATGGGAGGTCCCAGGTTCGGTTCCTGGTGCCTCCTGAAAAAACAAAAACTAACAACAAGCAGAACAAATGAAAAAACCAACTCAGGGGAGCCGATGTGGCTCAGTGGTTGAGCACTGGCTTCCCACATACGAGGTCCCAGGTTCAATCCCTGGCCCTCAGTACCTGAAAAAAACAAAACAGAACAAAACAAAAACCCAGGAAGATCTGTACTGGCCGAGAAGAAATGGAGGTGAGAAAGAGAAATTATAAAGGATTAAATTACGTTTGCCATCTCCACACACACTCTACAGCAGAGGCTTGCAGTATATATTTGCCCATTTGTATAATTTAGAGTGTTGTTTTGTACAACCACGATTTTGCAGGTAGGGCAGATTGATGTCTATCATTGTATAAAATCTTATTTTAAAAATTAAATTTGTGTTTGCATAAGATCTTTTTGAATGGTGGAAATGATTTTTTGTTCAGCCCCTCTGAAGGAATCTCATTTTCTGAGGATAACCCTGAATTCATCCCAATGGTACATCTTAGAGAATTGAAGTTTATGTGCTTGGTATAGACTGAGAATGGGAACTGTGGTGTTAGAAGGGATTCTGGTTTATCCTTGTTTTGGTATTCTGGCAGAAATAAAATTAATAATCAAAAACTCCAAGTGCCCTTTAGAATTAATTGCATTAATCTCTAGCATAACACAATGGAATAGAAATAAAGAAGTCACATTGCTTTTACAGATGGTTATTTAAGTTACCATAAATTTAGTCCTATTCATCTACAATTCTCACCACTGTGAAGGCTGTGATTTCCAGGGGAACCTGGAGCTCTTCTGCAAATTAAGAGAGTAACTTCATTTTCTCAAAAATTCTATAATTAACATATTATAAAACTAGATCTTATTAATAACAAAGCTATTTCTGAAATTTTATTTAGCTCTTGAGGACACAGAATTTAATCTAATGTTATCAATCAGCTTAGTGTTTTTATTTGGGGGTTACTTAGAGGTACCATGGCCAGGGACTGAACCTGGGACGTCTTATATGGGAAGCCAGCACTCAATCACTGAGCCACATTGGTTCCCCTGGGCTGGTTGTTTCATTTATTTGCTTTTGTTTTTAGGAGGCACCGGGGCTTGAACCTGGGACCTCCCATGTGGGAAGCAAGTGCTCAATTGCTTGAGCCACATCTTAACCCATCCAGTCTCTATTGACAAAGGGTCATGACACACAAAGTCGTTGTCACCAACTATGTAAAATGCTGAGGATGTTTTCTCTTTTTCACTCATATTTTCTCTCTTTATCTGACTCTTCTTCATATACCCTTTCTTTCTTTTTCCTTTCAACTTTGGTTCTTTCCCTTACTTCTGTTTCCCTTATTTCTTTTTTCTTTCTTTTCCATTGTTTCTATCCAATTTGGCTGATCTGCATAGGCCACTTTAAATCAAGATGTGATTAAATCAAAAAGTTAAAAATGTTATGACCAAACTTTCAGGAAAGCAGGTTCACAACACCATCAGAAGCCTCGCAAGTTTTCATTGCCTTTGGACTAGCAGTCTGCCTCTAGAAATTTATCTTAAGGAAATAGTCAGAAATGATAAAAATAAGAGTATTTATTGCGTTCCTAACATGGCCCAGGCACTGGCTTACATAGATTAGCTTATTTAATTCTTATCACAACCTTTGATGCATCATCCCCAGTTTGCAACATAGAAACTGAAGAAGAGAGAGTGTTCTGGTTTGCTAGGCTGCTGAAAGCAATACACCAGAAATATGCCTGGGTAAGGTACAGCGAGGTATCCGTGAAGATCTAGAATAATGGAGAGAATGAGGTACTTGCTTGCTGTCCCATCAGCACCTGTGAAGGTTCTTTCTGGGATCCAGGCACCATCTCCTCATGGACAGACCCAGGAACCATCATTCCATGGCTGATTGTCAAATGCTCCATGCAGGGCTAACGTCTCATCTCCCACCACGAGAAGAAAGCAACAATATTGTAATTACAACTTTATGAATCTTCCAACGGAAATGTCAGAGATCTTCTTGCCTCTGCCACTCCCTAATACCATTTGTCTTCGTTTCCTAGAGCCATGGCACAAAGTACCACAAACTGGGTGGCTTGAAATTTATTGTTGCACAGTTCTGGAAACCCCAGAAGTTCAAATCGAGAGGTCGACGGGGCTTGCTCCTTCTGATGTCTGTTGGGGAGAATTTGCTCCTGGCTTCTGGAAGTGGCTGGCCATCCTTGGGCTTCAAGCTCTTGTTACAATTGTCACAGGCCATTCTCCCCTTGTTATATAAATGGAATTTGAACTCATGGTATCTCTGTAGCCTCTCTGTCTGTGTCTCCTACTTAAAAGGACAGTCATATTGGATTAAGGACACACCTTATTCCAATGTCACCTCATTTTAACAACTAGTTCCATCTGCAAAGACCTTATTTCACAGGTACTGGGAGTGAGGAATTCAATGACTATTTGGGGAGATGGGGACACAATTCAACCCAAAACACCTTTAACACTGTTTACTCATTATTCACAATGCAGCACCATCATCCACTGGCCACTGGATTCATCTGCCAATACAATATACCAGAATTGGCTTGGTTTTTATAATGGGAATTTTTCTTAATGTAAAAGCTTACAGTTCCAAGGCTGTGAAAACGTCCAAATCAAAGCACATCAGAGATGCTGTCTCACCAAAGGTCGGCTGCGAGCAGATCCTGAAGTCCTGCCACATGGCGAGGCAAGATGGCGGGTCTTCTGGTTTCTCTCTCCTTTCTCCTGGAGCTCAGTTGTGGGTGATCAGGCATCTCTCCCTGGATCTCATTTTCTTGAGCTTCTCGGGGCTTCTCTGTCTTTCTGTAGCTGTACATGAACCTGGAGTCCTCTCTCACATGGCAGGGTCAAAATGACAGAGCTCCCTTTCTCTGTCTCTTCTTTCTGTAAGTGTGTTCTCAGTTAATGTAAGACTCAGCAAGAGGGTGGAGACCCAATCTGGGGCATGCCTTACTGATGTAGTCCAATCAAAAGCCCTAAAGTGATCTAATCAAGTGATCTAATCAAAGGTCCCTTAACTGAATTTAATGCAATCAAAGGGCCCCATACCCACAGAAATGGATTAGTTCAAGAACATAATCTTTTCTGTGATTCACAAAATTCAAACTGTCACAGCTGCCCATGAAAACTGACTTCCAACGACTCTCTCAAAGGTTGTTGGTGGGTTTTGTGGGGTGACCAATTTGGGTCCCAGAAGCAGGGGCACACTGGGTAAAGGAGCCATCCCTGCTGCACTTGGGTAGCCCTGGGGTGGGACACACGTGGGAACAACTGGTGGAGAAGTCCCCATGGCTCAGTATCAATGGGCCACGGGGACTGCCAGAAGCCCAGAGCCTTGAACCTGACTTGCGTCTGCAAGGAGCAAGAAAGCCTGTTCTTGAAAGAGATTACAAAGCTCCTTATTAGCTGTGCTGCAAATGCATAAATGCTTTATGAATTATTTTAAACTCCTGTATACTTTATTTAATCTGGTAAAATTGTCAGGGATTTTCATATGGGTGAATATGAACCTGCCATTACCATTTTCCTTTGATGGTGTGGGTTCTTTGAAGATCATGGATTGTGCTATTTATATATTTGTGTATTTATTTAAACACATGTTTACTGTGCATTTACTGTGAGTCATATAGAAATATTAACTCATTTAATATTCATAACAACCCTAATTAATAAGCACTATTATTATTTCTGTTTGTTTGTTGGAGAATATCTGAGGCACAGTGAAGTTAAGAATTCTGTTCCAAATCACACAGCCCAGTGGGTGAGAGCAGAGCCAGAACCCAACCAGACAATGGCTCTAGCACCCATGTACCTAAGCCACACACTAGGCTGTGTCTGCAGGGTACAAACTCTGCAAGCCTTCATCAAACTAGAAGCCATCTTTTCTCTCTAAAGATCCCATGTTCAAGAGAAATGTTGACCTCCTGCAATTGCTAGCAGTTTTACATTTATACATTTTTAATTTGGAAACATTAATTTAATTTAATTTAATTTAATATAAATTTTAATTTAGTGGTCTTAAAATTTACTGGGTAATGCTACTTCAAGTAAAATAGCCACAAATGGGAATGGCAGCAGAGTCTGCTGAAATAAAATTGGCAGTGTCTTTCCAAAAACATCCAAATGTGGGTTTTTTTGTGTGTTTGTTTGTTTTTGAGGTACCGGGGCCAGGGATTGAACCCCAGACCTTGTATGTGGGAAGCCAGTGCTCAACCACTGGACCACATCAGCTCTCCCGAGTTGCCCTTTCCCTTGTTTGCTTGTTGTTTGTTTGTTTCTAGGAAGCACTGGGGACCGAACCCAGGAAGTCCCATGTGGGAAGCAGGCACTCAACAGCTTGAGCCAAATCCACTCCCCAAAATGTGTTTTATTATTGCCCAGGCTGTCTCCTATGGCAACACAGAAAGGAGTTCCCTTCCTCTCAAGTTGATTGAGTGCTTTAACAACGTGAAAAATAGCAAGAAAGTCAAGATCAGGGTTTTTTCAATTACGTCTTTTTCTTTTTTAATAAGAAAAGTTGTATTTACTTCAAAGCATTCAGAATGTCAACAAAACAGCTGCAACCCCCCCTCCCCGCAATTACAGAGTGGTATTCAGTTAACAGAACGACAATTATTTTGGATAAGCTGCATCAGAGACAAATGAAGATGAAAGAAACTACCATCCCCATATATAACTAATTTGTGCTGTGCACCAAGAACCTGCTTTAAATTTCCACACCAATTTACAACCCCTGGACTGTACCCGGCAAGGTTAGTGGCTATTGAATAGACCACGAGGACAGAGCTATCTAAAGACACATTCGGTAGTGTGTTAACTATACACAAAAGATGCTGTACAGTTTAAAAACAAATCTTACACACCCTTACATTTCAATTTTTTTCTTTAGAAGGAGTGAGTTGTGTACAGGGGGGTTAAATGCTTTACAGACAAGGAAAAAAAAAAACTGTGCTAGAACCAACTTATTCATCATCACCATCTTCTTCATCTTCGTCTTCCTCATCTTCCCCCTCCTCCTCATCTTCCTCATCTTCTTCATCTTCCTCCTCTTCCCTCTTTTTCTTGCTTTTTTTCAGCCTTGATGACTCCCTTTTTTGCCGCATCAGGCTTTCCTTTAGCTCAATATGCAGCAATATCCTTTTCATATTTCTCCTTCAGCTTAGCAGCCTTCTTTTTTTTTTTTTTTTTTTTTTAACAAGTCAATTCTGTTGATACAGATTAATAAAGCATAAGTCCATCCAAAGTGTACAGTCAATGGTATTTGGTATAATCACATAGTTGTGCATTTATCACTCCAATAATTTTAAAGCATTTTCATTATACCAGTAATAATAATAATAATAAACAAAAACCAACCAGCCAAACAAACAAACAAAACTCATCACCTCTCAATGTCTCTATTTAGCAGCCTTCTTTTCCTAAGGCTGCTTGTCATCTGCAGCAGTGTGATTCCACATCTCTCCCAGCTTCTTTCAATATCACCAATGGAGAGGCCAGGATGCCCACATTTGATTTTGGGGTGATCCTCAGAACCAAACAAGAAAAAGGCTGAAGGAGGCCTCTTGGGTGCATTGGGATCCTTGAACTCCTTTTTTGTTTCCCCTTTAGGAGGGATATAGGTTTTCACTTCTCTTTCACAATGGGCCGTGTCTGCCTTGGCCATGTCTTCAAATTTTCCTTTCTCTTTAGCGGACATGGTCCTCCACCTCTCTGAGCACATCTTGGAAAACTCTGAAAAGTTGACCGAAGCATCCAGGTGTTTATTCTTGTGCGCCTCCCGGCAAGTTTGCACGAAGAATGCACGTGATGACATTTTGCCTCTCGGCTTCTTAGGGTCTCCTTTGTCCATGTTTACTTATTTTTTGTCCGCGAGGCTCAGGGTCACCCAGGGCCCACCCGGCTCCCGCTTGCCCCGGCGCTGTGTCTCTATGGAGCTCAATGTACTGCAATGGCTGTGAAAGCGGGAGCCAGACGTCAGTTACGTCTTAATAGAGGGGTAAATTTGTTTTTAGTTTTTAAAAAACTGTTAACTACTGGCTCTTTCTCTGTTCCCATATACCCACACGTCTCATTTTACTCTAGGTTATACAGAGGTATTCTTATTATCTAAAAATTCATTATTGGATCCTTGATGTCATGAGATTGCAAAAGATGTCACAATCTGAATAATAGTAATAATAGATTGACATCAATTATGAAAATGTGATCCTACTCAAACAGTGTCCAGCCATGCTTTAAAAATCTCTAGTTGTCTAAAACTTGATGACAACTTTAGGTTATTAACATTCTATAATAAAATGAAAATTAACTCAAAAGGAAAAATTGCAATATTTTCCATATATAATAGGATTTCGTAAAGTCATTAAAAAGAATGCTGAAGAGCTGTTACAATCACTCACAAAGCGATTGGGAAAAAATCTGGCAGAGTTAGACAAGCTGACAACTGAAGAAAAATTTGACAAGAACGATGATATTTCAAAAAAGAATGATTTGAATATTAAAGAATTAAGAGAAGGACTTGGTCAAATATGATGAAGTCTGAATATATTTGCAAAAAAAGATGTGACTTTCTCATCTGCAGTGAGAGTCAAATGTGAAGAATGTCAAATTGTAATATCAGATACCCTTGTTAGAAAAATTATACTAAAAAAGCTAACAATACTTAATTGATCCTTCATCCTGAGAATTATCACACAGATGCAATTATATCCTTAAAATTTTAATGGAATATGAAACTAATTTTCATAATTTTGGCTTAACTTTTCTAGATAAGGTCCTAATCCAATTTCCTTTTCCATTTTTCATTTACTATTAAATAGTGGTTCCCATTTTGTGCAGATTCACTTTTAAGAGGTGAGACCAATTATTCTTGGAAAATGAGAACTTTCTGCCCCTTATGCTGGCAAGGCAAAGGCCAAATGGGGTCAGCAAGGCTCAAAACCAAGCACATCTTTAACTTACTCCAGTACAAAACTCTCCTACGGGCCCACAGAGATTTGGAAGGCTTCACTCCAAGTTTTATCTCATCTCAAACTTTGATGAAACCTTTGCAGCCCTGGAGATGGTGCTGACAGCCATGGATTTAGGAGAGACTCAGTTGAGGCTTAGCTCTCCAGAATCTAACCCTGGCCAAAGTCAGACATCCTTGGTTAGAGAGGTCCTTTCCCCAGAAAGTTCTTCCGAGTAAATAGCTTTCAATGCCACTTTATTAGTCAGCCAAAGGGGTGCTGATGCAAAGTACCAGAAATCTGTTGGATTTTATGAAGGCTATTTATTTAGGGTAAAAACTTACAGCTACAAGGCTCTAAAGAGTCCAACTCAAGGTTGGTTTCTCACCAAAGTCATTTGCCACGTGTTGAAGAAAGATGGTTGCCAATCTCTGGGAGGGTTCAGCCTTCCTCTCTCTCAGCTACAGACTGGCATAGGGCTTGCTTCTTTCTGGGCCTTCTTAGCTACTCAGATGCTCTGGTCTCTTTACAAGGTCAGCTGTAAACTATCAGGCGAATGGCTCATCTCTCTTCCCAGGGCCAGAGGATCAAAGTTCTCTCCTCTTCTGTGTCTGCGAAGCTCTCCTCTTCCTCTTGTGAATCTTCTTCTCTGTGTTTTCTTGAATGAGTATCCATTTATAAAGCCCAACAAGGGGGCAGGGATGCAACCCTGAGTTACACCCTACTGATGTGGTCAAATCAAAGCCCTAATCTTAATGTAATTTAGTCAAAGACATCCTAGCTGAATCTAATACAATCAAAAGGTATCACACCCAGAGGAACAGACCAGTTTACAAACATAGTCTCTCTTTTTCGAATTCGTAAATAATCTCAAACTGCCACAGCCACGCACAAGGAAATATTAATTCAAAGCTCAGAAAAGCTTCCTCTTTTTCTTTGCTCCAGCAGTACCCCTATCAAGTTCTTACATACTATGGGTATTCCTGTAAACATAGGTGAAGCAATCCCCTGCCATATTTTATTTACTTAAAGATGCACACACATTCACCATCAACCTTATTAAACATTCTATGTACATTCAGCATCAGCTCCCCCTTCTCCACCCACATTATGTCTCCTACTAACCTATACTCTATAGTTTAATGCAGTAAGTTTAGCAACTGTGAATAATGCCACTATGAACATCGGTGTGCAAGTATCTGTTCACGTCCTTGCTTTCAGTTTTTCTGAACATATTACTAGCAGCAGTGTTGCCAGATCATACAACAGTTCTATATTTAGCTTCCTGTGGAACTGCCAAACTGTCTTCCACAGAGGCTGCACCATTTTACATTCCCACCAACAGTGAAGAAGTGCTCCTATTTCTCCACATCCTCTCCAGCACTTTAGTTTTCTGTTTTTTGTTCTTTTTTTAAATTTTGAGGAAGTTCCATTTATCTATTTTTTCTTTCATTGCATGTGAGGAGTTCAATCCATTAACATTTAATATTATTACTGAAAAGGTATTATTTACTTCATCCATTTTATCCCTTGGCTTTCCACTGTCATATTTTACTATTGTCTGTCTTTTAATCCTTTTAGTTACCCTTACTAATAATCTTCATTTCTTTTTTTTAAATAATTGTTTTGTTCATTAGTTTTTCCTGCCCCACCCTCTGAGACGGCTCCCTCATCTGTTTGCTCATTGTTTTTGTTCATTGTTTTTTGCTAGTTGTCTGCTCATTGTTTGTTTGTTTCTTCTTTAGGAGGCACTGGGAACCGAACCCAGGATTCCCCATATAGGAGTAATCTTCATTTCTATGCTCTTCTCCAAGCCTCTTGCCCTCGTCTTTTCCTTTCAGGCTGTAGAACTCCCTTTAGTATCGCTTGTAAATCCAGTCTCTTGGTGATAAACTCCCAGTTTTTGTTTGTCTGTGAAGACTTTAAACTTACCATCATTTTTTTTTTTCACCTTCATTTTTGAAGGACAGTTTTGCCAGATAAAGAATTCTTGGCTGGCAGTTTTTCTCTTTCAGTACTTTAAATATATCATACCACTGTCTTCTTGCCTCCATGGTTTCTGAAGAGAGATCAGCACTGTTTTATTGAGGTTCCCTTGTAAGTGACACATTGCTTTTCTTTTGCTGCTTTCAGAATCCTTTCTTTATCTCTGGCATTTGACATTCTGAATAGTAGGTGCTTTGGAGTACATCTATTTGATTTATTCGGTTTGGGATGCATTGTCTTTGAATATTGATGTTTATGTCTTTCATAAGGGTTGGGAAATTTTTGGTCATTATTTCTTCACTCTTTCTGCCTCTTTTCCATTCTCTTCATCTTCTGGGAAACTTAAAATGCTTGTGTTTGTCCATTTCACACTGTCATTCAAGTCCTTGAGATCCCATTTAATTTTTTCCATTCTTTTCTTTCTGTTCTTCTGTCTTTTCAAGTTCAGATGCTCTGTCACTTATTCTGTCCTCAGCCAATTCAAATCTGATGTTATATGACTCTAATGTATTTTTCATTTCTTTCTTTTCTTTCCTTCTTTTTTTTTTTTTTTTTTTTTTTTGAGGTACCAGGGCAAGGGATTAAACCCTGGACCTTGTATGTAGGAAGCTGGTGCTCAACCATTGAGCCACATTGACTCCCCTGTATTTTTAATTTCATCCATTGTGTCTTTAGTTCCCATAAACTCTGCTCCTTTTCTTTGCAGACTTTCAAATTGTTCTTTATGCTCACACAGTGTCTTCTTAATAGCCTTTACCTCTTTAGTCATATTTTCCTTCAACTCCTTGAATCGACTTAGGATATTTGTGTGAACATCATTGATTAGTTGTATTACATCCTGTGTCTCATCAGGATTCTTGGTTTGTTCTTTTGGCTGGACCACATCTTCCTGTTTCTTAGTACTGCTGATATCTAATCTGATTATGTTGGTGATTTTACTCTGTTAGTCAAATTCTCTCTCTTGCCTAGTGGTTTTGTTTCACAGCTCTTCTTTGATTTTTGGTTCAATTTTTCCTAAAACTTTAGGATTGCCCTGTTTAAGTTATCAAAACATGGCCAGGAACCCACTAATGGGGTATAGACCAGATCGACAGGATCTGTGAAAGGAAGGAGAGACAAACCTTGTCTTCCTTCACTTTCCTGGTTGGTCAGCAGATGGCACTCTGCGACAAAACCTTTCCACTGGGAAGGATTTTTCAATTTCTACTGACTGGATTTTCTGAGCCAGTGATTCAAAGCCTGGAGAGAAACCACACTCAGCCCTCTACCACACCCTCCCTGTTCCCAGGGAGGAATATATCTTTCCCCCTCTCTGTTGGATGCTTAGCTGCAGGTTTTACAGAAGCTGTTTGCATCCAGGGGGTGTACGGGAATGGACGGCATTCCCAGCCTTGAGGGCTGGTCACTCCCGGTTTTCCTTTGGCCTTTCAGTCTCTCTGTCCCCAATCCCTTGTAGATGATGCATATGGCACTCTCTTGGTCTGCAGAACCCCAAAGCAGTCCCTCAGACAACTTCTGCCCATTCCCCCGTTTTGTAAGAAAGCTGCACCCTGCCTGACCTACTCGGACCAAAATAATATAATCTTTATTTCTGATGAACATGAAATGTTTGAGTTTCTTGTTCTTCCAAAAGAGCCAAAATCCCATTCTGCACAGAGTCAGAAACAGTCTTTATTCCACATTTTAAAATTTACATTAGAAGACTTTGTGACAATAGCACTTAAAATAATATCAGTTAAAATGGATCTTAATTCAGAAAACAATGATTTTTCAAAAAATATACACAAGCCCATTGTATTAGTCAGCCAAAGGGGTGCTAATGTAAAATACCAAAAATTTGTTGGTTTTTATAAAGGGTATTTATTTGGGGTAGAAGTCCACAGATACCAGGCCATAAAGCGTTAAGTTTCTTCTCTCACCACGGTCCATTGCCATGTGTTAGAGCAAGACAGCTGCCGGCGTTTGCCAGGGTTCAGGCTTCTGGGGTTCCTCTCTTCCCTGGGCTGCGTTTCTCTCCGGGCTTAGCTCCTGTTTCCTCCACAAGGTCAGCTGTAGATGATCAGGCGAATGGCTTGCTTCTCTTCTCCTGGGGCCTTTTTTCCAACATCAAAACTGCTTCTCAAAAGACTGCTTCAACTGTCTTTGGCCTTGCCTTTTATATTCGATTCCCCATCCACCAAGGGTGGATGTTAGCTCAACACCCTAATCCTAACCTAATCATGCCCAGATTAACAGATCAGTTTACAAGCATGATTCAATTATATTTTTGGAATTCATAATTACATCAGACTGCCACACCCATCATAGATAGAGCTAGTGATAAATTATCAAGAATGCACATTGGAATATTCATAATGCTAGCATTAAAGCATCTTGATATTAGCTCTATAATTTAGATGTTGGTTTGCTAAATTCTCTGTTTTCTTGGTCTTTTGCCACTTTGTTTTACCTTTGATTTCCCTCCTTTTTTATAGGCCTATTAGAACTCTAGAAGGAGGATAAAATAATATGAAACAAAACTTGAATTTGTCAATTTTAACAGTTATTTGCAATTCTGATTCAAGTAGCTGAATTTAAACTCTTAGTAGACTTGGGACTCTTTTTATGTGCTTTATGTGTACCGTTCCTGGTGAGTTTCTGTTTGTATGAAAGTACATACTCTTCTGCACAAGTATTAAGACATGAAATGCACCGTTGCTTTATTTTTTCAAAAACCAAATTAAACTGATACTGATGGAAAATCTAAGTGCAGTCATTTCTGGGACTAATTCTCTCCTTCCTACAATCTTCTTTCTTTGCTGGCCAGTGGGGTCTTACACAGAGCAGAACGTGGGGGGCTCTGTGGCCCACTTATGTGCCACTGATAGCACCATCACTGAAGGCTCCATGGGTTCTGGGAGCAGCTCCCCAGCTTTTGTGCCACCCTTGGGCAGAGACCAGCCACCAGAAGTCTTTGGCTGTCCTGTGCTCTCCCTCAGTGGCTAAAAGTTAGTATGTAAGTACTGTTTCCTTCTTGTCTGGATTAATCATCTCCTTTTGTCCTGTCTCTTCTACCTCACCCCCAAACTGTCTCTCTCTTTCCTTTATCAACCCCTTAAGTTATTCTACATTTCAAAACTAAAAGCCAGAAGGAGAGGTTGTCTTCAGGAAACTTCCATTTCATGGTGAAACACAAACTTCCCTGAGGAAGGAAAATCCCAAAGTCCATCTCTACCCTCCCTGCAAAGTGGATGGTTTTTAATAGCTACAACCATCCACAAGCTCAGGAGCCATGCATGGCCTAGTCAACACCAAGTATTCTTTCAGTCGCTGGCCATTTCAACATTTCCATCTGAGGACTTCCACCCCCTTCTCAGGCCCCTCCACATCGCCCTCTTTCTGGGTCTCCTAATTTCAAGGGCACCTGTGGTGTCCACTCCTGGCAGGGCAGTGAGGGCCAAGGGAATTGATTACCTGACTGGCCCCTAACTGACCTGCATTGTCTTTCATGGCCCTGGTTATTGCCACAAGCATCTCTGTGTCATGTTCACCACATGGGTAAGTCTTTGCATCCTGGAAAAATAAAAATACATCAATTACCCATGGAATTCTTTTTTTTTTTTTTTTTTTCTTTTCTGAGGTACCGGGCTGGTGATTGACTTTGTATGTGGGAAGCTGGCGCTCAACCACTGAGCCACATCAGCTCCCTTGAGTTGATTTTTATGTTTGTTTTGCTTGTTTATTGTTTTTTTTTTTAGGAGGCACCAAGGACCGAACCTGGGACCTCCCAGGTGGGATGCAGGGGCTCAACCGCTTGAGCCATATCCACTCCCACCCATGGGATTCTTATCTTTACTTAGTCCAGGGTGTCTAATGTCACTCGGGCTACATACTAGGTGACGCTCTCCTCCAGCCCCTCACCAGGAGGCACTAAGCTCTTTGTTTTCAGTGTTTCTCTCCTGAGGACTCACCTCGACTCTGCGCCCCATTTCTCAATGGCTCAGCTCCACTGTGTTTTTTAGGGTTACTTGTTAGTTAACGGTGTAATCCTGTGTAACAATTCTTGGAAATCCTAGTCAGAGAGTTTGAAATTCCATGGGTTATGATTATAGTGACTTTACAAATCCTCTGAGTGGAACTCTGCTGAGAACGAAAGGGGGATTGTCTTCGGTTCTAGGGGCTGCTGGAACAATCACACAAACGGGAGGCTTGAAACAAAAAAACTGACTGTCTCTGGAGGTTAGAAGTCCGAAATCAAGGTGCCAGCTGGGCCATTCTCTATCTGAAGCCTGCAGGGGATCTTTTCTTCCATGCCTGTCTTGTCCTCTGGTGGTGGCTTCCCAGCAATCCATAGTCTTCTGTACTTTAGCCATCATGTAGAGCTCTTCCCAATCCTGTCTATTTCTCCTCTTTTCCTAAGGACAACCCCTCCCCGTCAGGTGGTTGCAGCATCTGTTCGTTTCGTTTAGGAGGCACCAGGAACCGAACCTGGGACCTCCCATTTGGGAGGCAGGTGCCCAGTTGCTGGAGCCACATCCGTTCCCCCTCCATCCAGCTTTTAAACTTAGCCCCGTCTCTCTGGGCAAATTGCTCAGGCTCTCAGAGACTCACACCCTCCTTCCCTTCTCCTGGAGTCCGGGTGCTCCAGGAACTTTCCTGGAGACTGTGCATTTAGAAGGGGCCCACTGGTGCAAGGCTGCTAAGCAGCTGGTCTTTGGTTGATAGGCAGCTCACCCCTCCAGGTCCCTAGGCGTGGAGCTTGTCCTCATTGCATCTGCAAGGAGGGCCCCACAGTTTGTTTTCAGTGTTCTCAACACCCAGTGGTCACCAGCTCTGCTGACTGGCCTGCCCTGGCCCCCTCGGCTGCAGCTTCTCTGAGGCCCACTTCTGTTTAGCAGCAGCCAGGCCCAGAGGTTCACCACTCAGCTTGACTTCCTCTGTAGCACTTCTTATCAGGTTCATGTCCAGGAAAATTCTGCATCTCCAGGCACCCCATGCGGGCTCTGGGTGGAAGGGGACAGGCAGGATGGGCTTCCCTACCTGTTACATCCATGATACAGCACTGTTCTTTTTTTTGCCCCATCAGTTACCTCGTTCACTGTTTTAAGGGATTTACCTGTTTTTAACTCCTTTAGTCTTCACAACAGCTTACAGAGTTGGTGCTATAACACCCTCAGGTTATGGATGAAAAAACAGGCAGAGCGAATAGGCAATGTTCTGAGATTACCCAGCAAATAAGGGGCAGAGCCAGGAATTGAGTCCAGGCTTCTTGGCACCTCTGCCGCAGGGAGGAATTTCTTAAGCTTCGGGGCTGGGCTGATAAAAATGGACTCATTCAACAAGAAGGTTCTCTTCTACATAAATGATTTAGTTGTAAAAATTCTACTGACATGAACCCAGACTAGTCTGGAGAAATCTAAATCAGCTGCTTTACTCTGTTACCTAGTTCTTCATTAAAAGCAGCATCTAGGGGAATAGATGTGGCTCGAGTGGTTGAGCACCTGCCTCCCACATGGGAGGTCCCAGGTTTGGTTCCAAGTGCCTCGTGAAAAAAAACAGAAAAAACAAAACAAAACAAAACAAACAAAAAAACCAACTCAGGGAAGCCGATGTGGCTCAGAGGTCGTGTGCCAGCTTCTCACATATGAGGTTGTGGGTTCAATCCCTGGGCCCCAGTACCACAAAATAATAATAATAAAAAAAGCAGCATCTAGAATTATTATTACTGTTAATTAAAGTAACAGGGAAACGGATGTGGCTTAAGTGGTTGGGCTCCCGTCTACCCTATAGGTGGCCCAGGGATCAATTCCCAGGGCCTCCTGGTGAAAGGCACGCTGGCCTGTGCAGTGAACTGGCCCATGCAGAGAGCTGGTCTGTGCAGGAGAGCTGGTCCGAGCGGAGGGCTGGAGCAGCAAGATGATGCAACAAAAAGAGACACAGAAGAGAGACAATAAGAGATCCAGCAGACAAGGGAGCTGAGGTGGCACAAGAGATTGAGCGCCTCTCTCCCACTCCGGAAGGTCCCAGGATCGGTTCCCAGTGCCACCTAAAGAGAAGACAAGCAGACACAGAAGAACACACACAGAACAGACAGTGAGCGCAAAACAATGGGGCGGGGGGGGGGGAAATGAATAAATCTTAAAAAAACCCATAAAGTAATAACAAGGAGTGAATGTAGCTCAGTGGTTGAGCACCTGCTTCTCATGTATGAGGTCCTCGGTTCAACCCCCAGTACATCCTTAAAAAAAAAAAAAAATAACAGTAATAACTTTACTAATCTGTTGCTTATAAACCCCACCAATATAAAAGTATAATAAATTAATATAATTCCTTCAGAATTAAGTGAGCTAAACTCTGGTGTCTTCTCTTATAATTTTAATTAATTTGATGACAGTAAATATTGAAATAGTTCTTCATGTTTTAACTACATATATATACATAATGAGAGACACAACAATGCAGAGAACAGAGGTGGCTTGAGTGATTAGGCTCTTCCCTCCCATACCAGAGGACCTGGGTTCGGTTCCCAGTGCCTCCTGAAGAAACAAAGAAGACGAACAGACACAGCAAGTGCAAACAACGAGGGGATGGGGAGAGAGAAATAAACAAAATAAATCTTTTTTTTTTAAAAGTGTATGGTCCAAAATGTAAACCATAATGTAAACTGTTGACTAGGCTTAGTGGCAATGCTTCCATATTTGTACATCAATTGCAACAAATGCACCATTCACATGTAAAATGTTTTTAATACGGGAGTATGGAAAAGGGAGAGAGCATTGGGTATATGGGAATTCTCTATATTTTCTATGTGAATTTTCTGTAACCTAAACCTCTGAAGATAAATTGAAAGAAAAAAAAAAGACACTTAGGAGAACATATGGAAGAAACTGTCACTCTACATATAAGATAACAGATCTTACAGTGATGAAAGACAAAATGTATAACATTTTAAAATTTTATTTCAAAAATTTTTATTTTTCTATTGTTATTTTTGTATTTCATTTAATTTTAAATATTACTTTCTTATTAATTTTATTTGGTTTTTTTTTTTTTTTTGGCTTCATTTTTGGAGAGGTTTTGGATCACAGAAGGGTCACAACTGTGGCAGGGGAAGATCACTGGTATGAAGTGTTGATGACATGTGGGGTAGGGTGCATCTGGGGCATGCCTCTAAGGCATATGAATATGTTCAAGTGTTCATGGGGTGATTTCTTGGTGGGTGGAGACCCAAACAACAACCGAAAGAATATTGAATTCCCATCCTGGGGAGTCCTGCTACATTCTCTAATCGAATGGCAAGAATCCCCTGAGTATGTGGGCAGTGCCTAGTGAAGGAAGACAGACCCTTATGCCAAGTCCTTAATTTGATGTGAATTTTCTTGTGAAATTGAAACTTTGCCTAGTATTATATATTGCCTAAGAGTTACCTCTGAAGCCTCCTTGTTGTTCAAATGTGGCCTCTCTCTAAACCAAACTCAGCATATAAACACACTCCCTGTCCCCCAGCATGGGACATGACTCCCAGGGATGAGCCTCCCTGGCACTGAGGGATTATTTCCCAGTGCCAACTAGCGATGCAACTGGAAAAAGACCTTGGCCAAAAGGGTAAAGGGTAAAGACAAATGAGTTTATATGGATATTAGATTTCAAAGTGAGTTGGATCTTACTTTACAGAATTAGAGAAGGCAATTACCAAATTCATCTGGAAGGGTAAGTGCACCCGAATAGCCAAAAGTATTCTAAAAAAGAAGAGCAATGTGGGAGGAATTTCACTGCCTGACCTTGAAACATATTACAAAGCTACAGTGGTCAAACAGCATGGTACTTGGCATAAAGATAGACATATCGATCAGTGGAATAGAATTGAGAATCCAGAAATATACCCTCACCTATACAGTCAACTGGTTTTTGACAAACCTACCAAGCCCACGCTGATGGGAAAAAACAGTCTCTTCAACATATGGTGTTGGGAGAACTGGATATCTATAACCAAAAGAATGGAAGAGGACCCCTATCTCACCCCCTATACAAGAATCAACTCAAAATGGATCAAAGATCTAAATATAAAAGCCAGAACCATAAAACTTCTAGAAGAAAATGTAGGGAAACATCTTCAAGACCTTGTAGTAGGTGGTGGTTTCTTGGACCTCACACCCAAAGCACGTGCAACAAAAGAAAAAGTAGATAAATGGGACCTCCTCAAAATTCAACACTTTTGCACCTCACAGGACTTTGTCAGAAGGGTGAAAAGGCAGCCAACTCAATGGGAAAAAATATTTGGAAATCACATATCTGATAAGGGTTTAATATCCAGGATATATAAAGAAATGTTACAACTCAACAACAAAAAGACAAATGACCCAATTAAAAAAATGGGCCAAAGACTTGAATAGAGATTTCTCTGAAGAAGAAATACAAATGGCAAAAAAACACATGAAGAAATGCTCCATATCACTCATGATTAGGGAAATGCAAATCAAAACTACAATGAGATATCATTTCACACCTATCAGAATGGCCACTATTAAAAAGACAGAGAACTACAAGTGTTGAAGAGGATGTGGAGAGATAGGAACACTTCTTCACTGTTGGTGGGAATGCAGAATGGTACAACCACTCTGGAGGACTGTTTGGCAATTCCTAAAGAAGTTGAATATAGACTTGCCATGTGACCCTGCAATACCACTACTGGGTATATACCCAGAAGAACTGAGAGCAGTGACACGAACAGACATCTGCACCCCGATGTTCATAGCCACATTATTCACCATTGCCAAAAGTTGGAAACAACCCAGGTGTCCATCAACAGATGAATGGATAAACAAACTGTGGTCTATTCACACGATGGAATATTATGCAGCTGTAAGAAGAAATGAAGTCATAAAGCATATGACAACATGGATGAATCTGGAGGACATTATGTTGAGTGAAGCAAGCCAGACACAAAAGGACAAATACTGTATGAATGCATTACTATAAACCAAATATATTGTGTAATATATTGTTTGATTAAAAAAAAAAAAACTTTACATGTATTCATTACATTTAATTGAGAAATGTATATATTTATTCATCTGTGTTTACTTTTTAGTTTTTAATTGTTTATATTTTCAATTATTAAATGTACAAAATAAAGTTAAAAATAAAAGTGAGTTGGGAGGTCATTCCAGAGGTTATGCTAATGCACATTTCAGCAGGATCTCATTGACTGCCGCAGTAAACAGTGCCTCTCAAACAACAGAGCTCCTGAGGGCTCTAGAGACATCCAGACACTATAATGCAGGGCAGACAGCTCAGGAATTTGGCACCCTGTCAGTGGGCCTTACTTTGGAATTTATGCTCCCCAGTGTAACAGAGTTAGAATAATTATAGTTTTCCTACACATGGCTCTTCTGCCCCTTTTGTTTGAATCTATAATGAGCACTATACTTTTTAGATATATGTCTCAGAGACTTAGATCTTTGGTTTGTTCTTGTGCCAGTTGAGCCCTGAATCTCAGCAGGGTTGCAACACTTACTCTCCAATTCACTGGACTCACCCAGAACAACTAACAAGGAGATGATGATGGACAACACCCATCCCAAAGAACAAAAAGTGTCTGCAACTGCAAGCAAGATAGCTCCATCCATCCGCCCCATGGGATCTAAGCCCCCTCTCAGTTAGAAACAGAGTGGGCATCACCATTCCAAAATGCTCAAGATTGGGAAATGAACAATGGACTAAAGTAGACTTATTATTTTTCTATTACAGACTTACTATTCTAGCACTGGAAGAACTTATATCATTGATTTAAAGGCAGTGGCCACCAGAGGTTCTAAGGTGAGGGAGAGGGAAGAATAGGTGTAACATGGGCCATTTTTGGGACGTTGGAATTGTCCTGCGTAACTTTGCAATGATGGATTCAGGCCACTATACATTTTGTCATAACCTATAAAATTTTGCAGGGCAGAGTGAAAACTACAATGTAAACTATAGTCCACAGTTGGTAGCAATGCTTCAATACGTGCTCATCAATTGTAACAAATGTACCACACTAATGAAGGATGTTGTTAATGTGGGAAAGTGTGGGAGGGGGAGGGGTGGGGCATATGGGAACCCCCTATATATATATATATATTAAAGATTTACTTTATTATTATTTTTTAAATTTATTTCTCCTCCCACAACATCCCCCTTGTTGTTTTCCACTCGCTGTCGGCTCTCTGTGTGATCTTCTGTGTCTGCCTGTCCTCCCTCCAGGCAGCACCAGGAATCAATCCTGGGACCCTCTGGAGTGGTAGAGAGGCACTCAATCTCTTGTGGCCACCTCAGCGCCCTGGTCTGCTGCATCTCTTATTGTCTCTCCTTTATGTCTCTCCTTGTTGTGTCATCTTGCTGCGCCAGCTCTCTGCGCAGGCCAGCTCTCCCGCATGAGCCTGCACTCCTGTGTGGGCCAGCACTCCGCGTGGGCCAGTTCTCCACGTGGGCCAGCTCTCTGCTCAGGCCACCTTGCTGCATGGGCCAGCCTGCCTTTTCACCAGGAGGCCCCGGGAATTGAACCCTGGACTGCCCATATGGTAGACAAGAGCCCAATTGCTTGAGCCACATCCATTTCCCTCCACTGCCATATTTTTGATTAACATTTATATAATCTAAAGCTTCATTAAAAATGAAAAAAAACATTTAAAATAAAAAAATTCAGATACAGAGAAATGAGTCACTCTATCCGAGATGTTCCCTTATCTTTATATCTTTAATTTAATCTGGTACTAATTCCAGAGAATGATTGTGCAATTCCTGGTTCTTCTGGCCATGTCCTATTCAGTTCCTGAAGCCTTGGAATTCCTCTTTCTCCACAGTGCTCCCCTCCCAGGGTCTTTCTTTCGTTTTTTATTCTCTTTCTGTTTTTGACCAAAAGTGTGCCCTTCTCCTAAACCTCTCTATATTTTTTATCTATTTTATTTTCTCACTAATGGGTGGGTTTTATTTCTACCACATTTCTCTGTCTGGCTTTTGCCCTTTATTACTTTGGTGATTCAGTTCCTGGGCTCCAAGTGTATAGTTGCCAGATTTTAACTGCTATTGGCCGTAAAATTCTGCCCAGTCACTGGGCTGTGAAAAAAAAAAGATGCAGAATTTCTTTAGCTGCTGCCCAGCTGTACCCCACCGAAGCCAGCATTAGAGAAAACATGTTTTCCCCACATGCGTCAAATCTGGAGGCTGGCCAAAGTGAATTGTCTGTGGCCCATTGCTATGCCTTCCATGGGATGACCCAAGTAACTGCCTACCCGTCACCACCTAGAGCTCTTATTTATTTAAATAAAGTTAGTTTCATTTTGTTTGAAACACTATATTGCTGCCACATCAAGAGTGTTTTATTTATCTTATTCCACTGAAGTCTTTTTAGTACAGTGACATATATACAATTGAAAATTTCCTATTTTAACCACTTTCCACTGTACAATTCAGTGTTATTAATTACATTCCGATATTGTGCTTCCTTGGGAAAACTCACACACTCTGTGCTGGAGCCAGGCTCTGCCCCCTCCATCTCTGCAGTGGGGCCACCAGCCCAGTCCCAGGCCCTAGGCCGGCCTGGCAGGGCCTAGTCAGGTCAAGGTGGAGAGCCAACGGGGCCCCAGGCTCTGAGCGTATTTCTGAAGGGTTCTTCCTTATTTAATACGTTGCTTCCTTCACTAGCAAAATCTGTAGAACATCTAAACGAAAAATTTTGCCACAGTGTGATCCGCACGCTCCTAGAAGTGTCAGAGCGTGCATAGAAACATGAGGATCTTTATGGTTGACCCTTCTCGTAATAGACGGAAGACGATCTTTAGGTCGACATCCTGGTCGAAGGGGTTGGAGGCAAAGAGTGGCATCTCTGCTGTGTGCGGCCGCCCGCGGGGAGCCCCTGACAGTCCCAAGGAGGGCGCAGAAAGCGCGGACACCGGCTCGGCAGCCCTGACGGCTCCTCCCAGCCTCCCGGCCCCTCCTGGCTTATTTCATTCCACATGATGTCTTCAAGGTTCATCCATGTTGTAGCATTTATCAGCACCTCAAACTTTTTAATGACTGAATAGTATTCCATACCAATTTTGTTTATCCATTCATCTGTTGATGGACACGTGGATTGCGTTCATCTTTTGTCAACTGTGAATAATGCTTCTATAAACATTGGTGTGTAAATATCTGTTCGAGTCCCTACTTTCAGTTCTTTTGGGCATATACCTAGAAGTGGAAATGCTGGGTCATATGGTAATTCTATACTTAACTTTCTGAGGAACTGGCAAACTATTTTCCACAGTGGCTGCACCATTTTACATTGTCCCCAACAATGAATGATTGTTTCTATTTCTCCACATCTTCTCTAACAGTTGTAATTTTTCATTATTTAAATAGTAGCCATTCTAGTGGGTGTGAAATGGTATCTCATTGTGGTTTTGATTTACATTTCCTAACAGCTAATGGCGTTGAGCATCTTTTCATGTGCTTTTTGGCCATTTGTATATTTTCTTTGGAGAGATGTCTATTCAAGTCTATTCAACCATTTTTTAAATTGGTTGTTTACCTTTCTGTTGTTAAGTTGAAGGATTTCTTTATATATTCTGGATATTAAACCTTTATCAGATTTGTGGTTTCCGAATAGTTTCTCCCACTGTATAGGCTGTCATTTTACTTTCATGATAAAGTCCTTTGATGCACAAAAGTTTTTAATTTTGATAAGGTCCCACTTATCTATTTCTTCTTTTGTTGCTTGTGCTTTGGGTGTAAAGTCTAAGAAATCATTGCCCAATGCAAAGTCCTGAAGATGGTTCCATACATTTTCTTCTAAGAGTTTGATAGTTCTACCTCTTATATTAAGGTCTTTGATCCATTGCGAGTTGGTTTTTGTATATGGTGTGAGGTAGAGGTCCTCCTTCTTTTTTTTACAAATGGATATCCAGCTTTTCCAGCACCATTAAAAAAAAAAGATTTATTTTATTTATTTATCCCCCCTCCACCTCATTGTTTGTGCTCACTGTGTCCATTTGCTCTGTGCTCTCTGTGTCTGCTTGTCTTCTCTTTAGGAGGTACCAGGAACTGAACCTGGGACCTCCCATATGGGAGAGGGGCGTTCAATTGCTTGAGCCACCTCCGCTCCCAAAGAGTCATTTATTTATTTCTCCCCACCCTCTCATTGTTTGCACTTGCTGTGTCTGTTCATCTTCCTTGTTTCTTTAGGAGGCACCGGGAACCGAACCCAGGACATCTGATGTGAAAGGGAGGAGCCTAATCGCTTGAGCCACCTCTGTTCCCTCACCATAACTATGTTTCTTGCCTCACCCCTCTTCACTTCTAGCCTTTTTCATGAGTCCAAGAGGTATTCATAGTTTTCAACCTGCATTTGTTAGACCACTGGCCTGTTCATCCCATGTGTTGCATCATATTTTATGTAAGGCATCAGGGGTAATTATTAGCTTTTAATCATTTTGTGGCCTTAGGTTTCAACACTGTGGCTTTTTTTTTTTTTTTTTTTTTTTTTAAATAAAACTCCCTTTCAAGCCAAGAATGTCTTATTATCAGCCAAGAGCAGAAAGAAACCTTCCCTGGAAGTCATCCTTGCCTTGGAAATGGTCCCAAGATGGTTGTCAATAAATGCCTGTCTATTTGTTTGGCATCATTGTAAATCAAGCAAAGTAGCTTTCAGAAAATTTCCCTTCATGGGGATAATGCTAGACTGAAGAGATTTATACTCAGAAAATAAGCAGCCTTCTGTAACAGAACTCTTCTCAACAAAACTGCCTTCAACATACTTTGCAACAACAAAATAAAGCACGTCTGCCCGAAAAATAAAAGATTTCTGACTTTAATTCCAAGGCCCGTGACAGTGCACTGTATATAATAAAGTTTCTTTTGTGCAAAAGCAAGAACATGCACACAAAGGGAACATTTATGAGAGTCAACATGATCAATTTGAGGAAAACAGCAGCTAGAAGCTGCAATCCATTTTTTTTTTTTTTTTTTTTTTTTTGTCTAGCGAATCAAAGGACCACAACCATCTAATAAATCGGTCAATTATACACAGATGCCAGGCTCAAAAAAAGATGCAATATTATGTTTTTGCAAATCATTACTGTCTCACAGAGATTTTATTTCAGTAAGTTCCACTGATTGAAAGGTCAGTATAAAACACTGCTTGTCATTCAAACGGCTAGTACAGTCCTACCCTCTGTAATGACGGAATGTAATAAAGCAACAGTGGGCAGAGAACACATGCTCCCGCACAACAACATCCACAACCCAGGCTGCTCAGAGGAAATGAAAGAGCCGGTGGAGCACAACTGGTGGTCTCAGGCTTACCCCCCCAAAGAAAACCCTGGGAACAGCCCCCTTGGCGTGTTTCCATGACGACGCCAAGGCCCTGCCTGTGGATAATCCCTGGGGTTGCAGAGTGAGGATTTCTCTGAAAGGAGCGTTTTAAAAAATAATTAGCTAAATTTAAAAGAATCGCATTTTTAGCTTTTTAATGTTGAAAGCCGTTGAGATCTTCCTCCTTGCCTGGCGTGTTGTTTGAATTGCATGGCAAGTTCCCCTTTAGATTCTTTTTTTTTTTTTTTTTTTTTTTATTATGGGTAAAAATCAA
>JAKSZT010054281.1:11861845-11891079 GCA_026826555.1 Tolypeutes matacus
GGGGAAGATGTCATGACGATGGTGAAATAATGATATCTATTCAACATGGTTTATACAGAACAAACAAAAAAGAGCAAAAGACTCACAGTTCCCTGATCATGTCGAAAATTTGAAAATTCATTGTGTCTGGAGTGCCGGAGGCACTGTACAATCGGTAGTCAATGGTGGGCAAGGGACAGCTGTGCACAGTACTTTCAGAGGCTGCTCCTGGCTGCCCAGCTTTGTGCCTGGCTCTCCAGCTCTCCCCCAAAATTCTATGGGCTGCCCACTCTCCTTTGAACAAACTCCTTTTCTGCTGAGTTGGGCATAGCTGGCTTCAGTTGCTTGCAACTAAGAAGATCGAAGGTTCTACGACTAGCCAGCTTGGGTCCAAATCCCAGGTGCCCCATCTAGTAGCCTGTTTCCTTAGACAAATTTCTCTCCGACTCAGGTTCCTCATCTGTAAAAGGGGATAATACTTCTCAAGGAATTATTATGAGGCTTTAACGAGTTAGTACATGTAAAGTCATCAGAACAGTGCCTGGCAGAGAGGAAGTCCTCAGTAACTGTTAGCTATTGTCATCATACTGAGTACATTTTAGCAAAAACGAGTTGACGTCAACCAATTCCAAACACAAAGGAGAAACGCAGCCATTAGGCTGTTGCTTTTTATGGTACATATTTTGCATTTTCTCCAGCATAAGAAACCTCTTCATAGTATAATAGCTTCAAACTGGGTACAAAACAGAGACTATGTATTTAGTTTTTCCATGGTAATCAGCAGTTTAGAATATGATCACTCTTTAAATCCAGCATCTGTTAATGTTTAAAGCGATTCATAGTTTTCCTCAGAGCACATGATTTTGGACAAAGACAACAAACAAAAGTGCCAAAATGGGCTCACTAGCTGGTTTGCATAAAAAAGAAATCATTTGAACAAAATCCCTAGATGTACTATTATGTATGCCCTTATTCAGCTCCATATTAACAAAAGATTTTTTTTATCCCTTTCAACAATTCTTCTCATATTTGCCTTTTTAAATTCTGGAATTGCTGTGCTGATTTTCATGTCACATTTTTTTTTTCCTTCTTGGCAAAATTTATTATTTTGCTTCAGTGTTCTAAATTTTTTTGGTACTGTTTCCAATATTTCTAACACATGGACAGTTTTTAAAACTCCAGCCTTCTATTTTTTTTTTTTTTTCTGCTTCTTTCGATTCAACAAAAATAGAAGACTAGAACTCACTGCATTTTCCAAAGTATACTTTGTATTTATCAAGTCGGCCAACGGCTTATTTTTTAGAGACTGCTCATTTATTCATTCAACAAATTCAACAAATATACACTGAGCTCTTACCATGAGCAGGACTGGTATGTCTTGGTGAAGGAGGCCTGGTTCCATCCTCAAGGAGCTTACAGTTTAGAAGGAAGAGAGCCAAATAAACAGGCAGTTCCAATAATCCTCGACTAGGTAAATTCGTGGAGCTGTGACAGCACATCAGAGAGGCACTTCATCCAAACTCAGTTGGCCAGAAAGCATTCCCAGAGGAAATGGCATTTAGCCAAGACCTGTAAAATAAACAAGTTAGTTTAGTGAAGAATGATATTTTTCTTTGCTTGAGGAAGGATGTATAATTGAACCATATAACTGTGAATATATTTTATGACTCTTTTCTATTAAAAAAGACAATCATAATTTTTAATGTTCTAGAAACATTTAATTTCTTGGCAAGCAGAATGTAAATACAAGTGATTCCAAAATTGAGAACTTTATATGTATTTGCCGTAATACATATAATGGTACTCCTGATTCTGAAACAGTTTTTCTACTCTATTGCATCATTATTCTTATATTTCATTTTCCCTATGTGAGAAATAGATAAGTTCATTTTAGTCATATGGCTCCCATGGAGCAAATCAAATTCCTTTAGAATGAAACATTTGAGTTTTAAGTCCAATAAACACAATACGGGAACATTGGTTCTTGAACTTACATAGAAAAATCACACATAAAATTAAGACATTATTTTATTACAAATTAAAGTAATTCTTTTCTAATTTTGCTAAAGATACTTCCACAATAATGGCTATTTTTTAAAAATCCATGAGGAAGTATTGCACCCATTTCATATATTTGTTTTGAAGTATTATATCACATTTTTCTATTCCAACATACTGAAATATGACATATCAAAAAATTGTCACCCCTTGTCAACCTTGCCTCTCTCTCCTTCCCATTATACAGTGTTTCCCTGGTTAAACTCCAGCTTAGATCTACTTCTCACCTTCAATTTGTTGAAGAAATTCTTTCAACCATGTTGCCTATTGATTGTCATCGCTACAAACCACAAAAGGCATTCGACACCACCCAGTGAGCCTGCTAAGTTCCCCTAGTAAGCTGATTACTCTCTTCTGACGACTAGTAAAAATCTTCCCGCTTCTGCTTAACCATCCTGTGCTCTCAACTGATGACCTGCGTCATTTTCAGAGGTAAGAGAAATTGAGTGGAAACAAATCTCACAATCACCAATGCAGATGTGCAAAACTATGACTAAATTTTTAAACCTGAACTGAGTTTCACCTTTAACTTTCATTCCACGGATGGCAGAAAAACAAAGAAGAAACAAAACAACCCTGGCATTCCCAGTTTCTGTGTAATAGAAAGGACAGGCGGCACCTCTGCTGTCAGCCTTAAAGCAACCACTGAGGCAGGAGCATCTCTGAGAGGTAGAATATTCACGGCTGTGGGGAAAGCATCAATCAGAAGCTTTCGGGCACATGCGGCGCATCTGGCACCGCCATGGGGAAGTCATGAAGCCCAGTGGGAAGATAGTAATTTATAAGATGCCGGGGAGAAGGAATTCCACAGGACTGGGGTTCCTGTGAGGTCCCTGATGACGTGTGGGAAACACATATAGTAAAAAGGCAGCAGGTCGACGTGCGGGCCATAAGCAGTTCTCCAGTGGTCGCATCTCGGGACCCACACTACCGTGATTGTCAGTGGGGTTTGTGGACCATCTGCATTAGAATCACCAGACACGGGTTAGACTGAAAATTCCTGAGGTCCCCTCTGGACCCTGCTAGACTTTCAGAGGGTGGCAGAAACAAGTGGGAGTCTGCCTTTTTAACACGTTTCTCAGGTTTTCCATGTATATCAGACACTTGAGAACCACGGTTTAAACAGTCACCTTATAAATTCATTACTCTAGATGTTATTTTTTTCAAATGTATACCTAAAATAAATACCGTTGAGAAGAAAACACCATTATTATGAGATGCCTTACTGCCGATGAATTTATCATGCAATTTCTTTTTTTTTTTTTTTTTTTTAAAGATTTTATTTATTTATTCATTTATTCCCCCCTTGCTGCTTGTGCTCGCTGGGTCAGCTAACCACGCCGTGCGGGCGGGCTTGCCTTCACCAGGAGGCCCCAGGAACCGAACCCGGGGCCTCCCATATGGTAAACGGGAGCCCTACCAATTGAGCCACAGCCGCTTCCCATTATCATGCAATTTCTAACCAGAACAGTGAAATGAGATCCAAGGAGACAGCCAAGTGTGGGATGGGGAGCTTGACTGTAGCCATCAGCTCCCTACCCAACCCGTGGTCACAGCAGTAGAAAAGGGCCACGGAATCAAACAGTCATGATAAGGAATAATGAAGAGAATTGGAGAGGAGCAGAGGGAGTGAACCACACGGAGCCAATGGCATGACATTGGATCCCTGGGGCAGATTCAGGCTCACTCCAGAGTTTTACTGGGACCACAGCTGCACAGCTGTGGCCTTGGAGACTTTCACTCTGAGCGATCCAGGAAGCCTTTTGATTTCACTCTTTCCGCAAGACTTCTCTCCAACGTTCCTGGAAAGCTAGGCTGCTTCCTTTTCCCTTATGGTACATATATAATATTCACATTATGAAATTCAACTCAACAGTAACTCAGGAACAGAAAAATAATAATTTCTTTATTTAGGTTATATATGACACAGCCTTCTTCATAAGCTCCCAATCACTGGCTATCTGTAAAATATTAATGAACCCTAAGTTCAACCATGGACTATAGTTAATAGTACAATTACAAAAATATGCTTTCATCAATTGTAACAAATGCAAGGTGTTAATAATAGGGCGGCATAAAGGAACCGTGCATTTTATGCCTGATCATTCTGTAAACTCACAACTTCTCTAATAAAAAAAGTGGGGAAAAAAACCCCACATTAATGAAATGTCCAATCTGGTTTAAAGCTTAATCCAATATTTATGGTGGCTCTTTGTTAAAGAAAATCGTTCTCTCCCTCAGATAGACTTCCCCTTCCCTGCTTCTCTCCCTAAGATAATGTCAGGGCATGAGTGGGGAAGGGGACTCAGGAGCTCGTGGGCAATGCCCTGCCCACTTGGGTGCTAGGGACCCTGCTGATTGCTGAAGCTGAAGTTTGCAGCTGTTGAACTCATGATCTGTTCTTTTGGCTCAAGCTCTGCTCCTAGCACCACACCCCTGGCTGACTCAGCCTCACCTTGGTCCCTCTTGGCTGTACATCCCCAAGCCATTGCCAGGGTCTAGTCAGCCAGCTGGACTGGCGTTCTAGTTCCAGTCTAGTCCAATGGGTCTGTGGCAGTCACCAGCTCTCAGCTCAGTATCCACATAACTCAGCTGAAACCAAGGTCTGCCTTTTTCCTGATCATATCGTGAAATCCCATCGTTCTTTCAAATTATACTCTCTATAATTTGTAGTTGTCCACAGATTTTTAACGTTTATTTAAACTTATGCTTTTCTATCAATATCTGGAGTTAATCGTTTTCTATATCCCTTTCTTCATCCTAAAACTCCAACACTCTTAGCATGCTTTCACTTTGCCCCTTTCCTGGTTTTCTTCTTCTCAACAAGTTAGCATGTCCACTGGTTGATTTTGATTTGGGACATACCCCATCTGGCTAAGCTTGATACATAGAAATTAATATTAAATAAATTTATATTACTGTTTGTATTAGTCAGCCAAAGGGGTGCTAATGTGAAATACCAAAAATGGGTTGGTCTTTATAAAGGGTATTTATTTGGGGTAAAGGTCCACAGATACCAGGCCATAAAGCGTTAAGTTTCTTCTCTCACCACAGTCCATTGCCACGTGTTAGAGCAAGACAGCTGCCAGCGTTTGCCAGGGTTCAGGCTTCTGGGGTTCCTCTCTTCCCGGGGCTGCATTTCTCTCTGGGCTTAGCTCCTGTTTCCTCCACAAGTTCAGCTGTAGACGATCAAGTGAACGGCTTGCTTCTCTTCTCCTGGGGCCTTCTTTCCAACCTCAAAACTGCTTCTCAAAAGACTGCTGCTCAAAACTGTTCTTGCCATGCCTTTTATATTTGATTCCCCACCAACCAAAGGGTGGGACTCAACTGGGCGTGGCCCAGTCAACGCCCTAATCATAACTTAATCATGCCCAGATTAACAGATCAGTTTACAAGCATGATCCAATTATATTTTTGGAATTCATAATTACATCAAATTCCCCAACTGTTACACTGTTTAATTCATGCCACCGGTATCTTTACTTCAGACTAAGTTAATGGAAATACAGTACTTAAAAAAAATCCTTGTATGATGCTTTCACTGAATATTTTACTCCAAACCATAAGTGCACATTTGCAAAATATTAGGATAGGCTCTTTCCCCCCCTGAAATGGCTCCCTTGTCTGTCTGCTTGCTGTGTCTGCTCGTTGTCTCTGCTCATTGTGTCGGCTCGTTGTCTGCTCATCTTCTTTAGGTGGCACCTGGAACTGAACTCAGGTCCTCCCATGTAGGAGGTGGGTGCCCAACTGCTTGAGCCACATCCACTCCCTGCTTGTTGTGTCTGCTTGTTCATCAGCTCATTGCCTCAACTTGTTGCACCTGCTCATCTTCTTTAGGAGGCACTGGGAATTGAACCCAGGACCTCCCATGTGGGAGGTGGGCACCCAACTGCTTGAGCCACATCTGCTCCCATTAGGATAGACTTTTGTGGTTGTAATTCATCCCAGAGGTTATATATTTGTAAACTCTCCACACGTAACCATTTTAAGTATTGCTGTTTTAGAGTGTGTTTGTGTGATGCTTAAGTTTTGTGTCATCTTGGCTGGTTTATAGCATCCGGTTGTTTGGACAAGCGAGCACTGGCATGATTATTACCGTGAGGGTGTTTCTGGATCATCAGTCAGTTGATTGCATCTATGGTTGATTACATCTATAATTAATTGCTTTCAGCAGTGAGAGATGTCTGAATTAGTTGAAGGTCTTGAAGGAAGAACTGATGATTTAAACAGTCAGAAATAAGAATTTCTATCTCTACTTCAGCCAGCTTCTCCTGAGGAATTCATCAAAATCTTCATCAGAGTTCCCAACTTGTGACTTGCCCTATGGAATTTGGATTTGCCAATCCTCATAGTCATGTGAATCAATTCTTATAATAAATCTCATAATATTTGCACATTATGTATGTGCACTGTCAGTTCTGTTTCCCTAAAGTACCCTGACTAATAAAGTTTGTGTGGTTTTCAATCAAGTAATTAATTATACTTGTAATTTCCTATACAAACTCTTTAATTTTTTGCACTGCCTCTCTGCAGAAAACTAGTAAAAAACTGGAATTAAAATTTTGCTGTGCCTTTGAAAGCATTTCTCAATTCACACACAGCTTGGGTAGCAAAGGACAGAAACTTTACATGCTTGAAGTGTCTGAGTAGAGCCTCTGCCAAATAATTAGCTGGCCACTAAACTCTGCAGGCACAGGAAGACCTTATGGAACCAGGGCTTAAACAAACATAAATCTGAGCAAGGAAATCTGTGGTTGTACGTCATGATGAAGACAAATTTCCCAGATTGAATCCAGGTAAGTTACTAAGGCAAGCAAACAAAGAAACAAAAACTTCAAAAAAGAGCAAAACAGCACTCAGAATCACTCCAATATATTATCTACAATGTTCAATTTTCAATAAAAAATTGCTAGACAGTCAAAGAAACAGAACAAATACTCAGGTTTAAAAAAAGCAGTCAAGGAGAGCGGATGTGGCTCAGGCAGTTGGGCATCCACCTCCCACATGGTAGGTCTCAGGTTCGGGTTCCCAGTGCCTCCTAAAGAAGACAGGCAAACAACAAACAGACATCAAGCAAAAACAACAAGCAGACAATGAGAAAAAAAAAACAAAACAAAACAATGAGCAAAAAATGAGCAGAAAATGAGCAAAAAAACCCGAGCCAGACAGTGAGTAAACAACGAGCAGACAGCGATCAAAAACAAAAAACGAGCAGGAAATAGATGTGGCTCAGGCAGTTGGGTGCCCATTTCCCACGTGGGAGGTCCCAGGTTCGGTTCCCAGTGCCTCCTAAGAAGAAACAAAGAGACAACGAGCAGACAATAAGCAAGAACAATGAGCAGACAACAAGCAAAAAAAGCAAGCTAATAGATGAGGGAGCCATCTGGGGGTGGGGTGGGGAGGAATACCATTAAAAAAAAAAAAGAAATAAAATCACAAACTTAAAAAAAAAAAAAAGTAGTCAACAGAAACTGACTACAAGTAGGACTAGATGTTGGGTTTAGTATACAAAGACTTTAAAGAAAATATGTTCAAAGAATTAAAGAAAAATATGTGAAGAATGAATAAAAATAGGAAATTTCAATAGAAAAATGGAAACTGTGAAAAAAATTAAATGAAAATCCTGGAGCTGAAAAAGTATAATGACTGAAATAAAAAATTCACTAGATGGGTTTGACTGAAGATTTGTGATATCAGGAGAAAGAATTTGAAAATAGACCAATAAATTATCCAATTCAATAAAAGAGAGAGAAAGAAAACAGACTGAAGAAAAATGAACCAATTCTCAGACATCTGTGTGACAGTATGAAGTATTCCAATATATGTATGATTGGAGTCCCAGAAAGACAAGAGAGAGAAAAATGGGTAGAAAAAGATTTTGAAGAAATAATGGTCCTAAAATTTTCAAATGTTGTGAAAAATATTAACTTATAGATCAAGAAGTTCAAAGAACACCAAGTTGGCCAAATACAGAGAACCACAGCAGGAGACATCTTTGTCAAGCTTCAGGAAGTCAAAAACAAAATCGTGAAAGCAGCAAGAGAAAAATGATACATCATATACCAGACACAACAATAGGATCAATGGCTGACTCTTCATTAGCAATAGCAAGGCCAGACGCAGTAGAATAACATATTTAAATGCTGGGGGGATAAAGCTGCCAGTCAAGAACTGTATATCCAGCAAACTACCCTTCAAGCCTGAAGACAGAATAAATAAATTTCAAAACAAGCAAAACAGAGTGAATTTGTTGCTAGCAGAACTGCGCTGTAAAAAATACTGAAGAAATTCCTGCGTGTTGAAAGAAAATTATACCAGATGATAGCTTGTATCTACAGAAATAAATGAAGAGCCCCTGTAATGGTAAATATGTATATATGTGGGAAGCGGCTGTGGCTCAATCAGTAGGGCTCCCGTTTACCATATGGGAGGCCCCGGGTTCGGTTCCCGGGGCCTCCTGGTGAGGGCAGGCCCGCCCGCACGGCGTGGTTAGCTGACCCAGCGAGCACAAGCAGCAAGGGGGGGATAAATGAATAAATAAATAAATAAAATCTTAAAAAAAAAAATGTATATATGTGGCTAAAAATTCTGCTAAATATATATTTCTAAAGTATGTTTAAAGCAAAAATTATAGTACATCTTATATTTCAATATTCCTCTCTCAGCAACTGATAGAACATATAGAAAATCAATAAATATATAGAAAAATGGAACAATATTAAATAACCTGACTTAATTGACATAAATGGAATATTCCATTCTAAAATAGCAGAATATGCATTTTTTTTTTTTTTAGGAGGTACCATAGATTGAACCCATGAGCTTGCACATAGGCTCAACCATCTGAGCTATACCCGCTCCCCCACATTCTTTTCAAGTGCACATTGAGCATTCACCAGCATAGACTATATGGAGTGCCATAACAGTACTCTCAATAAATTAAAATGATTTAAATTATAAAAAGATCCTCTGACCACAATGGAATTAAACAATAATATCTCTCATATCCCACAAGTTGTGGGTCCTCTTGGTGAGCTGGCCTTCCTCACCCACCAGCTTGGACCTGAAGTGCTCTTTGTAGGCCAGGATGTCTCCAGGCCTCTTGGTGATTGTCTGCTTCTCACAGACCCAAATTTCCTTGTGCAACCTCTTGAACGAGCCTGAAATCATGGCTGACTAGCATCATGCCACCCTCAAACTCATGGATGGCATCTTCCAGTGCACGATGGTCTCAAATACATTATTTTAATATGCTAATGTACTTTGCTCTCAATACATGGGTTATAATATTTAGTACACTAGAAATTCAAACTGGTGTGCGGTTTTTGGGTATCCCTGGACATTTGCATTTCTAGCCAATTTCCATGATTCTGTCTTTAAGGCTGGAATTCTTTGATTTAGTCTAAAGGTCAGTTTTTTTAAAAAGCCAGACATGGAGACAAATGTGCCAGTTTTCAAACCCTCCATGATCATCTTCAAGATAGTCTAGCATCCACTTTCCCACCTCGTATTTCAGTGTCAAGGCTTTGCTCCTCCTCTCTCTTCAAATCTGAGGTATTTTGGAATTCTTTGAGAATTCTGTGAAACAAAGGTACAAAGTGTAAGTGTAATTCACCAACAGATGAAAACAAGACAAAGTGCCCTTCTCTTGAACACGTGATAAACTGAACCAAGATGCAGATTGGGATGCATGAAAGAGCTGTTTCCTGCATGGATTGTCAACTCAGCCATGGCCCGCAGACTCTGAGATGCTGTGGGAATACGAAGGTGCAGGCTCAAGTCCTGGTTTCACCTCCAATGTTGTGGGAAGTGACTATACCTCATGGGGCCGAGCCCTGTGCTCCCTTAGACAGAGCCTAGAGAGCGTGACTTCCCGGGATATCCACATTGGAAGCACGTGGGGTTTTCCAGGCCAGCCAGACCAGACACACTCGGTTCTTCTGCCCATCTGACAGGTTCCAGATTGTCCTAACCGGCTATTTCCCAGTGAGGTCATCGCCCAGTGATCTTCCTCATGTCTTCCTTCTCCTTGATCTCAGGGCAGCACTTCAGCATGTACTCCAAAGGTGAGAGATCTAAGCCCAGCTGCCCTTGTCAATGCTGATGGCATCGCCCTATCTTGACTTGAGAGTGTTTTTGGATCGTCCCGTCTGTGGGTAGTAGCTCTCTAGTTAGCAGCTTCAAAAGAATTGGTTTTCCTCCTTTATTGGGCCCTATGAGAGCCACTCATGTATCAAGGTCAATTCCTAATTCTAGATTTTGTCTTTGAAGCTCACCTTCTGCACCATAATGGCAAGTGAAGGGATCATGCCACATGATGGGAAATAAAATGACAGTGCCTTGTCGCTCCTGACCCTCTCTGTCGACCCTGATGCCGTCATTTTCTGTAGTGTCTTCTCCTTGCTCTGGACCTGCTGGGCCAACTTGGCACTGCCATGGCCAACTCTAGCTGTAGCCATTGGGCAATTTGATGTAATTATGAATTCCAAAAATATAAACTGATCTGTTAATCTGGGCATGATTAAGTTATGATCAGGGCGTTGACTGGGCCACGTCAGTAGGGTGTTGAGCCCCATCCCTTGGTGGATGGGGGAAGAAAATATAAAAGGCATCACAGAGAACAGAGATGCAGCAGTTTTGATGTTGGAGTTTTGATGTTGGAGAGAAGGCCCCGAGATAGAGATGAGCCATTTGCCTGAGAGTTCACAGCTGGCCTTGAGGAGTGAAGCAGAGGAGCAGAGCCCGGAGAGAAACGCAGCCCCGGGAAGAGAGGAACCCAGGAAGCCTGAACCCTGGCAAACGTCAGCAGCTGTCTTGCTCCAACATGTGACAATGGACTTTGGTGAAGGAAGAAACTTATGCTTAATGGCCTGGTAACTGTGGACTTCTACCCCAAATAAACACCCTTTATAAAGACCAACCAATCTCTGGTATATTGCACTAGCGCCCCTTTGGCTGACTAATGCCCTAGCTATCTGATCTTGCTCCCAGTGAAACCTCTTCATCTGGTTCTCCTCCAGCTCCAGTCGCGTCTTCACATACTGATCATAATTACCCGTATAATATTTCAGTTTCTCGTGGTACATGTGGATGATATTGTTGCAGACACCACTCAGAAAATCCTGGGAACGGGAGACAAGGACCAATATGTGCTTAGAAGCCTTGAGTTCTTCTTCCAACCACACTCAAGCATCTAGGCCCAAGAAGGAAGAAGGGTCAAATAAAGAGGGTTCTAACAAGGGCACCCCTCATCCTCCAGCTCCCAATGAAGTCTTCACTCCTTGCGCCACAAGGCAGGTGGGAAACCCAGTCCACGTGAGGCCCTCCTCTCTGCCCTGTCGGCGTCCAGCTCCTCCAGGTACTCACTCTGCATTCTCATGAGGCATCCGCTCGGCCTCCCTCTCAGTCAAGGCCCTCTCTGTCAACTTCCATCACACACTGCAAGGGGTCTCGTCACTCGGAAGCATCTCTCAAGTCAGATGGGGTAGATGTCAATGTGCTCAGGGATGGGAACGTCATGTTTCCCAATAGCAGAGAGCAGCACAGGCTTTCCAATTCCATTTCAGCCAGTAAGACCAGAGTGACAGGCTGAGTTTAATTCCAGTTTGGTGTCACTGAGCAGCTTTTGACCATGAAGGCTGAGTGAGAGGTTGATAATGTGGACATCGGTACTGTTGGGGTGAGAGGCTAGGATGCCAGTGACAGCTGGAGCAATAACTTTCTTCCTCTCGAAGTTCTCAGCAAATCTACTTCTGTTGTCTCTCTGCCACTGGCCTCCTCATTTTTTTCCTCTGCCACTCGTGGTTCTGTGACAGCACCTCCGTTTTCTTTATGTCCCTTTCTGGGCTGCTGTGGGGCTTTGGCAGCTTCCTTCTTTTTGGCTGCCTTCTTGGTCAGGTCAGAGGGCATGGTGATGAGCCACTGGGGTGGGCTACTGTTCTTTCCAGGAGCTGGGCCTCCTCCATGTTATTATTATTTTTTTTAGGTACTGGGGCCGGGGATTGAAACCAGGACCTTGTATGTGGGAAGCTGGCACTCAACCACTGAGCCACATCGGCTCCCCTGAGTTTTATTTATTTATTTATTTTAGTTTGTTTGCTTGTTTGTTGTTGTTTTTAGGAGGCGCCAGGAACTGAACCCAGGACCTCCCATGTGGGAAGCAGGTGCTCAACTGCTTAAGCCACATCTCCTCCCCCTCCAATGTACTTTTTTTTTTTATTTTAAGATTTTATTTATTTATTCATTTATCCCCCCCTTGCTGCCTGTGCTCGCTGGGTCAGCTAACCACGCCGTGTGGGCGGGCTTGCCTTCACCAGGAGGCCCCGGGAATCGAACCCAGGGCTTCCCATATGGTAAACGGGAGCCCTACTGATTGAGCCACAGCCGCTTCCCTCCAATGTACTTTTAATCTCATCCATCGTGTCTTTCATTCATATAAGCTCTGTTACTTTTCTTTGCAGGCTTCCTGTTCTTTATGCTCACCCAGTGTCTTCTTTATATCTTTTAGCTCTTTAATTGTATTTTCCTCCAACTCTTTAAATTGATTCAGGAGATTTGTGTGAACATCATTAATTAGTTATCTTAAATCCTGTGTCTGGTCAGGATTTTTGATTTGATCCTTTGGCTGGGTCATATATTCCTGTTTCTTAGTGTGGCTGGTAATTTTTTGCTGACATCTAGGCATCTTAATATGTTGGTAAATTTACTCTGTTGGTTTTGTTTCACAGCTCTTCTTTGATTTTTGGTTCAACTTCTTCTACATCTTTAAGATTGCCCAGCTTAAGTTATCAAAAGATGGCCAGGGACCCAAGAATGGGGTGCAAACCAGATTCAAAAGTGCCTGTGTAACAGTTATATAATCTAAGTATCTTTAAGAAAATAAATATATTTTTAAAAAAGAGTGCCTGGACATGAGAGACTCCAAAAAAAAAAAAAAAAAAAAAGCTTCTTGTTGCAGTTTCCCGGCCTGCCAGCAGATGGTGCTCTTCAGCAAACCTTTCCTCTGAGGCATCTCTTTCTACCTCCCCTGGCTGGTGATTCTGGTCTGGCCAGAGCCAAGATTCATGGGCTCTGCTGGCCAAACTCATTGAGGAAAAACCACTCTCTCCACTCTGCCGTGCCCTCCCTCCTCCCAGAGAGGAAGATGCCCGTTTCCCTCTCAGTTGGCTGCAGTGAGCCACAGGTTTTACCGAAGCGCTTTATCTTGAGGGTGGGGGATGGGTGCCGTTCCCAGCTGCCAGGGCTAGTAAGTCACAGTTTTTGCTTCGGCCTCTTCATCCCTCTGTCCCTTTTGCTCCTAGATGATAAATATCACTCTTCTGGTCTGCAGACCTCCAAAGCAGCTCTTTCAGACAGCTTTTTGCCCTTCCTCTGTTGTTTTTGTACAAGAGTTGAGTCCTGCCAACCTACTCTGATGCTGTCTTGCTGGAACCTCTTTCTGATATCCCTAAGAATGCTGTCCTCAGGTGCAGGTTTGAATCTTGGTCACATCTACATCCATGTACACATTCCAGCCTATGGGAACGAGGAAAGAAGATGGGGAAATCACACTCTATGTCTTAAGGCCAATCCAGCAGATTTTCTCACGACTCATTGACTTGAACTTAGTCACATGGCTACACCTAGCTGCAAGGGAGGCTGGGAGATGAAGTCTCTGCCTGGGTGGCCACGTGTCCAGATAGAACTTGGGAGTTTCTATTACTAAAAGAAAAATGGAGAAAATGGGTATAGAAGACGATTAGCAGTCTCAGCGACAACCTCTTAGGAGCATTTGGCACAGTTGTTCATTCTCTCCTTCTTGAAATACTTTTGCTCTCTTGGCTTCAGTGACATGACAATCTCCTGGCTTTCCTTCTATCTCTCTGCCTACTCTTTCTCATTTTTCCTGACTCTAGTTCTCTGGGTGGCCTCTAAATTTTGGACTTCTCCAAGGCTATATCCGGTGCCATCTTCTATTCTTTATCAATATGCTTTCCTGATTAATTTTATTCAATAATATGACTTTATATACCATCCAGTAATAATGACTCCTGAATTTATATCTTTAGCTGTGATCTTCCCCTGGAGCTCCAGACTCATATACCTAACTGCCTGCTTAACATATCTGGGAGATAACTCTAGATCCATGGCCCCGCCTGCACCCCCTCACCTAAGCCTGCTTCTGCTCCTCAGGAAATAGCTTCACTATCAGTCCAGTTGCTCAGGCCCAAACCCTAGGATTCATCCTTAGCTTTACTCTTCTTTCACCTCCCCACATCCAGTCCATTGGCAAGTCCTGTTTGCTCTGCCTCTGTAGCAGTTTGATATTATTGATGAATTCCAAAAATGAAATATTGGATTATGTTTGTAAATTGGTCTTTTCCTCTGGGCATATTAGTAAAAAAGGTTTTACTTTTACTTGATTAAATCATGATTAGGAATTTATTGGGCCACATCAGTAGGGTGTTGAGTCCCCGCCCCTTGCTGGGTGGAGACTCACAGATAAAAGACATGGCAAAGGACAGAGTTGGAGTTTTGATATTGGACTTTGATGTTGAAGTTTTGAGCTGGAGCCCCAGGAAGTAAGCACATAGAGGAGCTCGGTCACGAGGAAAGAGAAAAGTCCTTGGGAAGAGAAATAAGCCATTCCCCTGATAGTCTACAGCTGGCCTTGTGGAGATAACAGACGCACTGAGTCCAGAGAGAAGCAAACCCCGGGAAGAGAGGAACCCAGGAAGCCTGAACCGTCACAGACGTCGGCAGCCATCTTGCTCCAACACGTGGCAACAGACTTTGGTGAGGGAAGTAACTTATGCTTTATGGCCTGGTAATTGTAAGCTTCTACCCCAAATAAATACCCTTTATAGAAGCCAACAGATTTCTCATATTTTGTATCTCCACCCCTTTGGCTGACTAACACAGCCTCCAAAACACATGCCAATTCTGTTTGCTTTTCTCTACCTTCATCATTACTACCTTGGGCAAAGCTAGCCTCATCCCTTTCTTGGACTACTCATTTCCCTTCTACTCTTGCCCCTCAACAGCCCTTTCCTACATAACAGCCTGAGTGATCTTCTAACCCATGAACTGGATCATTTCATGTGTCTACCTGCTTTGGAGTTTCCCATTGCACTTAGGGTAAAATCCCAGCTCTTCACCCTGGTCTACAAGACCCCTGTTGGGTCTGGCACCACCTACATCCCCAGCCTCATCTTAGGACACTTGCCCTCTTAGGGAGCACACCCCATCACAGTGGCACACACCAAGTTCTTTTCCATTTTAAGGCCTTAGTATGAGCTGTTTCCTCTTCCCCAGACAATTCTTTTTTTTTTTTTAAGATTTATTTTTTATTTAATATTTTTGTTTTAAGATTTATTTTATTTATTTATTTCTCCCCCCACCCTCCATTGTTTGCACTCATTGTCTGCTCTCTATGTCTGTTCATTGTGTGCTCATCTTCTTCTTCCATTTTTTTTTTTTTTTAGGAGGCACCGGGAACTGAATCTGGGACCTCCCATGTGGGAGGGAGGTGCTCAATGGCTTGAGCCACCTCCGTTCCCTGCTTGTTGTGTCTCTCATTGTGTGTTTTCTTTGTCGTGTCTCTTCGTTGTGTCAGCTCATTGCGACAGCTTGCTGTGCCAGCCTGTTGCATCAGCTCGCTGTCTGTCTTCTTTAGGAGGCACTGGGAACCGAACCATGTGGTAGGCAGGCACCCAAGTGCTTGAGCTATATCTGCTTCCCCCTGCAAGATAATTCTTTCTCATCCTTGAGGTCACATGTCAGATGTCACCTCCTCAGCAAAGCCTTCCTTGTCCACACAGCCCAACCCATCACTTTTTGTCACATAACTCTGTTTGATTTTCTCAAGGGCATGTTAACACTACCTGGCATGATAAATGTGCGTGTTTGCTGTCCATCTCCCTCACTGTGAGTGGAAATTTATTAAGAGCAGGGCTTGTCTTGGGCCCCACTGTAATTTCTGGGCCAGATGTAAATGGGGCCTACAGAACTTGCTGAACAAAGTCTGAATATGGTTCAGATTTGAAACTCCCTTAGCAGCTCAGGGGTGTTTTAAAGACCTTGAAGATTTGATGAAAAACTCTATATTCCCAATGGCATTCCAAGGCTTTCCCCAAACCAATCCCAAACCACATTTGCACTATAAAATCTGCCCTTCTCTTTTGATAAAGACGAAAAATTATATTCTCATTTGGTAAATGCACCCAGGAAATATTGAGGAGGGACTTCAGGCTGGAGGGCAGGAGTTCTTTATCTGAGTCCACGATCCTTTAGTAGGATCATGGATGGGCTGAAATTATATGCAAAAGTTATGTGCATTTTAATAAGAGGCAGGTTCTTAGCTTTTGTCAGATTCTCAGTGGGGTCAGTGACCCAAATAAAAGTCACTTCATTGTAGAAAGAGTATGAGAGCTGGATTCATAGGATCTGTATTTCAGTTCTGTTGTCACCAACCACTTACAGACAACATAAACTTCTGCGGATTATGTAATTTGTTTGTACTCTAGTTACCTCATTTCTACAAAGGATCTTTTGTATTCTAATTCGCATGTACCTAGCCCTATAAGAATGCATTTCATTTCACCACTGGCTATTAGGTGCTTTATTGCCTCTCATAGTATAACAAGGAGGTTCAGATAATTCAGCTTAAAGTCAGAGCCCAAGATCACATTGGTTCCCTTAGCTTCTTCCACCCTCCAAACTGCTTGCTCTTTAAAATGATTCTGTACTGCCAGGCAGTCTGCAGTCGTTTCCCTGGGTAGGGTAATTTCTTGGATGAGTTCCCTGCAAGTGGCATAGAGAAGCACAGTGAGCTGGTGGTGTTTTTCCCACCACCCAAGTCTCCTCTGGATCCAAAGGGCAGCGCTACGGTTCCGGGAAGGCAAACTCAATTATCCATCTTTTACAGAAGGGAAAACCGAGGCGCAAAGAGTTTGAGCAAATGACCTTAGATCACAAGGCTGGTAATTTGCAGAGCTGGGAGATTATACCTCAAACTCTCATACTGACTTAAATATTCTATTAAGGTGACCCTGGGGTCACCTTAATAGAATATTAATTCTACTAATATTAATTCTACTAGAATTAATAGACTATTAATTCTACTAAGCTTTTTGACTGGAGAGCTGGCTCCCCATCCTCGTCGTTCCTTTTGGCATTGTGCTTCAAAAGATTATTTTAAAGGACTGCTCAAAGCCTGAGCACTGTTTCTCCCCAGGCAGACAGGAAGGTATGTGACTTTGCCATTGAGCGAGGACTAATGACACGTTAAGATGGCAGGATAAAGGGTATCAGGTCTTCATTGATTTCAGCTCTCACGCATTAACACCAGACAATGACCTCTAAAATGAGAAAAGCACTAGCTTAATGTTGTAATTGACAAGGATCTTGGAAATGAGGATTTAAGGCTGGCTAGACATTCAACTCCATAGCTGGGTAAGAGGCAATTGAAAACAACACGTAAGCAACTGAGTCCGTATTTGACTTGAGAGTTTTTTCCCCTTTTATCCTGCCTATGTTGAGGCTCTCTTGCAGGTTGTAAAAAGCAGAAACAATAGTGAGACAACTTCCAGTAGAGTCTCTAGATGGCCAGTGATAACACACTGGCCAGTCCCAGGGAACAGGCTGTTCAGTGCAGTTTTTACTTTTTAAAATATAGTTGCCCTGAAGTGTTAAGTTAAAAGCTATTAATAAGTTCTCAAGAGCTGTGCCGTTGCGTAGGAGTTTCAGTATAAGCAATAGTTTGTTGGTCCCCGAGTATCTGGTTTTTGTTGTCTCCCATCCATATGCACTCCTTGATCCCAGACTTTGTTGGGTCAGTGTTGAAAGGGCTTGTGTCAGGTGGGATGAGGGCTCCAAGACCCCCGAGTGTGGTTAGAGCCTTTCTGCCTCCATTTTCAGTGCTACCCAGTTTCTTTCTTCTACTTCCTTTGTCCTTTTGCTTTCTTTCTTTTTCCTCTCTCCTATCAATGCCTTCATCATTTGGCCAAATGGTTCATCCAGTTTATCCAACAGATTTGCCTTGGAATAATTGTTGCTGTCTCTAAAACTCAAATCAATCTTCAAAGGATGAAGATATGCTCCCTTCAAGAAATTGCCAACACCAAAGGAAATTCAATATGATTTTTTAAAAAGGAAGTACCAGGGATTGAACCCAGGACCTTGTACCTGGAAAGCAGGTACTCAAACACTGAGCTACCTCTGCTCCCCACAGAAGGAAATTCAGAAATGAAAGGCCCAAAGGAGTAAAATGAAGATGAAATAGTCTGAATCATTTCCTTGAACTATTTTTCTGGTCACCTAGTCTCTTTCCCTGCAGGTCTTTTGTCAATATTGACAAAGAAAACAATTCTGGTTTGTACGGGCTGAGCTAGAGGACAGAGGAAAAGAGAGAAAGGAAAAAAAAAAAAAAAAAGACAAGTAGTGAGACTTGGCAGTCCCACTCCAGGTCCTATCATGGACAGGGAAGTTTGGAAACAACCAGATAATTTGGGGGCATTCCCAGAATGGTGGGGTTTGCCTGCACTTCCCTGAAACAGACAGGGAATTTGCTAAATCCCCTGGAAAATCAATGGGTTATTATTTTGCCAGCTGGCCGGAGACTACGGGCCATTAAGAATTATTCTAAACAGAGAAGGTCTGAGGTGTTTTCCACCCTATGTCTGCCTTGGGCAGGTAGGACATGCTGAGATCCAGCAAGTAATCCAAAAACTCATGTATTTTAGCTTTGATTACTAATTACAAACTTTTGAGATTTAAAGAGTTCCGTGTAATATTTTGGGTAATCTAAGCACCTCTTAAAATATATTTATATATATATATATAAATAACATTTTTGTAAGCAAATGCACATATATGCATATATATTTATATATCATTTTGCAAATGTTGGTATGTGTCATGAAAATTTTGATTTTTACCCACAATGAAAAAATAAATAAATTAAATTAAATTAAATTTAAAAAAAGATTTTAAAGTAATAAAACAAAACAACAACAACAAAAAAATGAAGGCCTTTTTTTTTTTTTGTGCTCCATTTGTTTGCTTGCTTGCTTGTCTCCTCAAGAGGAAAAGAGTAACGGGGTGGGCTGTGTGGAGAACCCCTCTTGTCCTTTGTGTGTGCATAGCTCCGTGCAGACGGCTGTGGTGGTTTTTGGGGGTGTACAGAGAGCCTAAGTCCCTGGTATATGGTTCCCGGACCAGGCACCGTAAAACTGGAAACAAGTAATATTGTTAAAACCTTTTTCTCTCATTTGACTGCCCAATTCCAAGGCAGAGAAACAGGTTAGGCTGGCTTCTGAGTTACCATTTGTGATGGTTAGGCTAATGTGTCAACTCGGCCAGGTCATGGCGCCCAGTTGTCTGGTCAAGCAAGCACTGGGCTAATTGTAATACAAGGGCATTTCATGGATGTATTAGTCAGCCAAAGGGGTACTGATGCAAAGTACCAGAAATCTGTTGGCTTTTATAAAGGATATTTATTTGGGGTAAAAGTTTACAGTTACAAGGCCCTAAAGAGTCCAACGCAAGGTACCATAAGAGGTACTTTCTCATCCAAGTCAGTTGCCATGGGTTGAAGCAAGGTGGCGGGCAGTCTCTGCCTGGTTTCTCTGTCCTTAGCTGCTCAGCTGCTTTCTTCTCTTCGGCTGCAAACTATCAGGCAAATGGCTCATCTCTCCCCAGGGCCACAGGTTCAAAGTTCTCTCCTCTTCCATGTCTATGGAGCTCTCGCTCTTTTCTTGTGTATCTTTTGTTTGTCTTCTTGAGTGAGTGTCCATTTGTATAGCTCACCAAGGGGGCGGGGAATCAAACTGAGTTACACCTTACTGACATGGTCAAATCAAAGCCCTAATCTTAATGTAATTTAATCAAAGGCATCTCAGCTGAATCTAATACAATCAAAGGGGATCATGCCCAGTGGAACAGACCAATTTACAAACATTAATCTCTCTTTTTGGAATTCATAAATAATCTCAAACTGCCACAATGGACTTTAATCATCAGTGAATTCATTGCATAGATGGCTGGGTACATCTACAATCAACTGAGGAGATTGCCATCAGCAATGAGTGACATCTTGCCAATCAGTTGAAGGCCTTACAAGGGGAAGTGATTTCAGCATTCAGGGAAAGAATTCCCATCTCTTTAGGCAGCCGGCACCTCTTGGGAACTCATCAAGGACCTTCACTGGAGCCAATGGTTTGCAGCCTGTCCTCCGAAATTTGGATGTGTATATCCCCATGGTCATGTGAGAGAATTTTATAAAATCTCATACTATTTACAGATATCTCCTGTTGGTTCTGTTTCCCTAGAGAACTCTGACTAACACACCATTATTGCAATATGGGTATTTCCACTCAAAAAACTTTCCTGAAGCAGCCCACTTCCAGCAGATAAGGGAAAAAAGAGGAGTTGAACTCGGCCTCAGGAATCTTCCATGGCTGAAGCTCCGGGACCTGCTTCCCCCAGGGAATGAGAGCCTTGAAGATCAGGGGCTCTTCTGCTGAGGTGGACAGCACCCCCAGAAAAGTCCATGGACTTTTATTCCTTTTATGACTCCGTGAGGCATCCAAAGCCACAGGGAATCACTGGATCACCAATTAGACCAGGGGCTGTGGAAGGAGTGAGAACTACGTGCATTCATTCTTTTTTTTTTTTTTTTTTTTTTTTTAAAGATTTTATTTATTTATTCATTTATCCCCCCTTGCTTCTCGCGCTCGCTGGGTCAGCTAACCACGCCGTGCGGGCGGGCTTGCCTTCACCAGGAGGCCCCTGGAACCGAACCCGGGGCCTCCCATATGGTAAACGGGAGCCCTACTGATTGAGCCACAGCCGCTTCCCTGCATTCATTCTTTCAACAAATACACTTGTCCATTCTCAACTTTAAGCAATTCCTTTGAGATCCCTGGAATGTTCTAGCAGGATGCAAACCACCTCTCCACTCCCCTTACATCTCATCCCCAGTTGGCCAGCCACGGAATAATAAGATTTGGCCCACTGAATTTCAGGCTCTCTATTGTAAAAACAGTTTCCCTCAGCAAATATATATTAATTAATTATTTTTTTTTTTATTAAACATTTTTTAGGTACTGGCGCTTGAACCCGGGACCTTGTATGTGGGAAGCTGGTGCTCAACCACTGAGTCACATCAGCTCCCCTGAGTTGGTTTTTATGTTTGTTTGCCATTTTTTTTTGTTTTTAGGAGGCACCAGGAACTGAACCCGGGACCTCTCATGTGGGAAGCAGGTGCTCAACCACTTGAGCCACATCCGCTCCCCAACAAATATTTATTGAGTCAACACTACCCATCAGCACTCTTCCAGGAGTTGGAGATAGAGCAGTGAACAAAAGAGACAAAATCATGGTTCTCATGATGCTTATTTTTTAATAAGGAGAGCCACACAACAAATGAGCAAAACATTAGCATGTCAGTTGATGGTAAGTTCTATGGAGAAAATGAAAGAGGGCCAGGGGGCCAGGGAATGTAGGCATGTGTGTGCATTATATATGCAGTAGTCAGGGAAGACTCCTTTGCAAAGGTGACATTGAACAGAGGTCAGAGAGCAAGCCATATGGAGACCTGGGAAAAGAGCTTTCCAGGTGGAGAGAGCCACAAAGGCCAAGGACCTAAGAGAGGAATGGCTTGAGGTTGAGCACAGACAAGCGTATTTGTTTAAAGATGCCACACTGATTCTAGGCTGCCTCTTTCTAGACTTGTTTCACATGAGAGAGAACTAAATTTAGTATGACTGATGAATGACAGTGGGGCAGGCTGGGTAGGAAAAAGGGATGGGAGATGAGGTCAAAGAGAGAACGGAGCCAAGGTTGTGTAGGGGCTTGCAGGCCACTGTAAGGACTTTGGCTTTGACTCTGAGCATGTTGGGAGCCACTGGCAAGTTTCTGGCTGCTGTGAGGAAGACAGACTGTGGAGCAGAAGGCTAGGAGCAAGGAGGACAGTTGGAGGGATAGCAGAGACTGCTGGATGCCATTTAACAGTCATCCGCCCTTCCTTTCTTCACTAATGGAACCCTGATTTTATTTGCTGTAGCAGTGTGCCCTGCTGAAATCTTAGCTCTGATCTCCTTAGAAACAGACGTAGTCATGGCCACAGTTCTGGCCAATGACCTGTAAGCAGAAGGCTTTAGAATGCCTTTTTTGGGGGGGTGGGGGTGGGTGGGTGGAGTGGGAATGCTGCTTGAGAGGAGCTTACTCCATCCATTGGGAGGAGGGGCTTTTCTCTTCTTTTGCTTCCTTCTAATGCCAGCTTGGAACATAAACATAATGGCTGGAGCTCCAGAAGCCACCTTGGATCATAAAGTCACCTCTGAAATGGAATCCACATGCTGAGGATGGTGGAACAGAAAGTTCACATAGATGCCTGATGCCGTCACAGAGATGCCACACCGATTCTGGGCTGCCTATTTCTAGACTTGTTTCACGTGAGAGAGAAATAAATTTCTATTTTGTCTAAGTCACTGTTATATCAAGGTTTTCAGTTACATGCCTCTAACCCTAAATATAATTAGCACGTGAGGGCACTGAAATAACCCAGGTGAGAGAAGTCGGTGGCTTGGACCAGGGAGGGAAGAGAAGAGGCCAGATGATAGATTTTTTTTTTTGAAGGTAGCATGTATAGGATTTGCAGATGGTCTCAATACAGGAGTGAGGAAAGGAGGAAAGCTAAGGAAGACTTTTGGGGTTTGGGCTAGAGTGACTCTGTAGACAGTGCCATTATTTTCAGAGAAGCAGAAGGCTGGGGAGGGAGCAGGCTTGGGTGTGAAGTTGGCATTGGGATAGAAACAAGAGCAGAGCTGGCCTTGATAGAAGCAGGGACACAGTGAAATAGGTGGGAAGGCAGAGAGCATGGAAGCTAGATTGGTGGTGGAATGAGGAAGCTCCTGCCCTACTGATTCTATTTTCTCAATAAAGTATGAGGCAAAGTCATCAGTGGAGTCTGAAGGGGTGAGAGCAGAGGGTGGTACGGTGCAGGTATGAAGAGAGAGAAGCTCTGAGAGAGTCATTTCCAGAGAGTGAGATTCCTGGGCAGGAATGAGTGAGCACCTGTTTGAATTATTTGCTCTCTAAATTAAAGTGTGGTCTTCCAGTTTCTGCTCTTTACATGTAAAGAGCTTAGAAATCATCGTTCCCATTCTCACAATGAGAAAAAAGCTGAACAAACTGAATGACAACTCTTCTTATGTCCATCAAATAACTGAGGTCACCATCATCCTGGAAAGTGGACAAAGAGGTAGATACAGAGAATCACAGCTTGCCAGGAGCAGAAACCAGTGCGGGAGCCAGTACTAGTAGGAACACGTAAAGTCTAATTGACAAATTGTTGGGGGCTCAGTGCAGACTAACTTGAGAGTTAAAAAGTCCAGGGGACCACGTCTTAGCCGCCTACACGTTCATGAGTTTTACCTCAAGAAGCCCCAGTTGGTTCTCACTGTAAAGATTGGAGGAAATTTCCCTTGTGCTTCCTTTCCTGGAGAGGGGAATGTAACCATTCTGAAATCTATCCAGAACGGTTAGATTTTATTTTTTTCTCATTAACAGAGGCCTCCCATCAGAGAAACTATTTTTCCAGAGCCTAGCCAATGTGGGGGAAGACAACGACCCAACTCCAGCCTCCTCGAGCCTTCTTGTCTCACCCGAGGGGGTAAAAAGAAAGCTGAGAAGCACTTGCAAAGGTCACAGTCAAGGGCACGGGTTCACTAAAAGACAGACCAAATCATAGGATTTATAGAACACTATTCCCCACCCCCTTTGCCACCACGTCGCTACAAATGAACGTAACTGCAAGACCAAGACTCTATTTAAGAAGGAATCCCAAGGGGAAATGCAAAAACAACAGGGAGACAAAAACAAGGACACCAGAGGAAATTTTAGCCTCTGACAACTAAACAGTAAACATAGTCTAACTAGCAGCAAACAGTAAAACAAAGCCTAACCACTGGCCAGATAAACATAAAACCTCACACTAAAGGCCTATTTACCAGAGTTCCTTTTACTCAAGCATGTCTGGCTTTCAACAAAAAATGACAAGCTATGCTAAAAGGTAAAAAAAAAAACCCACAATCTGAAGAGACAAAGCAAGCATCAGAACCAGACTCAGATATGATAGAGATATTGGAATGATCCGACCGAGAATTTAAAATAATTATGACTATCATGCTAAGGGCTCATTTTCTAATAGAGGTACAAAAGAACAGATGAATAATATAAAGTAAGAGATGCTAGAAGTAAAAATCTCTGGAACAGAAATGTAGAATGGGGGGCAGATGTGGCTCAAATGGTTGGGCGTCTGTCTGCCATATGGAGGGACCTGGGTTTGATCGCCGGGACCTCCCGATAAAGTTAAAAAATAAAAAAAAAAATAAAAAAAAGAAATGCAGAATGCCTTTTATGGACTCATCAATAAACTGGCCAAGGAAATGATCAATGAGTTTGAATACATGTTAATAGAAGCTTCCCAAACTGAAAAACAAAGAGAAAAGAGAATGAAAAACAAAACAAAAACAACAAAACCAGAACAGAATATCAAAGAGCTGTAGTACAATTACAAAAGGTACAGCATATGCATAACAGGAATACCAGTTGGAAAAGAAAGAAGGAAAGGAACTGAAGAAATATTTACAGCAATAATGGCTGAGAAGTTTCTAAACTTAGTGACAGACATCAAGCCACAGGTCTAGAGAACACCAAGCAGGATAAGTACCAAAAACTACACCTAGGTATACCATACTCAAACTGCAGAAAATCAAAGGTAAAGAGAAAATCTTGAAAGAAGCCAGAAGGGAAAATATACTTTACCTGTAGAAATACATGCACGCAAAAGAGAATGGAGTGAAATATTTAAAGTGTTGAAAGGAAAAAACTCCACCAACCTAGAATTCTATATCTAGCAAAATTATCCTTCAAAAGTGAAGGAGAAATAAAGACAAATAAAAATTGAGGTGTACTTGTCAAGAAATGCTAAAAGAAGTGTGTGACAGCATTGTTAAGGAATGGGAGGGAAGGATTGAGAATACTCTGTAATAAGTACCTGCTCTACTGTGAAGCAGCACGGTGTTAGAAAATGGACATAGGTTAGTTGTAATTGTACAAATGCATATTGCAAACTCTAAGGCAACCGCTAAATGTTTTTAAAAGAATTATAATTGATATGCTAAAAGACAAGAGAAAATGGAATCCATATAAAATGCTCATATAAAAGGAGAAAAGGAAGAAAAAGAATTGAAGGCTTAAAAAAAAAAAAAAAAGACAAAGAACAAGGGCAACAAATAGAAAACAATTACAAATATGGTAGCTATTAATCTAACGATATCAATGATGACTTTATAAAGATGAATGGTCTAAGTACACCAATTAAGAGATGGAGAGTATTTGAATGGATAAAAAATAAGACCCACCTATATGTTGTTGTATTAGTCAGCCAAAGGGATGCTAATGTGAAATACCAAAAATGGGTTGGTCTTTATAAAGGGTATTTATTTGGGGTAGAAGTCCACAGATACCAGGCCATAAAGCGTTAAGTTTCTTCTCTCACCACAGTCCATTGCCACATGTTGGAGCAAGACAGCTGCCGAGGTTTGCCAGGGTTCAGGCTTCTGGGGTTCCTCTCTTCCCAGGGCTGCGTTTCTCTCTGGTCTTAGCTCTTCTGGTTCCTCCACAAGGTCAGTTGTAGACTATCAGGTGAATGGCTCACTTCTCTTCTCCTGGGGCCTTCTCTCCAACATCAAAACTCCAGCATCAAAACTGCTTCTCAAAAACTGCTGCAACTCTGTTCTTTGTGATGCCTTTTATATTTTCTTCCCCCACCCACCAAGGGGTAGGGCTCAATGCCCTACTGACGTGGCCCAGTCAATGCCCTAATCATAACTTAATCATGCCCAGATTAACAGATCAGTTTACAGGCATGATCCAATTATATTTTTGGAATTCATAATAACATCAAATTGCCCAAATGCTACAGTTGTCTACAAGAAACCCAAATTAAATATTAAATAGATTAATAGATTAAAAGTAATTGGATGGGTAAAGATAAACCATGCTAACACTTGTCAAAAGAAAGTAGCCATAATAATTTCAGACAAAGCACTTTTCAGAGATAAAGAGGGTACTACACAATGATAAAAGGATCCATTCCCCAAGAAGACATAACTTAAGGTGAGGTCAGTTAGCAATATTGTGTGTTTTTCTAAAATCCAGTCCAGCTGCACTGTTGGGTTTAACTGAGTCTGGGTTTTGCCCGGAAAATACTGTACAATATAGGATGAGAAGAGAAAGGTAATTAAGGGATGTTTACAAGAGAGGGATCAGAATGATGGGTCATGGAATCAAAACTAGATAAAGAAGGAAGTATAGACATGAGATGGGTGATAAATAATAAAGTCAGGGGGTTCCTGAAAAGACTAAAAATTGCTAGGGTGGGCAGAAGAGAAGCTAAGCAGAAGGAGAGAAGGTGATGGTCAGAGGGTGGTGATGCTTGAAAATGAGATTTTTTTTTTTTGGAGGAGATTCAGTTAGTGATGACAAGGTCAAACTGGTCACTGAGGACAAGAGTGAATAGCTCAGGTGAGACGGATGAAAAGTCACCAGAGAGAGAAGGAATAGAGAAGCCCAAGACATTGGATGGAGGCCAAAGTATCAGAATATATTAAATTATGAGACTACTAATAAAAGTTGTTCACAAATTCCTATAATTAGTAGATTTTAATAAAGATCCTGGTTTGAATCAAAAATACCATTCATTAGTATAAGTACTTTAAATTTTTTTAAAAATTGAAGGGACATTTACGGTACTTCAAAGAACAAAGTTTTACCCAAACATCTAAGTTTTTGTTGGGTGAAAATACAAAGCATTTTTTTTCCATGTGAAACTTCTTTGTATTTTGATAGCTCTTTTCCTTCTGTGAGTTTTTTTTAGGCGGCTAGTCCATAAATGAAGTCTTTTAAAAAGTGACCTGTTTTTTCTCTCTAAATTCTTCATATCATCACTTGTTTCTTCTGAGCTGGACTTTGCCCCCTTGTACTTTCCTTGTGATTTTTTAACTGTGTTTTAAAACTCTTTTTTTTTTTCCATGTGTACTTATTTCCTCAGATGTTTAATTCCTTTCTTCCTGCTGCACCTTGCTGTTATAACCTCACTGTTCCCAGATTCCTGTATTTGGGATAAAGCATGGGGAAAGCTCAGACACCCCTCGAGAGCTGAGAGAGGAGCCTGCACATTAAGTTCTATCCAAGGAGCATTTAGATTATAGAAGCCTGAGGCACACGCGTTTATCAAAGGTGACCACTGATAGTTGTCTCTAGTCCCTCAGGATCAAATGAATGTTATAAAATTTGCTCTGCTTCTTCCATCTCCTAGTCCTCTTCATCAACTCAAAATTTATTAATTGGGGGCCTCCTCTGGCCTACTCAGTGTGCTGATTAAAATATTTTACAAGAATGGGGAATGATTTGACAGGCTTAATTCTTTCAAGGGCATTTGCATTTCTAAAATGTGCATATTAATCCAAAATAAATCTCGGATTCACGGAATAAATGTGAAACAAAGCATTCACACCCTATTACGGGATTTCCTGTGACACAACAGAGGGATTTTCTTCTCTTGGGGTCCCAAAGTAGCTTTCCCATCCCTTAGAAAGTGGCTAGCACAATTAAGACTGGGAAGCAGAATTTCCGGGTGTGCCTCTGTTTGTGTGTGTGTGTGAGGGAGAGACACATCACCCTGCCTCTTCTAGACCTCTCTCTAGCTCATGATCTACTATCCTTATTCAGTCATGTTTCAAATCATGAACTGGTGATACTCCTATGTAGCTTATAGGGTAAGCCATCGAATTCTTAAATCATAAAGGGGATCAGCTCTTGATCTTGGTATCCTATTCCCTAATTTTCTCTAGAAAATCCTTCAGATACCCAGCCTTATAAAAATTTTCAGGAACATCCTCTTAGAATCATAGAGGTCTGTGGCTTCTGATTTTTTTTCTTTACCGGACCGTGAGTTACTGGAAATGCACAGACAGGGTATAGCGCGAGATGCAGGGTCAGGTGTTGAGGTTTCCCAAGGTGGCAGTGCTAAATGCGTTGGATCTCACCCTATCACCATGCAAATTAGGAGCAAGGGGAGCTAGCACTGGGAGATGGAACGTGCAGGGGTTACTAGAGTGGGCTGGAACGTCCAACAAATTGGAGTTCGGCTCCCAGGCCGACTTTTACTAGTTCTGAGACCTTAGGGAAGCCACAATACGTCGTTCTTACTTAAAGGGTGCCCTTGCGTGCCTGGGCGCACGAGCCTGTGCAGCGGCCTTTCTGGTCAGCAGCTTCCCTCTCTGGGTAGGAGTTCCTTCCAAAGCGCCCCTGGGGGAGAGAGGAGAAGCGTGAGAGGGGTGGCGGGCTCTCTCCCCTCTTCCTTTCCGCTGGAGGAAGGGCCTTCTTGGGTTCACTCGCCACCCCACTGGCTCCCCTGTGCCTGTGGCTGAGTTCCTGGCGGCCCCGACGGCACCAGGGCCTGCGCGCAGGGGCGGTGAGTTCTGAGTTCTCACGCCCCTCGCTTTCCGCCCACCTCAGGCAGGTCTCGAACCTCCGTTCGAGTACCTCGCAGGCCTCGCGGAAGGGCTCCCTGGGCTGTGGAAGGAGGATCAAGTTTCCGATGGGGGGAAAAGGCAGCGAATCCGGCGGCGCTTCTCCGCGCCGGTGAGGCCCGCAGGCCCGCAGAGGTCGCTGGAGGCGCAGGAAGCGCGGGCAGCTGCGGGAGAGGGGGAGAGGGAGAGCTCACCCAGAAACTTTCTTCCCTGTCGCCAGCCCCCCCCTCCCGCCCCTCTCGGCAGAGGCGGTAACGTGACACCCAGCGAACCCGGAGACCCGCGGAGAGCCGGAGGCGGGCGGGCGGGCGCGGGCCGGAGGGCCGGGGAGGGAGGGGAGGCCCGGGCGGGAGGAGGGGCGAGGCCCGTGGCCGCCTCCCGCTCGCTCGGCCGCTCTCAGAGGAGCCCGAGCCGGGGCAGGACACGCCGAGAGCCGCGGGCACGGGGGCGCGGGGTCCACGCGGGTGCGGGCAGTGAGGCGGCGGCGGGCGGCGCCCCGAGGCGGGGCTGGGCACGTCGGCCCTCGGGCCGCGGCGGCGGGGGACATGCCGAGGGAAGTCCCCTGAGCCGCAGCCCGGGCCCCCGGCCGCCCGCGCCCCCACGTCGGCGGCCGCG
>JAKSZT010054281.1:11891479-11912081 GCA_026826555.1 Tolypeutes matacus
CCCCGGCCCCGCGGGGCCCCTGCGGGGGGCTCGGGCCCGGGCCTTGGCGGCTGGAGGCGCCGGGCCTGCCCGCTGCCGTGGCCGCGCTTCTCCCTCCGGGACTACGGCCTCTGCATGGCCGCCCTGCTCCTCTTCTGCCTGGGCTCGCTCTGCTTCCAGCTCGGCGGGGGACCCCCACGCTTCCTGCTCGACCTGCGCCAGTACCTAGGTGAGGACCGTCGCCAAGGCGGGCGGGGGCTGTGGCCGCCCGGGTGCCCCGCGAGTGCCCTGCGCGCACCCAGCTCCCGCGCCCCCAGGCGTGCGCCTGCCCTGCACCCAGCCGTGCGCGAGGCGGGGCGCGGGCTCCACCCGCCGGGCGGCCCGCGGGGCGGTGGGCAGGGGGCGGCTGGGGGTGAGCGTGCGCCTCGTCAGGCCCGGAGCGCGGGGACAGGCGCAGGGAAGGGACGGTGCGCTCCGTGCCGCTGCGGGCACCGCGACCGCGTCGGGCCGCCCTCGGTGCGCTCCGGGAGTTCCCCGGGAAGCCCCAGCTACCCCGCCCGGCTGGGGCTCTGCGGGCGCCTGCTGTCACCAGTTTGCGGGTCGCGGTCGGTGGGTCCCGAGCATCGTCTGGAGCCGGCTGCAGCGGGACGGGGAGGCGCCCCTGCCGCGCGGGGGCGGGCCCCGCGGCCACACGTCCAGCGCCCGGAGCGCACGCCGGGTCCCGGCCGGGTCCTGGGCGCCCGGCCCAGGGGGAGGCAAGCCCGGTGCGTGCGGCCAAAAGGCCGTGCTGGGTGCGGTGGGCGAGGCAGAGGCCGAGAGCTGCAGCTGTTTGCCAGCGTGCGAGGCGAGCAGCCCAAGGGAGTTGCAGACACCGCATCGCGACGACAGGGCGCGGGGCAGGGGGCCACGGAGGCGCTGGACACTGCGCGGGCCAGAGCCGCCACCGCCGACGCCGCCACCCTCACCCCAAACGGCCCTTCCTGTCAGAAGCCCCAGGGCCAGATAACAGGCTGTTTGGAAGGAAAACAGCTCCTCAGCAAAGTGGCAGATGTGTTAGCTTTTTGCACTGTAAAGGTAGACAAAATAATGCGTTTTCCACCAAGAGAAGGTCAGATTTTTTTAAAGTTCCACGTTTATTTCAGTAAAAAATTGAGGTGTGTGTGTGTGAACTCTGGTTTTGCAGGAGGCTTGGGGGAAAATTAAAGGGAAATATTGCCCAAGTAGATTTGCAAAGTACCATCATATTAACATTTGGTTATATACTGGGTTTGGGGTCAAATCTCTCATTTCCTGAATTCCTTACTTTGGAGTCTCATCGTTTCATAGGTTTGCAGACACTTGCAGGTGCTTCAAAGATAACTTTATTTTCACTGTCAACAACCACCACTATAACTTGGCATTGTGCGGTAAGTTTTGTTGAAGTGCAGGGATGTTTCTACCCAAGGTCCGGTTATGACTTTTATTGCAGAAGTTCGTTTTAAGAACACTGTGGGGGCCAGTTGTAGGGGAAGCACATATCCTCACTGCCCTTCCAACCGCTGGACGGCCACATCACAGGCATCAGTTTCTTCATGGGTGAAATTAGGGGCTGGGCTAGATTGACTCTAAAAGTTCCTCGCAGCTCCCAAAAGTCTGTGGTTCTCATTGTCTTCTTTGGGAGAGGATATATATAAGAAACTTCAGTCCATATCCTGTTAACCTGCTGAAAATTAAGCCAAATACATGTTGCAGCTATCAGTTTAGTGCTTTCACTACATATATGCCAAAAAAGAAGCCCGTGCTCGCTTTGGCAGCTCATATATTAAAATTGGAAAGATACAGAGAAGATTAGCATGGTCCCTGCACAAGGATTCGGGAGGCATTCCATACTTTTTGGATGGTAACACAGTATAGTCAGCATAACGGGTAGTCTAGGGAGGTTAATGTCAATTGAAAGAAAGCTAGAGGATAATCTAGGGGATGTAAAACTGATTTTGGTGGTGAATGATAATTGTGGTTAATAGTACAAACACAAGAATGTTCCTTTGTTGCAAGGTGTTAAGAATATGGAGATACATGGAAAAATACAACTAATGTAACATATAGACTGTAGTTAGCAGTATTGTAATAGATTTACAGCAGTGGCAAAGAAGCTGTCCATGCTAAGGGTCAATGATGGGGGAGATGTAAGGGGGTGGGAGATCTTCCTTTTGGAGTAATGACAAGTTCTGAAATGGACTGAGCCGATGACAGCACAACTCTGTGATGAAACCGAGAGTCACCGAGGGTATGCTTTGGATGGATTGCACAAGGCAGGGATTCGTGTAACACAGTGAATCCCGAGGTGAGTGATGGACTGTGGTTAACAGTACAAATATGAGAAAGTTCCCTCATGAACTCTTAACAACTGTACAGTACAAATTCATGGTCTTAATTATAGAATGGAAAAACCACACCAAAAATAAGCTATGGACTACAGATAGCAGTAATATTATGACGCTGATCTTTCATCAGTCGTAACAAATGTGTCACAACAATGTAAGGCGTTGGTGGTGGGGTAATGTATGGGAATCCTGTATGGTGTGCATGATTGTTTTAATAAACTCACAACTTCTCAGATAAAAAAAACGAAAAAGAGACTGGTCTGCACCATCTCTAAGGTCTTTTCCAGCCTAAAAGTTCTGGGACTGTTAGTGTAGTTTGAAATGATGGGCGACAAGGTCAAGCCGACACTTTACCCATTCTGTCCCCCACCCCCTCAACACGCCTGCCCCCAGAAAGTCGGGCTCTCCAAGGCTGATGTTGTCCTGGACACTCCATGCAGAGGTGCTTGCACGGCTCCTCAGCTTCCACCTTCGAAAATGACCACAAGCCGTCCAAGTCAGGCAGTGCTCCATGCAGTGACGGAAGAGGGACGTCTCCAGATCATTTCCCCAACTGATTGGTACAAGTGAAAAATCTATCTTAAGGGAAAAAAAAAAAAAAAAAAAGACTGTATTCAAGAAGTGAAAAGAAATCCCCAACAATTATTCCCTATCACTTGACATTATTTTTTCAAGTGATTTCAATATGCTGTTTCTTATTTGCAAGTAATAAAAAAAGAAGGCCTGTTAAATGTGAGTGACCTGAAAAAAGTTGGTAGAAGGGTGACTTGACAGTGTTTCCTCAGGGAACTCAGAGGACAGAATCCTAACTCATCATTAAGTTTCTGACTGACATGATGGTTAGAAAAATGACATAATGGTGAACTATAAATAGGAAGCCCTTGGCCAAATTGATTCCCTGTTTTGTCACACAACTATAATGATTTTTGGGAAACGTAGGCTTGTGGTTGTTAGAGGAGTTTAAAATATACCCTTAATAATATAAGGCCAAAGTGTTTGCAGAATTTTTTTCTCCTTGCTTCCTCCAATCTATTATTTTAGACTCTGTCCTGTGTTTTTTGTTCTACAAAACAAACTTGTGGTTAGTAAACACATCCTTTCCATTTCCCTAGTTAGCCAATTTGGAGGCAAGTATTTTTCTCAAATTAAACTCATAGAAAGTAAAAATCTTCTGACTAAAAGGAATATATAAATTCTTTTTCTTTACAAGGCATTATTTTAATATACTTGTACGATAAATGTGTCTGGACATAGTAGATAGTCAATAAATATTGTTGAATAATACTATTGTATCAAATAGGGACAATGATTTAACATATTGAATAGTCTTGCAGGAAAACCAAGAGAAAAGGCATTTATGATACAAGGTAACATTTATTGTGGCTGTGCCAGTCCAGGCACGGGCAGAGTGAAATTTAATCCTACAGCAACACTGTAAATAGGTGCTATTGTTATTCCCATTTTAGAGATGGGAGAAATGAAGGCAAAGAGCTCAAGTCCTTTGCTGAAGGATACAGTACGTGAGGCAGGACCTGAACCCAAATCTGATTTATGTAACACTCTTGCACAGCAGTTTAAGAGATAAGATGGGAAAACAGCCAAGAGGCAAGTGGGAATCTATAGAGCTGACTGGCTAAACATTTTGATATTTACTTCCATAATTTCATTTCCTTCTCTTGATACTTTCATTCTAGCATCTTGAGGGGCCAGCAGAGAAGGGAACTATTTCAAGCAGTCGGTCTGCTCAAATTCTCACCTTCTTGTATTAACCCCCAGGATGCTACCTCCATTTCCTAGGGAACTAGACTCACCCTGGACCACATAACTAGAAGGGATGTTCAGTGGAATCTCAACTTCCTGACTTTGCTCTCTTTCTTTAGCATTGTTCCATGTCCAGGCTATTGGTTCTCCATGAAGAATCCCAGGTGCAGCCTCAGCGTCAGCCGGAACTTGTGACAAATGCAAAACTCTCTGGTCTCATCCCAGATCTACCGAGTGAAAAGTCTGGGTGCGAGGTTCAGCGAGTCATCCGGGTGATTCTGATGCACGCTCAAATTGGAGAGCCGTTGTTCTAGAGCGAAGTGTTGCTTTCAGGAGGCTTCTTAGGTATTTGAGAGAAAGAAGGAGGATGAGAGAGAGAGGGTATTTGTGAAGTATTTTAAAGGTGATGTACCCGGTTGTGTGTTTTTACAATTCCAACATTTGAAAATGTGTCTGCTTTGCTGCCTAAGCCCCTTTATTTCAAGGGAAGCCCCAGCCCTCCAGCCCTAGCTGGCTTTAGTCCTTAGTAGGTTAGGAGATGCATGGAAGGAGTGGAGTGAACCAACCAGAAAGAATGGTGGGTGGAAGCTAAAGGAGTCAGTGGTGAAGTTTGCTCTCCCCCCACAGCGGCTGGCTCCAACCAGTTCCTTCTTTCTAGTCAGTTTGGGGAAGGGAGAAGTATGTTCTTAAAGAACTTTGTACTGCAGCAAGTGTGAAAGAGGAAAGAAAATTGCCGGGGAGGAAAATTATACAGGGATAACTGTTGTCTTGATTTTATCCCCTGCAATTGGGTGGAGGGAGGAGAATACAAACGTGTAATAGAGTGAATAGGCGAATACAGCAGATATCTGACTTGGAAACCACAGTCTTCCCAATTCCATGTAATTTCTTTTCCTCCCTTCCCTACCATCTTCCTTTCTCCTTCCCTTCTTCCCTCCCTCTTACTCCCTCTCTCACTCTCTTCTTTCCTTCCTCTGTGAAGCACATTCAAACTTTGATTTGGTGTGGAAAACAAACAAGAATCTTCCCCAGAAAATGGTACCCTCACACCTACAAGCTGTGGAAATATCACAGACTAAGACTTGTTATGTTGATGTAAACTTAGTAAGTCAGGTGACTTACTATTGATCTTATAGGCCACCCAGCTTTAATGATTTATCACCAAGCCTTGAATACGTGATCTACCTTTGATGGGAACTTAATTTGTTGGGTGCTCTTGAGCCGATGTGCTGCATAATTACACTTCCCTTTCCGTTTTTAATTTATACCACTCTAAATGGGGATGTAGCACTTTAATTCTTAGAATTGCCAGTCTTTATGTATATCATGTATGAATGTGCAGTTTTGCATCAAAAATGAAAGGGGAAAAGATAATTTTATCAAATTTGAAATTCTCTAAATTTCAGTAAATTTAAAGGAAAATAAAGGTCTAGATCTGCTAGCAAATAGTTTTTCCAAACTTAAAAGGTCAAATTTTATTTTTCTTCTGTATGTCATTCATGGTTTTAAATATAGCATTCCAGGCCCCAAACAGTAAATTGGAAAGTGAATGTGTAAGATGTGATGTTATCAATAAGAAATTGTTGATGTGAAAAGAAAATGACATTCTTGTTCATAGCTGCGAATTTCTCTCTCAGGGTTGATTGAGGGACATAGCCAGCCCTGTACTCGAGGAATGACAGAAAGTGGGATACAACTATGACTGTCTCTTCAGGAAACACGCAGCATGAATATTGAAAGCATTCTGCCTTGTAAACTATTTTTAATGTAGATTCGTCTCAGTATGAACCGTTTAAAAATACATATAAATGTGTGTTATCTGCTTACTGGGGTTTCTTCAGATTCCCTGTCAGCATTCCAGATTTAAAACACTACTTGGTTTTGTTCTTTAGAAACTAGAATGAAAATAAGTGTTCAAACTTTTGGAGTCCCCAAAGAAATAGTATCTTTTGGTTCCCCAGAGGGAAGCTGTAGGAGCAGAAGCAGTCGCTTGTCCTGCAGCTGTACGGATGGATGAATGACAGTTGAATGGTGGGTTTTAGGATGCGTTTAGCCGCTAGAATGATTAGGAGTTATGGCTTGTTTTTTTTTTTTTTTTTTAAGGAAGTAAGACTTGGCCATAAGTAGATTTTGTCTTATTATTTATTATGGAAACTCAACTTTAAATGCACAGTGTTAAACATAAAGCCAAAAATTCTTACTTGCAAAAGTCAAGAGTGTAGCAACTTGTCGGCAAGACAATTCCAAATGAAGTCCATTTCAGTACTTGCTGTCAAATCTGAGGCTTGGGAAGAGTGGAGCAGGATTAAAACATAATACTGCATGTCTTGCTCCCTGCATTAGAGGTGTACATCTTCTCCAGGGGCAAGCAGTTAGTTTTATACTTTAGTTTCTTTCAAAGTGTGAAGTACAGCATCTGGGTATGTAGGAAACCCCAAATGAATTTTTTTTTTTAAGTATATATATTTTTATTTTTTAAAAAGCTTTAGACTACATAAATGTTACATCAAAAATCTAGGTGATTCCCATATGCCTACGTCCTCCCCCACTTTCCGACATTTACAATGTCTTTCGTTAGTGTGGAACTCTTGTTATAGTTGATGAACACATATTGAAGCATTGCTATTAACTGTGGACTGTAGTTTATTTTACTTTACGCTCTGCCCTGCACAATTTTATAGGTTTTGACAAAATGTATGATGGCCTGTATCCATCCTTGCAATGTCATGCAGGACAATTCCAATGTCCCCAAATGCCCCATGTTACACCTATGCTTCCCTCTCCCTCCCCTTAGAACCTCTGGTGGCCACTGCCTTTATATCAATGATACAAGTTCTTCCTTTGATAGAATAATAATAAGTCTATAATAGAATAATCATAAGTCTACTTTAGTCCATTGTTCATTCCCCAATCTTGAGGATTTGGGGATGGTAATGCCTACTCTGCTTCTAACTGAGAGGGGACTTAGATCCCGTGGGGCTGATGGCTGGAACTGTCTTGCTTGCAGTTGCAGACACTCTCTCTTCCTTGGGTTGGGCGTTGTCCATCATCTTCTCCTTGTTATTTGTTTTGGGTGAGTCCAATGAACTGGAGAGTGGGTGTTGCAACTCTGCTGAGATTCAGGGCTTAACCGGCACACGAATGGATTAAAGATTTAAGTCTCTGGGACATATATTTAGTAAGTATAGTGCTAATTATAGGTTCAAATAAAAGGGGTGGAAGAGCCATGTGTAGGGAAACTATAAATGAGCCTAACTCTGTTACACTGGGGAGCAGAAATTCCAAATGAATTCTTAGCAATTGTTTGAAAACAAGAATCTCTTCAAAAGAGTCTTGGGGTCTTGTTTTAGAATGATTGATGACTTGGAGTGTTAAACATGTTGGTTGTCTGAATTGAGCTCTAATGTATGATAATTTGTGGACTTACCTATGTCACAAAGATTACTGTGACTTATGTGTGAAATATGAGTTTTGAACAGCAGATTGTAGTAAAATGGATGTATAAGAATTTTGTCTTTGGATTTGCTAACTAGAATGCAGTGGATGAGCCAGCAGGAGAAAATATTTGGGTGGATTATATTCCTTATACATTGTACCCGGAGACTGCTGAGGATTTCGGGAGCATTCTCATAAGATTAAATTTCATGTGCAATTCACTTTGCATTCACATTGTGGGGAGGTTTCTCTATAGTCAAATAACATGATTTTAAGAAGAAATCTTGTCTTTCTGAAAGTATTAGAAAATATTAAATTTTAGAAATATGTATTATCAAAATAAGAAGGGGTAAGATATATATAGTCAATTAGAGGCTGTCTGGTAGAGCCTCAATTTGAATAATTTGTAATACTCTCATATTCAAAATAACTGAGGAGCCAGATAGCTGTTTAGAAGGCTACGATATACCTCTTGGTCTGTCTCAGGCTTATTATCAGTTGCCTGTAATTTCCCAAAGATAGCTACTGGCTTTTCTCATCTCCCTGACAGTCTGTTTTGCTGCTATTGTGTCTGTGCTGATGGTTTAGGAAGCTAAAACTCCAATTATGATTTTTGAGCCCCTATAGTATTGATTTAATGATCTCTTCTGAAGTTTTGACTTTCTACCTTGTGCTGTGATGATTTGTGGGCAAGCCTGGGGTATTGCACAAACTAAGCCTTGGAGAAGTAGTTGTTGATTCAATGCATTTGTTAAGCAGACTGTTCTTCACTAGCATTTGTAGCCCTGACTTGTTTAGTTTCTATTTTAAGTAGACAATTTGAGGAGGGGTGCTGGGGAAGACTCTATATCAGTTGATGGCTGTAGCCCGAATCTTCCTCCACGTTCTAAGCCCAGGCTCCAAGCCAACATTGAAATCACTTATGACGTACAGTGCTGTAAACTTTTCCTTCTGTGCATCGGGATAATTGCCTACCTCTTACCTTTGGGGATTTGGAATTGCATTAAAGTTTTTTAATTTTTATTTTGAGGTACTGGGGTGGGGGATTGAACCCAGGACCTTGTGTTTGGGAAGCTGGTGTTCAACCCCTGAGGGACATCCTTTCTCCTGGAATTACATTTCAGAGCACTCTTTGTGATTCAGAATATGTGAGGTCCATCTGGATATTTGGCTGCAAACCACTAGAAGGCAAATTTCTTGTTTCTTGTCATTTTTTCTCAGCCTCAAACCAGTTATTTTGGGGGTTTGCAGAATAGGAATTTATCTGTCTTGGTTGCTGTCTTCCTTAGGTAGCAGGTTACATTAAATTAACCAGTAGATTTCAAGCATGACTTTAAGTTGTTAAGGAGATAATGCCAGGGGACAGTGTGATTTTTGAAGTAATGATTGCACAGATTTTAGCCTAGAACCCCAAAATGACAGACTATAAAATTAGGGCTCAATGTACCATCCTACTTAACTTTGTTTGATGAAAGATATTGAAAAAAACTTTCAGTCATGGCTTTGATTAAGTAATTCTTACTTTATTCATTGATAGACAATTCAAATAACCATCTTCATTTAACTGTACTGTATTTCTAGAAACACCGTTGATTTTTTCCCCGGTGTCTTTCACAATCTCGATGAAAAGAAAAACAAATGTATTCTGTAACCTATAAATTCCTTCTTTATCAGTCATTCAGCAAATGTGTTGAAGGCCTTCTGTGGGCCAGAAGCATCAGAAAATAGAATGAAGATGGGTTTTGGAGCACGGATTTTGGTATGAATAATTGTGCTGCTACTTATTAGCAGAGAGAACCTGAATAATTTTCTTAACTTCTCTGAACTTCAGGAGTTTTGAGCTATACCGTGGGATTAATAATTGCTGGCTCATAAGGTAATTATCTAACCCTGGCATTGGAATTCAACAAATGTTAATTTTCTGCCTTTGTTCTTTGCCTCCTTCTCTGTCTCCTTGAGACACACAAATACATGCTAGGGGTGCATAGTCGCTGATGGGTAGGCTTCAAATAAAAAACCAATCTGGAAAAAATAGTTTGTAAAAGTTACAAATTGACGTCTCTGGTCCTTAGCAATAACCTAGCAAAGCCATAGGAGTGAGAGAACTAGATCTCCAGAGTTATAACAACAAAGTACTCAGAATGTATGGTTCTCAGCCCAAAATTACAAAACAAATGAAGAAACAAAAAACTATGGGAAAAAATGTTTTGTCAGAAGCCATCCCTGAAGGAGCTCATGCATTGGAACTATTAGTCAAAGTCTTAAATATGTTCAAGGAATATGTGCTATAGGAATCCATATAAGAAAAACTAAAAGGAAAATGTGTCTGAACAAGCTGAAGAGATTGAAATTATAAAAAGGAATGAAACAAATTTTAGAGCTGCAAAGTATAGTAGTTGAAATAAAAAACTCATTAGACAGATTTAACAGCAGATTTGAATAGGCAGAGAAAGGATCAGCAAACTCAAAGAGAAGACAATTGAAATTATCTGGAGTGAGGAGCCTAAAGAAAAAAAATAATGAAGAAAAATGAACAAAGCCTGAGGGACCTGTAGGACATTATCAAGTCTGCTAACACATGCGTCATTGGAGTCTCATAAGGACAAGAGTGAAAGAGAAAGAGGCAGAAAAAGTGTTTGAAGAAATAATGGCCCCAAGCTTCTCAAATCTGATGAAAAATATGAATATACATGTCAAGGAAGCTCAATGAAATCCAAGTAGGATAGACTCTACTAGGTCTGCACCAAGACACATTGTAACTGAACTATCAAAATTTAGAGACAAAGGGAAGATTTTGAAAGCAGCAGGAGAGAAGCAACTTGTCACATATAAGGCATCCCCAATAAAATCAGTGTGGATCTCTCATCAGAATCCATGGAGGCCAAGAAGACAGTGGGATTACATACCTAAAGTCATTAAAGAAAAAAATCAACCAAGAATTCTTTCAAAACTGAAGGAGAAATTAAGATATTTACAGATAAACAAAAGTTGAAAAGTTCTTTAGCAGGAGACCTGCCCTACCAGAAATTCTAAAGGGAGTCTTGCAGGTTGAAATAAAATGACACTAGAGAGTAACCTGAAGCCATAAAAGGAAATAAAGAACATTAGTAAAGTTAACTTCATAGGTAAATTCAAAATCCTGTATTATTGTGCTTTGGGTTTGTGACTGTTTCCCCCACCCCATGTGTCTTAACAGGCAAATATGTAAAATAACATGTTAAATCCATGTTAATTGGCAGTGTATAAAGGTATAATCTGAGACAAAAACAATATGGGAGGAGGGAAGGACATACATAGGAGTAGAGAGTTTGTGTACTACTGAAACTAGGTTGGACTAGTTGAATTACGTTGTTATTATTAGTTTAAGATGTTAATTGTAATTACAAAGGTAGCCACTAAGAAAATAACTGAAAAATATAGAGAAAAGGAAAGAAGCGAGTCAAAATGGTACACCACAGAAAAAGCAACTAAATTATAAAAAAGGCAGTAATGGAGTAATTGCAATGGATTTTTATTTTTTTATGCCAAAAGCACAAATGACAAAAGGAAAAACAGATATAATATACTTCATCAACATTAAAAACTTTTGGACATCAAAGGATATTATCAAGAAAGTGAACAGACAACCTACAGAATGGGAGAAAATATTTGGAAACCATATATCTGATAAGGGTTTAATATCCAGAGCATATAAAGAACTCCTATAACTCAACAAAATGACAAAGAACCCAATTAAAAAATGGGCCAAGAATTTGAATAGACATTTCTCCAAAGTAAATATTCAAACGGCAAAAAGCACTGAAAAGATGCTTAACGACATCAGCCATTAAAGAAATGCAAATCAAAAAACCACAATGAGATACTGCTTCACACCCAGTAGGATGGCTATTATTAAACAACAAACAAACAAACTGAAAACAAGTGTTGGCGAGGATGCCAAGACATAGGAATGCTCATTTACTGTTGGTGGGAATGTAAAATGGTGCAGCCACTGAGGAAAACAGTTTGGCAGTTTCTCAGAAAGTTAAACATACAATTACCATATAACTCGGCAATCCCACTACTAGGTATATATATCCCAAAGAACTGAAAACAGGGACTCAAGGTATTTGTACACCAGTGTTCATCATGGAATTATTCACAGCAGCCAAAAGGTGGAAGCAACCCAACTGTCCATCAGCTGATGAATGGACAAAGAAAATGTCGAGTATCCATACATACAATGGAATATTATTCAGCTGTAAAAAGATTCAAGTGCTGGTACATGGTACAACGTGGATGAACTTTGAAGACATCGTGTTGAGTGAAATAAGCCAGACACAAAGGGACAGATATTGTATGATTTATCTTCTATGAAGTACTTAGAATGAGAAAATTCATAGGGACAGAAAGCAGAATCGTGGTAACCAGGGGAGGTGGGAATGGGGAGGTACTGCTTAATGAGTATGAGTTTTGATTTGGGATGATGAAAATAGTGTGAAAATAGATAATTGTGAAAGGTACACAGCACTTTCAATGTACTTAATGTCAGAGAATTATCGGTTAAAATGGTTAAAATGGTTTTTATGTATATTTACCACTGTTAAAAATAATAATAATAAAAAAAAAGTCTGAACAAGAAATGGGAAAATACCGAATGGCTATTTTTTGTGGCTTATTTTTGTGACTCTCGCCCTCACGTTGGTGAGGGCTCTTCAACGGCAGACAACTTCCATCCATTTGCCCTATTAATTACATGCACACGAACCTTCTGGCTTTTCTTAGTCTTCTGGGGCTGCTTGGAGAATTACAGAGACAGGTTGGCTTAAAAAAAAAAACAGGAATGTATGGTCCCGTAGCTCTGGAGGGTGGAATTCAAAAATCAAGGTGTTGTCAGCATCACGCTTTCTCCGAAGTGTGTGACGTCCTGGTGGTGTGGAGGGCAGTCCATAACTCATGCTCTGCCTCTGTCACATGGCCATCTGTCTGTCTGTCTGTCAGTGCCCAAATTTCCTCGCCTATCGTGTGGACTCCTGGCATATTGTCATCTTACGAAATACCATCTTCACGATACTATTTACAAAGGTATTCGCGGGGTCTGGGGGTTAGGGCGTGATTCAAACCACAGCAGGCTCAGTGTCAGGGGTCTTGCAAGAACGCGTTCTTTGCACAGCTCGCTTTCCTCTCTTTTGGATTTATCCATCCCCTCCCACCCCCCGTATTCACAAAATAAAAATAGTTGTGTAGGTGGAATATGCTTTTGGCGTAACTTACTCCCTGGGATTGCTGCTGGTCTAGGAGTCAACACGTGATTCATAAATCATGACTATTCTGCTCGAAGAAGCAAAACAACCATCCCAATGCCAGGCACACAGCGTGACTGCTCTTCAGACTTCTCCAGCTCCTAGTGGAGCGGCCACGTCCACGGGTGAGGCCACGTTAACTTATTTCTCTGGCTCCGACTTTCCTTTACATTTGAAGTCAGAGCAAGAGCACAGGGCCAAAGCAGCGGGTCGTGCCTCTGCCGGGTTGCTGGTCGGCCTGCTTTCCTCTCCCCATCCTCTGCTTCCTTGTGTTGCCCTGGCCCTCCCCGTCTCCAGTGGTCCCGGGGCAAGTGAGAGCCACTCGGCCGTTCCCAGCTGTTGTGGCCAGTCACCCCAAGAAGCTGGAAACAGATGCCGACTTCGCGTTATTTAATAGAAAGTTAGGTTCGTAGAGGGACCTTCAAAACCGTGACTTCACACTCCCAGCGCACATCCTCCTGCTTTGACACAGAGGCCTTGTGACCTGATGCCTTCCCATGGGACCCAGCAGAACTGCCACACAAAGCAGCGGGGGTGGGTGGAGGGTGTGGGAGCTTGGCTGCCTGGTATGGAAAGATCCAGCATAGTGGGGCAGTCAGCATTGCCAAGCGACGTGGGCTTCCTAGGTTTCAGTTTCTTCATCTCTAAAACGGAGGAGTAGATTGAATCCATGATTCGCAGCTGTTTTCTTCCCTGGGCCTTCCCCCCCCCCCAGTAACAGTGTTTCCATGTGGTCATGTGGTCAGTCTGGAAATATGTTTCTGTGCTCAGTAGAGGGAGGGGGTGACTTTGCATTCTTTAAAAAAAAAATCCTCTAGGTGATTTTTTTTAAAAAAAGATTTTTTTTTTTTAAAGATTTATTTTATTTATTTATGTCTCCCCCCTCCCCTGTTGTTTGCACTCACTGTCTGCTCTCTTTGTCTGTTCGTTGTGTGCTTGTCTTCTTTTTAGGAGGCACTGGGCACCCAACCTGGGACCTCCTGTGTGGGAGGGAGGCTCCCAACTGCTTGAGCCAATCCTCTACTACCTGCTTGTTGTGTCTCTCATTGTGTTTCCTTGTTGCATCTCTTCATTGCATCATCTTGTTGTGTCTGCACACCCTGCCAGCTTGTCGTGTCAGATCGCCGTCTTGCTTCTCTTCTTTAGGAAGCACCGGGAACCGAACCCTGGACCTCCCGTGTTGAAGGCGGGCTACCAACTGCTTGAGCTACATCCGCTTCCCTAGGTGATTTTTTTATGCAGCCCCAGGATGAATGCTTCCCTTTTCTTTAGAAAACCACTGGGTTAGATGCTTTCTAAGATTCCACTCTTAACATCACGAGTTGAAAGAGATAAGAAGCCATTTAACTGTAGCAACTAAAAATATAAGGCTATTTCCTCTGGAGTCAAATACTTGATTTTAAAGATTGCAGGAGTCAAGTGACCAAGGCAAGCAGAATAAGCAAAATATCCTTTACACCATCATTTCCAAGGTCTTGCTCGTAGTCTTATTTTTTTGTCTTCATTTAAATCAACAGCCCTTTTCCTCCACCCCATCCTACTAGGGCAATAAGAGGGTAGCCGTCACCCCACTTATTGTGGGAATGCCCCGGGAAGGCTGAGGGAGAAGGAAGCAGAATAAGGCGTGGGTTTACAGAATTCGGAGCCTCACGATAGAATCAGAAGAAAGAAGGGGAGGTAGGAGGGTAAGAAAGCTGGTCTGTTCCGGGAGGACTCCGCCAGCCTCCATGCAGCTTCCCGATCGCCTACTTCCACGCCCCCATTCTGTGTGGGCAGCTCTGTGGTCACAGGAGCCCTTTACAGTGTGGCGAGTTGCTTCCTGGTACTTTCCACCTACTTCTGGTTCTTCCTCCTGGAGCTACAGAGAAGTGGATTGGGCTTCGAAGTTGTCTTAGTTTGCCTACAACAGAGATCACACAATGGGTCGGCTTGAGCAGTGAGCAGTTATTGGCTCAATTTTTTTTTTTTCTTTAGCATTTATATTTCTTTATTTTTAAAGGAGCTTTAGATTACATAAATGCTACATCAAAAATATAGGGGATTCCCATAAACCCTGCCCACTCCCCCTCCCACACTTTTCCCCCCATTAACAACATCTGTCATTAGTGTGGTACGTTTGTTACAATTGATGAGCACATATTGAAGCATTGCTGCTAACCATGGACTATAGTTTACATTATGGTTTACACTTTGCACTGCACAATTTTATAGGTTTTGACAAGATGTATAATGGCCTGTATCCGTCATTGCAATGTCATGCAGGACAATTCCAATGTCCCCAAAATGCCCCATGTTACACTGATTCTTCCTACTCCCCTCAGAACCTCTGGTGGCTCCTGCCTGTATATCAGTGATACAGGTTCTTCCATTGCTAGAATAATCCGAAGTCCATAGTTGCATCCCCCCCTTATCTTGAGGATTTTAGAATGGTGATGGCCACTCTGCTTCCAATTGGGAGGGGGGCTTAGATGCCCTGGCTCTCGGTTTTGAGGCTGGAAAAATCGAGGCTTGCTTTCTCCCGCAGTCTGTAGAGACCCCAGCAGGCTCGGGGTCTCTTGGCTGGCAGTTTGCCCTGTCCTCTCTGCTCTGGCTCTTCCCTGACTTCTGGCTTCCAGTGTCTTCTCTTTCCAAGTCCTCCAGTTACCTGGATTAGGAACCACCTTGGTTCAGCTGACCATACTAACCACATAACATCTTTTCAGAGGTTCTGTGGACAAATGGTTTCACACCCACAGGAACGGAGATTAAGATTGAGAACCAGGAAGCGGCTGTGGCTCAATCAGTGGGGCTTCCGTTTGCCATGTGGGAGGCCCCGGGTTCGGTTCCCGGGGCCTCCTGGTGAGGGGATAAATGAATAAATAAATAAAATCTTAAAAAAAAAAAAAAAAGATTGAGAACCTGCCTATTGCTGGGGTACGCGATAATCCTTCAAATAATTAAAGATGTGAAGACGGCTGTCACCGCCTCCCAATCCCCCAACACACATATTTTCCATACAGGTCTATATTTCAAGCAGTTCCTTATCGGGAGTGATTTTCAGACACAGCACACACTACAAAGGAAAAAAGCTACATGAAAGTGAAACCTTCTCAACAATCGCATACCTTAAAGCAAAAAGACCCAGACTAGGGACAGATGCTACCCAGGAGATGGGATTCAGATGCAGATAGAATGAAATCCAATTAATCAATAAGAGAAAAAAAAAATCACCCGTGAGATAAATAGGCAAAGAATCTGAGCAGGCAGTTTGCAGAAGGGGAGAAGTTTAGGAAAAGATGAAATGATGCATCTGCACCTCTTTCCTCTCCATGGCCCTTAACTGCGGGCTCGGAAGGGAGGAATTTTCTGCTTATTTCTATTCTGAGCCTTCTCTGTGCTATCTCTGAAGTCACCATCTTCCAAACCGTCTTCTTCTGAGAATGACTGCTCTGCCCCCTCCTGTGCCCCCAGCCCCTGGATCTGCACTTACCAGAGGGGAGAGGGACTGGGGAAGCTACAGCAGGGGCCCTGCCTGCCATGGGTCCTAGATATGAAGGTGTCGCTGAGCTCTTGGAGCCACATCCAATTGGAAGCCCTGTCTCCTGTGCTCAGACGCACACCCAGTCAGAGCCTGCACCCCTACCCTGCCTCTCTCCATCACGGGACACCGTTGAGTTAGCAAGAAGCTCAGGGCAGAAGGAACAGGCTCGGCGCTTAGGATGCAGCGACTTGCCTGGAAGTGTTTTTCCGGAACCTGAGAAAGCAGTGGGGCTGACTCATCTGATGGAGTTTCCTAGCAAGGCCGTTGCTGACTTCTTGCAATTTCGTTCTGCTTCAGTGCCAGAATCCGTCCCACTGTGTGCCAGAAGAGTATGTAAAATCGCATACAGATTTAGACACTTAAGAGGAAGTTATTTTTACCACAGTGTGGGGGTGTTGGGGGGGGGATGGTGAAAAGGAAAGTGACGACTGTCAGGAGCCCCGGTGGGACTGAGTAGGAAGGCGAGGTGTGTGAACACTTGAGTGGGGGCTTCTGGTGTCCCTGGCCGGGCAGCCTGGCCCGAGGACGGGGATGTGGTCAGGGGACGAGCCCTGTGTAAAGGAGTCTGAGGTGACGGGGGGGCTGGTTTCAGTAGCTCGTGGTGGCATTGGATACTCCTAAATGTGCTTTGTGCTCCAGATCAACTCCATAGAAGCTGCTGTCAGGCTAAGGATGCGGAGGACGTGGAGGTAAAAATGGAGAAACCGATTTAAAAAGGCTACCTGCATAGAAAAACCAGTTGGTGTGCTGTCTTTATTTTGCTTTGGCAGGTGACAGGATTTTTTTTTTTTTTTTTTTTTAAGAATTATTTATTCCCCTCCCCACCCTCATTGTTTGTGCTCACTGTCTGCACTCTGTGTCTCCTCATCTTTTTTTTAGGAGGCACCGGGAACCGAACCTGGGACCTCCCATGTGGTAGGCGGGCGCCCCACGGCTTGAGCCACATCTGCTTCCCCCGGATATTTTCTTCTCTCACGCTTTTCCTAACTCAGAAGCCTGTCAGCTTGCTGAGCTGCCATCCGGGGCCGTACAGATTCTGAGACATCTGAGGTCATGTTCTTTCTAGTCCTGCTGTGACATGAAGGAGTTCCCAGAAATTGAAGTGAGCGGGGGCGGAAGTATCTTTTTGCATCAGGAGCTTCTTTCTATAGCCCTTTTCACCCGGGCAAAGGAAATACAGAGCTATTATATGGTGATCATATTTTGAATTGTGTCAGTTTGTAGCTTGATGGTGAACTCCTCAAATGCTTTTGGAATACATTTTTTTAATTTTTGATTTTTTTTTTTACTAGAGAAGTTGTGAGCTTCCAGAACAATCACGCATAACGTGCAGAATTCCCATACGTCACCCCTCCACCTTCACCTTACATTGTTGTGGAAGATTTATCAGATTATGAAAGAACATCATCAAGCTATTACCACTAACTCTGGCCCATAGTGTACATTTCATATACTTTTTCCATACACCCCCTATTATTAATACCATGTATTAGTATTATGCGTTTTAGTTCATGAGTTAACATGCTCATATTTGTACTGTTAACCACAGTCCATCTTCCACCACAGGGTTCACTGTGTTATAGAGTCCCATGCCCTGTACATTCTAGTATTTGGAAAACATTTGATTCAAGCATTCTTAGGACCTTAGGCTGCGGGGAGAGGTGTGTAGTTTCTCTGTGGCCGTGACTGGGCATGTCGGCAGGTCAGATGGTGGTACATTCCCGACCTGAGTGCTAGCACGGAGAAGGTGTGTGTGGGCGTGTTCCCTAGCTTAGCAGGGGGACGTACTAGGACGTAACTGGGTTGAGGAGCATCGTATTTAATTCGTTTTATGGCAGAATAGGTTGCAGTGCTAAAAGGTGGCCCCTTTCTCCAGCTTTCCCTGGCCTCCTGATCAGAACAATAGCTGACTTTTTGTGATTTCGGAATGAGTCTTGCCCACGAGGCTTCTACTGCATCGAAGTCTCACATGGGCAAGAAGACGTGTGATCTTGTTGCCTTCTTCCCATCGAGCTTGGCAGCCTTCCCCTCGTCCTTCTCTCCAGCTCCATGCCTCCCACACGTGGCAGGTGCTGGAGACAGAGTGGCCAGTACTCCGTCCCTGTGTTCTACCTGGTGGGACAGAGAGGGCCTGGGATCCCTCGCGATGAGTGATGGGACAGGCTCCGCGAGTTGTGCCTGGCTGTTAGGCTGCTGAGCCCTTAGGTTAAAGTCCTCTTTCTGCCAATAGATCACAGGTTCTCATGCCCAGCCACCCCATAGAATCACCTGGGGAGCTTTGGAAAATACAGATTCTTGTTCTTTTGGTCAAGGGTGGGGCTGGATGTTTGCATGTGATAAAAGCTCCTCGTGTAATCCTTTTTTAAATTGTAACAAAAATTTATTTCTCTCTCCCCACCCTCTTGTTGTCTGCTGGTTCTGTTTGTTGTGTGCTGGTCTTTTTTTTTTTTTTAGGAGGCACCAGGGACTGAACCTGGGACCTCCCATGTGGGAGGGAGGGGCCTAATTGCTTGAGCCATCTCCACTCCCTGCTTTGTTGTATGTATCTCATTATGTTTTCCTCCTTGTGTCTCCTGTTGCATTATCTTGTTGCGTCAGCCCGTCATGTCTGCTTGCTGTCTTGCTTGTCTTCTTTAGGAGGCACCAGGAACCGAACATGGACCACCCATGTGGTAGGCAGGAGCTTAGTCACTTGAGCCACATCCGCTTCCCCCTGGGTAATTCTAATATGAAACTGGGGTAAGGAGCTGGAAAGTTTTGGGTGTGTATTCGGTCCTCTTATGGTACTATTAAGGGATGCTTTCTCTTCATCTGTAATCTTTAATTTGGCTGTGTCTTATAACACTTGGGCTTGTCCTTTCTATCCCACTCTTCTCAAACTTTAAGGTGTATTCAGATTGCCTGGGGATCTTGTTAAAATGCAGCAGGTGTGGGGTGGGCCTGAGGGTCTGCATTTCTGACAAGTTTCAGGTGCTACTGGTCTGAGAACTCTACTTTGACAAGGGAGGATCTACACTGTAGCATTTCTGGGAAGTAATTACTACTTGTAAACAATCTTATTAAATGCCTAGCGCACTAGAATCTGTGCTAGCAAATAGTTTATGAATTTACTTTTAATTGAATTTTTATTGTTTAGGAGGTCCTGGGTATTGAACCCAGGACCTCGTACATGGGAAGCAGGCGCTCCACCACTGAGCCACACCCGCTCCCCAGTGAGAGTTGGTTTTTTCGTTCGTTTTTAGGAGACACTGGGGATCAAACTCAGGCCTCGTACATGGGAAGCAGGCGCTCAACCACTTCTGTTACATCTGCTCCCCTTAATTGAATTTTCATGCACCAATTTGATGGTTTGAATTTAAGAGCAAAGGGTTTTCCTTAAGTGAGAGTCACTCACTGCATGATTCAAGTTTAAAATGTCTGTTTATGGATCTGTGCAATCCACAGTAATGAAATCCAGGCTGTTTGGAAGTCTGTGAACAGTATGACCTAACACTAAGTTTATTAAGAAGCAGGGCAAGTAAAACAATTGGTCTCAGTTATGAAGTTTCTTCAAATAGCAATTGAAGATTCTTGCATTGTTTTTCTAGACAAATTACTTTTTTCTTTACTTACTACATTTTGATATATAGGATTAAAGTCCACTGCCAAGTGTCCCTAATATCCAGATGCTCCTGGCAAAGTTTATTTATGGCCAGAGCAATTAAATAGCATTATTTCAGAATGCCCGATGCACTATCCCAGCCAAATAAGAAGAAATCAAAGGACTCTGCGCAGTGCTTTAAAAATGCAATCCTTAAGAAAGAATTAAAACCCTTCATACAAGCTCATTGTAGAAAATTGGAAAATACAGAAAGCACAAAGGAGATAATCAAAAACATAATTCCTTTCCTCACAATTGCTTTGGTTTGGCCACATGCTTTGCCATGCCACGGTTTTTGCAAACATCATTCCACGTGTTTAAGTAATTTCTCATGACATTGATCTTTGTGGCTGCAGAAAATCTTGTGAATGTACTGTAATTCTTTTATTCTTTTCTTTTTTCTGTCTTTTTCTTTCTTTCTTTCTCTCTCTCTCTCTCCCTTCTCTCTCTCTTCTTTCTTTCTTCTTTCTTTCTCTTTCTCTCTCTCTTTTCTCTCTCTCTCTCTCCCTCCCTTCCTTCCTTCCTTCCTCCCTCCCTCCCTCCTTCCCTCCCTCCCTCCCTTCCTTCCTTCCTTCCCTCCCTTCCTCCCTTCCTCCCTTCCTCCCTTCCTCCCTTCCTCCCT